>CM076584.1:1000822526-1001392105 GCA_034641835.2 Pinus albicaulis | reverse complement strand
GATCTCCCCGGTAAATAGTCCCAATTATAACTTGAATTGTTTGGAATAGGGATCCCGTCGAGGGTGTGGGTCCAGCTACCGCTGATTTCTCCTTTCTTTGGGTCTCGCTTAAACTCTATAAAATAGTGGATACACACCTAACCAAATGATACAAGACATATGATTGATGCATTAAATGTACACACAACACTATGAGTAGCAAGAGGAAATATAAAGCATGAAGACTGAAGGAAATGTTGTTAACAACACTTCCTTAGGGTCATGCTTGTAAACTGTTCTGGCAACAAAGAAAACAGTTCCTCATGGCAAGAACACCCTTCACTTCCTAAAAGTTTTAAATGGTAACACAAATGCTAATAAACAAAGCCATCAACGTTCATAAAGAAAGTGAAATGAACTCAACCACCATTAAGATACTCAACAAACTGTTATGCAATTGTGATATGAATTAAAGATACAATTCCCTTAATCTAAAGATGTTCAGAAATTGAAAACATAATACTCAATAGCGCTCATACATATGACAACACCAGATCCACAAAGGGATTTTTCAAAATTCTTGTATTCATCCTTAAATGTATAATCCTCTGTAATACAATATACTCAGCTCGAGTCCCAAAAAAAATATCCAATTACAAGTTCCCGAAGGAAGCATTTATAGAGAAAAGCTTGCCCTTTGGGCTCCCTGACTTTTCGCTTTCCCGACTGTTGGGCTACCTTGCGACCCAGTCTATTCTGTGACCTACGACCTGAGCCACTGTTGCGACTTGTGACCTGACTTGGTTCTACAACCTTGCGACCTAGTCGCTGGGTTGCTGGGTTGCGCTGTCGGGAATTTAATAGGGGATGCAACTTAGTGACCTGGCAACCTCTGCGACTTGCGACCTTTTGGAATTTGCGACCTGCGACCTCTAGCCATCAGCGACCTACGACCTGAAGAAATCTGTGACCTGCGACTTCAAGCAGATCTTCGGATATTATAGCAGTATTCCTCATCTCACATTCCTCGCTTTGGAAGCTAGCCCTCTTACTTGCTAGGAAACACTCCAACTCATCGTGAAAACCAATAACTTCCACCTGCAGTCACATAGCTTAGGTTACACATCTTCATGATCTAACATCGATACTAAGAGCATGTTTGAATAATTGAAAAAATGAAAATAATAAACTTAGACCCCTGTGTGGTCAAGTGTGGAGCTACTGAATCATCAAAGAGAGTGGGTAGGGTAAGCTTTCTCTATGCCCTTTTCTCCTTAATCACTTTAATGCTGATTGGTATCACTGTGGAATGAGTGTGGCATGCAGATACTTCACTTGAAGGAGATACTTCCCCGTCCGGGACGCTTTGAAGTTCTGGACACAGCTGGAGTTGTTTGAATACCAACCAAGAAATATTCAATGGCCACATAAATGAGGTGCATTGCGTGGATTCCAACCACATGACAGCTATGTGATTTCATGCAAAATCACTTCTCCCATGACCATAATAGCTTAAGGTTGATAATGCCCTCAGCTATCACTATGTTGCAACGCATTTCAAATTAGGGATCCATTCGGTTAATGTAAGGGACATCTCAAGGATGGACAACCTAACCGTGTAATTATTAATCACACATTGGCTGCACGCATGGGGAATGCAAGTTTTCCTTTTTCCAAATGACGAGCGGCATTTCGAGTGAGAGCTTCTAGTTTGCCTTTGCCCACAAGGCTGCACCTTAACACTTCTAATTGCTTTGGGGCCATGGTGCTGCTACTTGTCATCTCCTTTCTCTAGATACCGTCGGGGGGCCCTCTCCTTTCACATGGACAAACCATAGAACTCTCAGATCGCAAGTTTATTAAATGTGAGATTCAACTTCACATAGGTCGCACGGTTGCAAGTCCATCTAGGTCGCATAATCCTTTGCTTCACGAGTTTTGCGACTCGGCGACCTGTAGGATTTAACACGATTGCTCCTACAAAGGTCGTAGGGTCGCAAGTCGTATTTTCACTCACTCTATTAGCAACTGAGAGAAGTTGCGACTTATTTAGGGGTCGCGCAATTACGCTCTTGATGTGGGATGCGACCTCAACAGGTCGCAGGGTCGCGATTTTAATCTGGTCGCATCTTCCTTCGCCCTGCCTATTTCGTGACCTGACGACCCATTGTGTCTTGGACGTAATCACGTTTTGGATGATGAAAGGGGTCTCCTCCTTCCCTTACGAGCCTCTGATGGTCATAGTTGCAGTCGCAACGCATACATATTCATTTCATACCAGCGCTTCATGAAAAAGATTCTACTGGCGATTAATAAGGCGTGTACGGTGTAGCAAAGCTATTCTCTGCAGTATTTTAGTGCAGTGAGGGCCTTCATGTACCGACTTCTCACTTCTATCGACAACGGTGTTTCGGATCTGATTTACACTTAACAATGGAAACGCCTCTCAGCCTTCCATTTGTGCATGTATTGACCTCTTTTGCGACCTGGTTACTTATAGACATGTGGATTTCAAAAGAATTACATTGAATCCTTGCATGGGTCCACAGAACGTCTAAAGTTTGCTTCGAAGCAATGGACGATGCCCCAGTTAAACGCCTTCCATACAATGCACTCCTTAGAACGTTTCTTATGAGGTTACAACATCTGGGTAGTGCATGGCTTCATGATTCCCTTTGTATTCCATCATGGGCAACTGCGCGATATCGACTCACTACAGCCTCCGGCCGAAATAATGTTAAATTGCTCCTCCACCTCACTTGTGGGTGCATCCTTGTCCTCTACGTTAACAATGGTCTTCGAAGGTGGCCTTATGTCTGATATCCAACTAAGCAGGGCATGTGGATGAAAGTTTCATGGTTCACAGCTGTGACATTTTCATTGAGCTTAATCTTATTTCCCTCGGTGCCATGACAATTTTGATGAGTTTATCAGTTGTGGGATTGACCTATATAAACAGCATAACATTAATTAGTTCACAGTTATTATTTGCGAATGGTGCCCCTAGATAAATTATATGAGACCAACAAATATAATATAAGTATCCAAACAACGTGCTTAATGACCCATGGCAAGGGGGTTGTTAATGTACATCCTGAATGCACGGAAAGTTCTTATTCGAACGTATGTTGGGTGATCCCTCCTCCACATGGCGTGATTGCAACAACAACATCTGATCATGATGGTGAGAAAGCTCGTGAGGGGTTGGGGATAGGTCGCTGGGATGTCACTGAATGCAGGTCGGGTGAAGGACTTTAACGACTAAGCGAGCATAGGGGGACCCAAAATTTCGAATATACCCAAAATTTTGGGTGGTGTTGTAGCGGCTACAACAGGTTGGAAAGGGGAACACTCATTTGGTGGGAAGCCAAAGCTCAAAAGGACATAAAAAAACATGTTAAGGTTTTATCTTCTTGGAATGATTTTTTTATTCCATTAAGAAGAATTTTTTTTCTTCAATGTATGTGCAAATAGCTATCATGGATTGGAAAAACTTTAGGAAATTAAAGGGTCAAAGTGTGAAAAGTTATACCCAATATTTAAGAAGGAGAGAATTTATTTTGGATGTAGATTTATCCTCTCAAGACACTTTACTCAAATACATTCGAGTTTTACGTAGCTACTTGAGACAAACTATTCTCATGTTTAACCCTATAGATTTAGATGAATTTTGTGTACATGCCACACATCTAGAAGTGAGGGGGGAAAATATTTCTGATGAAACAAGTGAGAACTCATTTGAGTATGGATAAAAAGGAAGGGGGAACTTCAAAGGAAAAGGAAAGAAGAATTCTTCCATCAAGATAGAGAACGAACAACTCCCATGTAAACATTGTTCCAAAGAGGGCCATGATTAAGATAATTGCTAGAAACTTCATCCTGAGATGAGATAGAAAAATTTAAAAAACAAAGAGAAATAAAAGGTTCTTGTAACTATACAACAATATTTAAGATTATATTTTAGGGATGAAACAAATATCACAACCACGGGATTGAAAGGTAAGGATACTACAAGTACTACTTCTTCAAATATCCTTAACGAAACTCAATATTAAAAAAGAAGAATTGAGCTTTTCCACATCAGAATGTTATTCGATGGAAAACATGGGTGTGGCTTAGAATTTTGGTGAAAATAGGAGCATGACCCATATTTTTGATCGATGGACAATAGGGGTATGGATCATATATTTAAGGTCAACTTGAGTATGACCCGAGATATTGATTGATGGAAAACAAGGATATGGCTCATATATTGGTGAAAATAGGAGCATGAAATAGAATTTTGATAGATGAATAACAAGGGTATGGCTTCGAATGTTGGTGATAACATGAGAATGAATGAGAATTTTCATGAATGAAAAATAGAGGTATGGTTTAGATTGGTGACAACATCAGCGTGGCTCGGAATGTTGGTGAGATAATGTAAGGGATGGACATTCTTTAAAGAAATGGTGTTTAAGGCTTGAAAACCGATGAACTAAGTGCCTCTTTAGCATCATGTTCTAGAGTGAGGCCTTTGGATTTGATCCCTGAATTTCCTTATGGTTTGACCATGAGGGATGACAACATAAACTAGTCAAAGTACCATCATGTGAGGTATTCACCGGATCGTGGTGACTAGTTGGGAAACATAATATTGGCTAGGATATATAACCTAGGTTCTGGTACATATTGATGATGATCTCGATGTAGGCTAAGTGTATTTACCTAGATGGATATGATATCGATGATATTTACTCTTTTCCTTAGAGATATCATGGATAGAAAAAACATCTGGATAGACATTTTATTGTGTTACGTATTGTGATCAAAATTAGGGAGATTATCCCTATGTCAAGTACATTAGGTAGTATTAGGAAGAATTTTTTGGTGAATTGTTATTCTCTTGGTGTTAGTACGATTACCAAAATGAAGGGTTTATCGTTCTTTCAAGTACTTTGACAAGATTAGAGGACATGGTCTAGAAGAGGATATTTAGTTGGAGCCTCCCAACAATTTTCTTGGATCTCTATCTAGATATAGTATATTTCAGCATCTAGACCTGGGTTGAGGTTGTTTGGAGTTTCACTTGGACTATGTGTAGTAGTCATGTGATGGTGAACGCAGACTAGTTTTGATACCATGAGGTTGAGATGTTAATCCTATCATGATGAATACTTGATATTAATGTTGTACCATAAGTATTAGATTGATCCCATGACTATTATATGTCAACAGCATTGACCTATATGATCATAGTGATGGTAATGTTGATATTGATTTCGTAATGATGCTAATATAGCCTTTCCTTAGAAAAAATTTCAATTACTTTACATCATGTTGGACATTACGAATATCTCCCTCACTAAGATGTTTTGCTGAAGAAAGTAGCTATGGTCAATCTTTGTAATCCTTTCTATATCTATAATACTATGTAAAAATGAAAAAGAAAATTAAATTTTAAAGTATAAGAAAGAAAAAATAAGAGAAAGGAAATCAACAAAAATAACTAAAATTAAGATGCTTGAAAATATATCATACTCACGTAAATAACATATTTATCATAACTTACTATCCGCCATAATTTAAAAAATGTAAATGATAGAAATACGATGTAAATAAATATACTTACCAAGAGTTATTGCCTACCATTATTTACATGATCTTGAACACTTCAACAAATAGAGTAAAAATGTAAATTTTCAAACTTACTAGAATTTAATTTACATAGATATGTGATCTAATTTACAAATAAAGATGTATCTTGGGTATCTTGGGTATAAAATAGAGTTGAAACTATTCACTCAACACACATATTTTTCTCACCTACACAAGTGATTTCACGTATCCTAACATTTCAAGAATCAACATTAGTGATATTTAACTTCCTTTCATGGTTATTGGTTTAATTTTTAAAGTGTGATTTCTTAATGAAGATAGAAGAACTATACTCCATATTCACAAGTAATTATCATAATTCAGAAATAAAGTACTCCTATCAATTGTATAAAAAAATCAACATGTTGAAGTGCAAGATATATATGTGACTCTTACGTGAAGGTGATGACATTGAAAGGAACTTGGAACTTAAAACAAAGGGTATAATTAGTGACCATTCTAGACAAAATAGAGTAAATTTTGAGGTTAAGGTGCTAGAGTGATCCTTAAGGAACCCGACCTTGAATGTAATTCTAAGGGGGATAACAAAACTAGAATCAGTTATATATTGTAAATTACGATTTGACTTTAAATTAAATGGCACAAAGATTTTTCTGCTTAAAAGAAACTAAAAATTAAAAACTAAGATAAATTAGAAATATTTAAATAAATTACTAACATCCCATTCATTCTTCTAAATTCTATAGATAGTAGTTATAACCAACTAATATATTTTACAATTCCAACAATTACGTGGACTAAGTTGGAAATATTAACAAGTGCTTCAGTGCAGTGTGTAGCCACTTCTATTCAAATGGGAAAAAAAGAGAAGTAGAAAATTTCATTACCTAAAAACAACAAATTAGTAAAATTTACAATAGGTATTTCCGAAGTATTTCCATATAATTTTATTAAATGTATATTAGAAGGAAGTGGAAAGATTCGTTCTTTAATTACCACATAATCATAGAGAATTAGGAAGATGATGATGTGTGCCTCATGGTAAGATGTATGATGAAGAATGTGGAGGACGTATTGGTATTACGAACGGTGCAGTATTTTCAAATATTTTTTGTGACTTCCTATAAGGTCATCCAACTAAACCATATCCAACATACCGAGAAAAAAATAAGGATGATTGATTTCGAGAAAAAATATTTATGACGTGTCACATGTGAATCATTGTAGAAATCTTGATCAGAGCTCAGAAGTCTTTCTTCGCTCCACAAATCAATCTAATATTTTTTTTTCATATCGGTCTGAAGTGCATATCTCTGACAAAATGATGTTGTGGGTGGCACTTGCAAGACATTTGGCATTTCTACTGCTGTTCCTTTGCAAATGTGGCGTTTAGGGGCTGTGATCCTATGTTGGATCCTATCCACGAACAATGCACAGTGATTGATACCGATGGTGTGCTAGCCTGAAAATTCATAGAGCCATAAAAATTAATAAAGCATGCTCAACAAAATAAAATGAAGAATGCCTTGAAATTATTATTTGGCATAAAATATTTACCTTAGAATTGAATACTTACTTTATAGTGCCATGAGCTGCATGAAATTAGCAATTCCCTTTTCAGTAAAGAGGGTGATCAATATAGTAACATTTGAATTCAGACTTGGCATATTGTTCACAGTCACTATTTGATTAGAAAAATTTAAGTTCTCTCTATGACCAATTTGTCTTAGAAACTTCAATCTTCTCGCATATTTTTGGCAGGAAAAAAAACCATGGTTAGTTGTGATCCTTAGATCTCCTTTCTCTCTTATTAGTTGAAATCTCTTTACATGTTATTTGAAAATTTTTGGAAACAAGTATTAGAAGGATGGAAATAAGTATTTGTTTGTAAGTGAAAATTGTTTTTGCACATAAAAGCGACTGATAAATTATATAAAGAAAAAGAGAAAAATAATTTGACAAAATATATTTAATTTAAAAATAAATAAATAAAGAAACAATATTTACGTGTATATGAATCTATTGTACGTATATTCATTTTTTTTTACAAGTATAAATCTCAATTTTATTATTAAAAATGAAAAATGTTGGTGTATTCTCCGTTAGAAAAGAATATGGAATTAAAAAGGAGCTTCATAATTCTTTATAATTATTAATCTCAATTTATGGTTATTATCCTTGGAAAAGAATATGGAAATAAAATGAAACTTGATGTAGCTATGATACATAGTTCTATTTTGAGTTGCAAGAATATGTGATTAAAATAGAACTTGATATAGTTGTGATACATAGTTCTGTACCAGTTTGAGTTGTAAGAGTATTGGGCTTTGCATCAATTGTAAAGACACCTATATTCTTTGAACGCAATTCATTGCAAAAACATTAAAATTGACGGTGTAATAGAAATATTTAAATTTTTGCAAGTCTATAGTTATCAGAGTTTTACACTTCTTTGAATGCAACCGGAAACATTTAGTTCCTTGGAAGGCGACAACTATATGAGAACCTCGTGATCTTGAGGTTTATCCCCATGCAAATGGCCTTTTTAGAGTAATTCACTAAATTTCTCTTTATATTAAAGAGCATCCCAAAAACGTCAAGGAAGTGCCAACAGTTTACAAGTATGAAAAAATCCAAGCTTAATATAATTTGATTTCAAATATACACCATATATAGCGTGTATGAATCAACTAAAGCGAGGATTTCAGCACAAGAAACTACATCGTTGCATTTGGCTTCTAATACTTCTGTGATGTTGTTGATGATCTCGAACACCTTCGGTTTGAGTTTGAGATTTCGAAGAGATTTATGCTTGCTCGGGTCACTAGTAGTTCCCATCAACAAGACTGATGCATGGAAACCCTGCAAAATATTAACAACCAATGATAGAAAAGTGAGAAAATGTTGAAAAATCAATCACGTGGAATGTCATGCAGTGTAAAGAACGAATAAACTAACGTCACCACGTGCACAAAGCAATTGTGAAATCATGCTAAATCAAGCGATTGATCAAAGCGTGGATTAATTGTACACGATTTTTCCTTACTCCATTGCAAACAAAAAGATAAACTCACAATTGCACCAAATGTTGCAAAGGAAACACCGTAAGTGGATAACATAATATGGAATTTGCATTAAGAATAAAATTGTGTTTTGCATTCAAGACGGGGTTTTACTCATCATTAATAAAATATGTATTAGAAATGAGTCAATAACATAATATGGAATTTGCATTAAGAATAAAATTGTGTTTTGCATTCAGGATGGACTTTAACTCATCATTAATCAAATATGTATTAGAAACGATAACAACTCAATTAGATGATTTTGTCTCTTATTTTCTTACAAATGTGAAATTTATTCTTTTTCCTTGTAACAACTTGTTATACACCATACTTACCATAAATTGAATCATCGGCACATGAATGACTGAGTGAGATTTAGGGTTTTTGTAAGTGCATAAGATGGCTTTGTAAATGTGGGTAAAAAGCAAATTGGGCCGAAATGCGATGCTTTGCATTAGTGGATCTACACCTTGTGGTAAAAAAAATATGATATTTACCTATGTTCTAAAGGCTTTTTTATTGTACAATTTGAATCATAGTAATACAAGTTGAGGTTGGTTTTGTATAAATTAATGAGCCAACATTGATATTCATACTCATCCCATAATTATAGAATATATGATGGAAATTTTTGAATCTCAAGGCTACAAATATGTCTTGGAAATGATTTGGATTGAATACTCAATCTTGTGTTACACCATCGCAAACCATCATAGGAATACAACTTGAAGTTGGCTTTGTATAGATTAATGGACCAACATTAATATTCACACCCATCCCATAATTATACAATTTATGATATAAATTTTTTAATAAGGGTACAAATGTGTCTCGGAAATTATTTTGTATAACTTAATGGGCCAACATTCATATTTACACCCATTCCATAATTATAGAATTTTTGATGGAAATTTTTGAATCTCAAGGCTACAAATGTGTCTTGGAATCTTATGTTACACCATCCCAAACCACTTCTTGGAAATTTTTTAATCTCAAGGCTACAAATGTTTCTTGGAATCTTATGTTACACCATCCCAAACCATCATAGGCATACAACTTGAGGTTGATTTTGTATAAATTAATGGGTCAACATTGATATTGACACCCATGCCATAATTTGGCAATTTATGAGGGGAAGTTTTTGAATCTCGAGGCTACGAATGTGTCTTGGAAATGATTTGGATTGAATACTCAATCCTATGTTGCACCATCACATTTCCTGTTAAGAGTTTGATATGAAGAAAAATAGTCTTGGTATACAAGAAAGTGAATGTCAGTTTAATATGGAGACATTTTTGGGAGGAGATATTGTTCTTTATGGTGTGGTTTCTTTTCTTAAATCCAAGCTTGGTTTAGCCTTTCTCTATATACATAAGAAAAAAATACAAAGGAAAATCACAAATTTAGGTTATAGTATTATATTTTATAATTACGAAATTTAGTTTCTTATTAAAGTATTTTACAGACATTTATTTATTCAAATAAATTTAATCTTAAAATCCTCTTACCTAATCCTCTTTTTAATTATATAGTTGATTTCTATTTATTTTTAAAAAAAATGCAATATTAAGAACCTCCTAAACTTATAGAAAGCAACTAACATTAAAAATAAAAATAAAAACTCCTAGTGATAACATAAAAATGTTAATTTTAGTTGAATCATTAAAAAAATAAAAAGTGATAATAACTCTACAGGTTAGATCATTAAAAAAATCAATTAAATCTCTACAAATTTACTATTTTTCACAATCAGATTTAGACAAATTTAGAATTTTTTTATAAATGTATTAAACAATAAACAAATTAGAAAAGCACCAATGTAAAATACAATGTGATTCCTATTAGTACAAAAATTATTATAATTACTAAAGAAAAATTCTCTAAATGAAACTAAACACTAATCAAAACAACTACTCAAGAATGAACATTAGGATTTGTTTTATATGTAAATGATTATTGACACTTTTAAATAAAATAATAAATAAATACATAAAAAATCAATTAAAAATTAAATTATATATTTTTATTTATTAAAAACGGTTTACAAATAATATGATCATTTAAATAAACTGCTAAAAATAAATAAATTAATTAAATTATGTTTTATTTATTTATTTATATGACAATCCTTAATCATATATTTATATAATAAATAATAGTGAAAATAAATTGATAAAAAAATAAATAAAAATTAAATTATGTTATTTATCTATTTATTTATATGATGATCCTTAATCATATATTTATATAATAAATAATAGTGAATTAGTGTTGTATGAGGTAGTTGGGTGGAACAATTAGCCTAAGGAGAAGGCTCTAAACCAAAAACGCTAAGCAAAGTAGATATTTTGTTAATTTAAGATTTGAATTCGTATAAAATTTGGCTGGATCATATTTATAAAATTTTATAAAACTTGTGTCACACTCTAACTTCATCATGAATACATTTTTAATTACGGCGAGAAAAAATAAAAAAATGACTTCTAAAATATTATATGATATGAGCTTCGAACTTCCCATTATATTATTGAAGTTTTTGTTTCTTAAAATTTAAACCAATGATAAAGTACGTTATGCTAAACAACGCGGTTGAAACAATCGATTTAACATAAACAATTATTTACCTGAATTGTTTAGACATTTTCTTGTGTATTACCATCATACACATTTACAACACTGTAATATAATTCTCGAATATCAATTATGGAGAGAAAATAATTCAAGTAAATGAAAATAATATGGATATGTCCACAATAATTAGACAATGAGAGTACATGGACTGGAGTGAAATAACACGTAACACACCAAAAAAAAAAAAAAATACAAAGTATAGAATATAATTCCGGCTGCAAAACATTTAACACAATCACTAATAAAATCCATCTCCATCTGCATCATCCGTCTATGTAAACGAAGACGAAGAGGTGGGCCCGAACAGACACGGAAGAAGATTCAGAGAATCTTTGCAATCAGGATAAGTGTTACATTATTTTATAATTGGAGATATGGCATTAGGGGGCACTTGAATACACCATGTAAAGCTGTCCTCCTCGCACAAATTTTATATAATCATGAGTTATCAATTGATCAACGGTGAGAAAGTAGGGAATAAGATACATACTTCGCGGAAACAAAGAAATTTTGTTTCAAAATATCATGGACAATGCCCATAAATTCAATTCAAACTTCCACTTTTCAAGATTATTGAAAACCATCACATACTTGTAGTGTTGATTTATAGAAACAGACATTGATGAAAACGCACAGAAATGGAACGGAAAGAGATGTCAATTCATTTGTAACTTCCCATTAGTTTACTAAATATTATTATACAAATGCATACGATGATCACAGTAGCATATTGTCGACATCACCTGTTTCCTGTTACATTTAAAGCTTTCCCATTTCTTATTTGAATGCTTCCATTGCTTCAAAGGGCAAGCATGTAATAACTCTAATGCCATTCTTTCTCTTATCATCTATATTTGTATTTGGAAGTGAAACAAAAATGCAAACATGAACAAATGGAAAGCTCGTTGGAGTCACGTTCACTGCCTCACCCCAACCGAAATCCACTTGTGAGTATCCCATGCGGCTCTAGTTAGACAAATATACTTCTGTTCAGAAAGGAGGCCCAACTTCCAGTTTAGGGTCATAGCAGACTGAAGGTATTCATCTGTCAGTCTCGCCTTTTCTTGCTGCATCATTCTCACTAAATCCCAAAGCGCCTCCAATACAACTTTCGTAGAAAACACAACGCAAGCACCGTAGAAACCGTTACCATAGTACCCCTCCGGGAGTGGTGGTCTATACACCATTCTCATGTTTACAGCAAAAAGAAGCTTTACTTCTTCATCAAAAGGAATTTGAAGAGCCTTCACCCTTGATTTCCACACGAATGAGGCCAACGTTTCAATTGTCGAACAATATAAATACTCTTTGTCATCTTTAGTCTTTCCTACTAAAACACTCTTCTTGAGTTTATCAAGAGATTGAGCAGTGAGTACAAATGAGCCCGTCACTAGACCTCCTGCTGCATTTACGTCGATGAGGCAGCTAGATTGAATTACAAGAATCAAGATCTGCAATGCACGCGACTAATGCTAGTGGGGAGGGCGAGGAAGGCTAATGAGTGCCGTTAACTAAGACGGTTAGATCCATGCCTTAGGAACCAAGGCCAGTTGCCACCTTGCCAAGAAATATCGAATTCAACGCTCTATTGCCACCTCGTCAATCAAAACAGAATTTAAATACCGAATTCAAATCAACGTTTGAGGATCTTTTAATCGTCTAAAAAAACATATAACAATGCAAACGAAGGACAGGTGGACAATAGGTGAGTTGTTTTCAAATAAATATGCCTATGGCGTAATCACTGTTGAAAACTAAGCACCTGTGAAAACAAGAAGATGAAATATTGTAGATAACTGAGCCCCTATGCAAACAAGATAAAGCGCTAAAAATCAGGCTCCTATGGGATGGAGAAAAACATGCACCACCCACATATATATTGTTGTACCTCTAACTTCCAACAAAGAAACTTGATTTGTGGCATCCCACTGACAAAAACTGCTTGCCAACTGCAATAAATTCGTTGGTGATTGCAAATTTGAAGAAAGGATAAGTGTATGGATACAAATCAATATGATAGTTGTGTAGAACTGAATGAAAAGAGCGAGGGGAAGTAATGGTAGTGATGGAAGTTGCAATTTTTTTTTGTTGGAATAAAATCCAATAGAAAGAATAATTAATTCATTATACTCCAATGCACATGTTGTGAAGGTGTAAATAAAAGTTTCAAATCAAAAATCAATCTATAATTTTCAATCTATAAGATTACTGAAGGTTTTTTATATAATTTTAATATATATAGATTAGTTAAATCTCAACTAATAATAATTAAGTAAATATATTTCTTAATTGATACATTGCCAAGGACTAATAAGTATCAAAACTTAACAAAATATGAAAAATTTTCTATTAAATATTTATTTATTTATCTCAGTAAATATTTTAATAAGAAAACTATAATTAATTTAATTACAAAATCATTAACAATTTAGTCTGCTGTGATGATCTATCAAAATTAAGTTAAATTTAAATGAATTTTCTATCTCTATATTAAAACTTATGATAAGATGAATCTAAGAAACCTATACAAAGGTAGTTATTTCCTCAAACACTTAACTGGATCAACCCATTTGAATCTGTTATCTTATAAATCAACATGGATAACAAATTATCAATTTTATCCTTTTATAATTTATAAATTGTATATAATATTTTTCCTAATATATTTATATATTCAAAATGCTTTTTTGTGAAATTTACTTATCATTATAAAAAAATTTAAATTTTCATATATATATAACAAGAGATTGCCTTTTTTGTAAACTTAAAAATAACGAAACGATAACTCTATGTTTAACAACTTCTATGTTTTCCCGATTGTATTCATATACTAAAGGAAATGGTAAACATGTTGGAATTAATGGAGAAAGTCATAATTAGATAATTGTTATGATGATGATAGGATTGAGATGCTGAGATTAGATCTCAAGTCCTAATATTCAGGGAGTGGTTCAAACCACCTGATTGTGAGAAAGGCTATATGTACTAGGTTGTTCTCTTGATTGAATGTAATAGTTTGTATGAGTGTTTTTACACTCTCCGGGTTCTCACCTGGAGAGCCATTTCATTTAATTGACAGTTTTTTATCATGGTATCAAAGCTTCAAGTCGAAGCTAAAAGGACCTATGCTGTGTGAAATCTCCTGTTTTGGTTGTACACGTGTGAGATTGTTTGTTGTTTGCTACTGAGGCCCTGTGCTGCTTGTTCAAAGGTGAGGATCCGTAGAGGAGCTATGTTGCCTGTTTTTGCAGCTCTCTGGAGGATCGTTATTCATAACTTGTTGCAAGCGTAGAGCTGTGATGTGTACATCACTTGTAGTGGTGAGGTGAGAAAGGAGTCGTGCTACGGAGGGGGAGCACTCTCATGCTGTGTGCTGTGTGCCGCATGAGACCGTTTGGAGCTGCGGGCGTCGATCGTTGTGGATCGAGAGGCATTGGTAACTAGGGGATCGACATCGCCAACAGTCGCTGCTACATTGAATCGGTGGAGCAGGCCAGTGAAACTGTGTGGAGGCCGTGAAGGTTGAGCTTGGTTAGTCTTTTGGTGAAGGTTGTGACAGAGGCCATTGCTATATTGACACAGTTAGCTATGGCAGAGGAGGAGCGCGTCCTACCTTGTTTGATTTGCGGTGAAGTGTCTGCATTTTAGAAGGATGATAGGTGGATCTACTGCGAGCTCGAGGTCGAGGTGTGGAGGCGGATTATACAACAATATACTTGCAAATGGACACTATACCTCTATTGGCGTGGATGCTTTGAAAACGTCCACTTCTTTGTTCAAATTCGGCTTTTGAGCTTTGCCAAGAGATCTCTTCCCGCTGCCTGCACACGTTGCGCTGCGACCATTAGGAGAAGAGTGCCCGTGACGATCAGAACATGGCGGGTTAGCAGTCATAATTCCTCTTCTTCTCTTCATTATCGCTGTCAAATTTCCTTCAGAAAACGTTTGAGCAGGAAGAATTTCCCACCGATTTAATTCTTGAGTTTGTAATCGAGATCTAAGTGACGCCGCCCATAGCTGGTGCATGAGCTGCCTGCGCAGCACTGGTTACGCTAACTCCGACTTTCCTCAACCTATCTACCGATTATCAATGGGAAGATATTTCCTGGTCGAAAGCTTCAATATCCTTCAGAATACATATCCTCCATCGTGGATGGAGTTCTGTATGCGCAGGACTGTGGGAGAGTCAACGAGAGCACATAGCTCTGAAGGTGTTGCGTGAAAGAAATTGGAGATCTCTCGTTGATTGGAATAGGGGTACATGACCTTCAGCCAAGATTTAGTGAGGTTGAAATCAAGAATAAGTGAGTTGTAGGCTTTGCTACTGTGCCTGAACAGCTTTACGATCTCTCGGAAGAATGTGCCGCGGCTTCTCGAAGGCATATTATGCAACTTCTCTTTCTATGAAAGGAAACTCAGATTTGAGGGTTTCTACTAGCTCCTTTCTGCATTTGGAGCTCTTTTTTTCCATTTGTTGGTGAAATTAGGGTCAATCCGAGTATTTTTTTTTTTTGTGAACGAAATTTGTGCTCTTTTGATTTAAATGTGAGAAAATTTCACGCGAACGACTTTGCGCCTTCTTTATAACAAAGATCTCGCGGATTTTGAGTAATCTCCAGCAATTGTGAAAGAGAATGCTGAAATTTTGATAGGAATGGTTGGAGTGGTTGCGTAGACTGTGCCCAGAGTGCAAACCCATTACCGTAAAGTCTCCTCCAGCATGGATCTCCGGTGTTGTCTCAGCCCTCAGACAGGAGGAGCGTGAGGTGTCTTGGTGCATGTGTGGGTTAATGCTGCAGTGGAAGAAGTGTTCTTGCAAGGGAGAAAATAGAAGGAAAAAATGGGTCGTCAAAGTAAATTGAAAGAGTCTCGAAGAAAATTCAGGAGAAAGCATCAACGGAGAAGTGAAAAAAATTGTGTTGCAGAATTTTGTGATTTGTTTCAGGTTGACGGTGATGGATCAGCTGCTAATCAAGGTGCAAATTTGGAATTTGGTGAGGTTATTAAATGGTTGATGCCAGATTTACCATCTTTTTGAGGTATGAATTATGAAATCTGGGCAAACGAAATGAAAACAGTACAATGGAAGTTAAATTTACTAGATTATGTTAAAGATGTTATTAATAATAGTGGAGATACATTGGTATTAAATCTTATAACATCTGCAGTAGATGACAACATCATACTCAGCATAATATATGAATATGGAGAGATTCCTAGTACAAAGTTTTTATGGGATGTTTTAGAGATGAAATATTGTTTGAATGAGGGCAATGATGCTGAAGATATTGCTCTTGATAATGATCCCATATTTGATTGTGAAACTGAAAATGCAATGATGGGTGATGCATGTGTATATGTAATTGAAACTTGTAATGATGAAAACATATCCATTATTGTAGAACCTGAAATTTTTCCTCATGTAGAACCTGAAATCTTTCCTGATGCAGAAATTAAGTCTGATGAGACCTATATATCTCATGATGAGTGGATCAATTTGATGATTGAAAAACATCTTATTGATCAATCACTGTTTGGTGAGAAGGAAGGCCTATCTTCACATACAAATCAAATGCAGAACATGCTTGCAGCAACAGAACTGGATGAAGGCATAATTATGCCAGCAGAAATGGATGAAGTAGGGAGAGATGGTGAAATGAAAGCTCTCCTGAAGGAGCAGGAAGATGAAAGTAATTGTGGTCATCTTTATAAGTCTAACATTGTTTTTTGTGCAAATATTGGTAGGCAGGAAACAACAATGAATTTTGAAGAAGAATTGAAGTTCCTTGAAGCATGGCTTGAAACAACATGTCTTTATGAAATTAACACAAAAATTGCAGTAATCAATGGTGAAGATATCATCGCTAATGTTCAGATGATTGGCACTGGAAATAGTGAGAAGAAAAATTCTCCTATCCACCGTGCCATAAGTCTGATAAGGATAAGAACAAGAATTCAAATTTTCCTTCACAGCAGAAGAAATGAGGCTAAGATACATCACTATCTCATGACAAAGAAAGTAAAGATGAAGCCTCATCAAACATTTTTTATACTTTGTTAATGTATAAAATAATTAAAATCATTACATAACAATTATACTTGTATGTAAATTCCCATCTAGAATTAGTTACAATAAGATCGATTCTTTTTACTTTAAGACGATTAAACATTATCTTAAAAAAGTGCAACCCTCAGATCAATTGTTAAGAAAAACACCAACATGAAATATATTATATAGAGTGGTAAAGAATTCTGAACTATATAGAGGTGTAAACAATAATTTTAACTTGGAAAAACAATTCCAAAATTAATAACTTAAGCTTTGTCTATATTTTCTATAATTTTCTTAATTGAAAATACGTATTTTCAAACATGTATACAAAAACCCTATGAAGAAGGTTCCTACTCGTTTAGGTCACCTCCTTTACCAATAAAATAAAATCTATTTATATATAGTATTTATGCTTCCATTACCTACGTTAACAAATCCATATTATGAATACTTTATACATATTACTCAGAGCAAGTTTGACACGTCATTCACTTCAAACTCTGTACATCAATCAGACATGCAACTCACTCCTACGTTATACAGACATAAATAACGGCCATCTTGTAAATTTATTCTGCGGCGAAATACTTAATGTGATGCTCAAAACCGTTAATTTCCGTCTCCTGGACTCGGACTAGAACCCAGCTTGCGCTTATTACTCTTTTCTTCCTGCACGTGATGATCCCCATGGCTGTGATGGGATACGATGATTTCCTGAGATTTTGATCGGATCATCTGCTTGTGACTGACCCCGGAGCTATTTCTGGATGTGGAGAGCCGCCGTTCAGTAGCCACGGAAATTATATTAGGAAGGCGCCTGAATGGTGTTTCTGCGCTCTTCGGTAATAAATTGAATTGGCCATCGTCCTTCTTCGAAGCGGAGAATTCAATTTCCGTCGTCGTTCTCTGCATGGACGATAACTTCTTGTTCTCGAGATCGAAGGCCGACGGACTATCGGGTTCGATAAAGAAGCTATTCTTCACGAGTGATCTACCGCAGCTATAGCATACACTGAGCAGGAACGAGATCAGAATCCAAGGAAACATTATACAGATCTTTATCATAATTCTCCGTGTTAACAAATGAACGGTGTGATGCTAGAACGAAGTACAGTATCTTTTTTTTCAACTTTTTTTGTTGTTCAACTGAAAAGTTTGGAACATTTCACAAGCATATATAATTAAGCTAAAACTAAACTACAAGACGTGCGGAAACAAACTTTCTTATTTAAGCATTAAACCACATCCTTGGAATAACCAGATAAGAGAATATAAGTGAGTATAAGAAAGCAATAACTCTGAATGTTAGAGAATTTCATTGAGAAATATGAAGAGAAATGCGAATACTTATAAGTTTCCTCACCGCCTTCACTGACGTGCGTGCGTACTGACTACCATAACGCATGGGCACTATTTTGAATAATACACGCACGACACGACGGAAATGTCTCACAAAGATCTGTCTTTGATGCCTTCATTTTTTGTCCTGCTGGCAACAGGGGATCGGATGGTTAAACTTTAACATATAAGTTGTGATACTGAAAACGAGCCCTTATGTCAAGCGGTTGGCGGTTTGGCGCGATTCTAGAGGTTATCGGACGGGCAGATCGGCCATGTGCGGTGGGCCCTTGAATCGTTTCATTGACTTCAGTTATTCTCTGATAACTGCACGAACGGAGATGGGCGATCGTGAGAGGTTGGGAATAGGCAATTTTGCCCGTTTTATACGTTACCCTATATCTCAAGTTGCCGAAGGAAACTATGACCTGGTCACTAATACCCTATATCTGATGCTGCTGAAGGAAACGGCTACTTGGTCACTTCCTATTCTACGTCAGAGTGTGATATGTTGAACAGTGGAACCATTGTTTCATGTTTTCAAGAGTCTCTACACTGCCAAGATCTCCGAATATAAACATGCCACTTTAAAATTTAAAAGATGCTAGTTATGAACACATTGAAGAACTATTTGTAACGTACGTCAGCCATTTATGTATATTAAAATCTATACATACTCTTAGCTGCCTTAAATGCCACCCCTGCATTAATACACTTATGCTTGTTGGCTAGGTGTTGCTCACAATTTGAAGTCTGTGTAATTTTCTTTTCCGAGTGGTGGTGCTGCTAATAAGAGTATTTTGATTGATTCTTACTATAGATAAATTCAAGGGAGGGGCATATTAAAGGGCTTACGGGCATTAAAACAATTCCAATTTCCTAGGTGACATTGATGAAGTCTATGCCATTTATTCTATTTACTCGTTATAAGTTGTTTACTTATAAAATATTTGTCACCTTTCTATATTTATTAATATAACATACCTTGATAATCTCGCAGGAAAATGCATGGAGTTAGGAATTTTTTCAACATTTATGAATGTGTAACCTTATAAATTACTTTATATATTTTCGTATTAACCATTTAAATACTTATCATAATCACTTAGAGAAATATTTAGAAAAAATCATAGTGAGTTACACAACCATTAATTGTCCTTGTTGTAGCATTTTAACTTGAATTTCCTGCTATAACTATGCATCGATCCCATAATCATTTTAAATCAATTAGTACATCACATAATTGATAATATAAACATCACATCATGAAAAAAATTAACATCATAAAAAACAACACAATGAACAATCACATCATTAGACACCGATATACCCTGAAAACCCCGTAGGGTGGAAACCAGCAAACGTTTAATTTTATTATTAAACGCCCGTGAGGGTTGTCACCCCTCACTCAGTGGTTATAAGAGAGTCCATCCATTGACTATTGTCATAAAAATTACATAGAAAACTAATTTTAAACGAAACATAACTAGCTATAAGCTATTACAATCATCATGATATCAGTTACCCATGAATCATCAATCTTTGTCTTTGTAGTCAGACTGTTTCCTTCATGGGATCATCGTGCAATTGGAACTACTAAACCTACATGGACTAACAACTCTTTATCTTCCACAATGTTAAACTTGAAAATTCATTTTCTCAAGTCATCCTTCTTTCCTGCCATTGCTGCCGTCAGCGCACTTGATACCATGATTAGATAAATATTAATAAACCAATAATCAATCTCTATTTGTGACACTTCAACTTGAATATTTGTATGCATGTATAAAACATAACCACATTAACATTAATTTCCTTATTTAACATCATTTCACATGCATTAGTAACAAATAAATCACTATCAAGCACCCTCTTTCTAACAAACACTAACAAAATCTTGCATGCACTTTCATATTATTTTCAAAATAAAGCTAACATACTATATAATAATATTGTGCATGCAAATACATAACAAGATTTCAAGATAACTATCCCAAAAAGCAATTTCTCTTGTTGCCTACTCTTATGTTTTCTTTTTAAAATCGATTAATGCAATAGATGTTATACTTATGCATGTGAATACATGTTCTTTTCCACCTAAGATCTATTCATAATGGTTATTATGTATAACAATGCCAACTCTATTTCAAACAAAGTTAACATACAAGTTATATTTTTGTGCATGCAATAACATATCTTGTTCTTCCTACATGTAAAACATATATTTATTTTCAAAAGAAACAAAATAAATATTTCATGGAAAAATAACCACATTTCTTTTTCAAAGGTCAAACGCATACCGCTTATTATTTCGTGCATGCAAAGTGACATTTCCCTCTCATCCAAAAGATATAACCAATAACTATGCATAATATTCTCCCAAGATAAAGCTAATACCATAGCTAATCCCTTTAGGTTTGCAAAATACCTATTATTTTACCCAAAAGAGGGCTTACACAATAAATATTATGTGATTTCATCTTCGTTTTCTCTAGAAATCTAATACTCAAAACTACATTTTTCCCATGCATGCGAGCATATATGTTTCTCTAAATAATCTTACATAATAAAGCACGTGATTATCCTTTTTTCTCTCCAAGAATCTAATCCAATAATGCATACAAGGATATATTTTTTTCTTCTATTCATTTTGAATATGGTTACTTATGGTTACTTATTATGCAAAAAAAAAGATTTTCAAAGAATATGGTTACTTATCTCTTGATGCATGCTTGGAATGCCCTCTTCCTCTTCCTTGGCTCCATTCTCCATGTATTCTCGCCTTCCCCTCCTCTATTTTCCTCATAGTCTTATAATAAATAGAATTAATAAAATGGAATAGATTTTATAAATTATAAAAGTATTCCAAATTTTTTCTAAATCATAAAAGAATTCCATCTTTTCTAAATCATAAAAGCATTCCAGCTTTTTTAGATCATAAAAGTATTCCAGCTTTTTTCTAAATCATAAAAGAATTCCATCTTTTCTAAATCATAAAAGCATTCCAGCTTTTCTAACTCACAAAAGCAATTCATAAATCTCTCACGCTTTTATTTTTAAAGCTATACTTGTTTTTTCCTTGTGATCAAAATATCCCTTATCCATACTTTTTCCAAATCTATTACTCATTATTTCTAAAACCAAACTATTACTCATTATTTCTAAAAGTCATAAAATATACCAACTTGGACATATAGTTTATTTTTATAGAAGAATTTAAATTATTCTAAATAAAATAATTAAGAAATAATTCTTCCAATATTCTTATAACTAAGAATTACAAGAATATTCTTCATGTAATATCAATATAATAATTAATGATATTTAATTATTTAATAACCCTCATTTTATGAGATTTTTTACGCTGGCTTGCGCGAGGGATATTACAAACTCCCCCCCTTAAAGAGAAGATCGTCCTCGATGTTATTTTATTGTTGGAACATTAACCCTTAATTTTCATTATCAATTATTTAGGAAATGTAAAATAATATTTAATTCATAATACTTTCACAAAAAATAAATGAGCACTTAGCCCTTTAATCATCAAAATGATAAGAAAAACTCTATCAAGTGCACGTTGCATTTTATTTAGGAGTTACACTAGTCTTTCTCTCCCACTAGTGTTTTTGCAAATTATTGTCTTTCTCTCCAATAACAGTTTCAATAAACTTCAAACTCATTTCATTTATCTCCAACCATTTCGCTTGCAAATTACTGTCATTCTCTCCCACAATAATTTCAATCAAATTCAAACTCACTGTATTAATCTCCAACCATGTTCCTCTAGTGTGTCAGAATTTAAAGTTCAATAACTTATTATTTTATGTAACATGAGTTATTTTAGTTTCCTATATGTAACAATTTATTTCCTCTATGCATGCATATAGATAAGTCATTTCTGACATGTTCATTTTCTCATAAAAAACTACAAACACAAACTATTTCATCAAAAAATTTGCTAAGATAATATTATATATCATGCATGTGAAACTATAACACATGCAACAACTTTGAGACATGAAATTTACAATCTATTGTAACATCCAACATCTTTAGATAATTTTTAACATAGACATAATTTCATGTAACCGTAGTTAATTTCTGGGAATTATTGACGAAGCGAGCATATTTCACCCAACCGTGAACTATATCCAATAGCTACCCACCGAGCTAAGTTCTACTTGCCGCTAGAATCAACAACCTCGTTGATTCTTGGGTGATTTATTCCCAGCATATTTTTATCAGCGTCCTTCTTTAAGGTCTGCCAACCTTTTTTCCTAGGCCTTTTTGCTATATTTTTCGAAAAAGATACTCTCACTTTTCTTTAAAGCACACCTTTCTCTCCCACTGTGCTTTATTTTACCCCACTTAGTATTTATCTCCAACTAAGTCATTAACATAATCTTTCTCTCCCATTATGTTAATATTTTCCTCTTTATTCTTTTCTCCTAGGGATTTTTAGGAGACTTTTAGGGAAGGTCCATGTTGAACTTAACCACCAATATCTTTTCACAAGCTGGCAAGAAGTCTTCTAAAACTCTGAGTTATTTCTTGAATACCCCAACCAGTGTATTCATTAACTCAATAATAAATTAAAATATTACCTCATTACATTAGTCCCATCATAGCTTCCATAGATCCAATAAAAATTCAATGTCAAAAAGTAATCAATGTCTAAAAATCCATTGTAATTTATATAATTGCCCATTGCATATTATCATCAAGGCAAAGGAAAATTTATGTACACCATACATCTATAATTGACCCACAACATGGGTCCCATGATTTGTCAAAGTACATTGACAATAATTCATCACATGTAATATAGGTGGTATACATTTCAAATTTCCACATAATAATAATCATGTAACTTAGAAAAGAGACGTTAACATATCTTGCATACCATAGCATTATACTTTATTTGAGGTCTCACCCTAGCGTAGAGAACTAACAGTCCCATTGAACACTAGGACACAAAATGTGATTTTTTTCTTTCCTTACCATTAGCGTGCAGCCATGTAAGCAACAACCATTAAGGAATTATAGGAAAATAATTTGCAATCATGTAATCTACAACCACTGCAGAATTTTATCAAATAGTGTGCATGCATGCAATCTACGACCAATTCGAAATTCCAACAAACAGTTTGCAAGTATGCAGTCTACATCAATCTTGGAATTATAACAACAATTTTCAAGCATGAAATCTATGGTCAATGAGACATTCTACCAAATAGTTGGCAAGCATACAGTATACTGCTGTTGGGGTACTAGTTAGTGGACATGAATAAATTTCCATAAATATGTTTAAACTTTCAGAGAGATAGTAAAACTAGAATTTGTAGAATAGCATGAATCATATTCATATCATCAATGGTAAAATTTCTGCAAACAACACAATCAAAAATCCCTACAGGAGAGTCTAATCAAGAAAGTTGACCAAATTGTGGATCCAAGTCTTAACATAGATTTTTCTTGGTATCAACACAAGGGTTACATGATCTCAAGGTATGAAAACCCCTTAATGTTAGGATGAATCACATCCAAAACTTCCATGGATGCAATTATTTACAACAAAAAACTTCGGATCTCATTTATTTCGAACACATGGAATGCAACTTTCCTCTACAAATATAAATGAAGAGAGAGAACCCACAATTATGCTACTATGAGTTGTTCATTGAATTTAAGTTCACTATGTGAGTTCTACTTCACTAATTTCTTATTTTTAACAACTAAAGAGTTTCGTTCAAATATATATATATATATATATATATATATATATATTGTTTTCAACATTCCATTGTCCTCTTCAGGGTCAACCCCAACTTCTGAATTATATAGCTATCACACCAACCATACATGTATTCATTTTTTATAGGGAGTGCATGGTAAATTTAGGCATGTTTTCTCACTTTTTTTTTTCTTATGCACCATAATCATTTTTCTAATATTATGCATGCAAAGGTTGGTAATTAATCTGCACTATAACCGGTGAGTGCTTAGGATGGTTCATATGTATAATAGAGGTTTTATTATCTTTTATCCTCATCCATATTCAAATTTAATGAGCACAAATTTTAAATAACATTGTAACTTTCTACTCTTTCATGTGGTCATTAATCAGGCATCATGCATCTCATGTTAATTGTAGTATACTACAAGTTTAATTAAAATCATGCCTGCGATGATTCCCACTAGCATCATACCTCTACTTCTTCTTTTCATAATGATTCCTAAAAGGCACCAGTGTTGCAACCTTTTTCTATGATACCATTTGGAACATACCCCGATAACCTCGCAAGAAAATGCATGGAGTTAAGAATTTTTTCAACATTTATGAATGTGTAACCCTATAAATTACTTTATATATTTTCGCATTAACCATTTAAATACCCATCACAATCACTTAGAGAAATATTTAGAAAAAATCATAGTGAGTTACACAACTATTAATTGTCCTTGTTGTAGCATTTTAACTTGAATTCTCTGCTATAACTATGCATCGATCCCATGATCATTTTAAATCAATTAATACATCACCTAATCGATAATATAAACATCACATCATGAAATAAATTAACATCATAAAAAACAACACAATGAACAATCACATCATTAGACACCTATATACCCTGGAAACCCCGTAGGGTGAAAACCAGCGAACGTTTAATTTTATTATTAAATGCTCGTGAGGGTTTTCACCCCTCACTCAATGGTTATAAGGGAGTCCATCCCTTGACCATTTTCATAAAAATTACATACAAAAGTAATCTTAAACGAAACATAACTAGCTATAAGATGTTACAATCATCATGATACTAGTTACCCACAAATCATCAATATCTATCTTTGTAGTCAGACTGTTTTCTTCAGGGAATCATCTTGCAATTGGAACTACTAAACCTGCATAGACTAACAACTATTTATCTTCCACAATGTTAAACTTGAAAATTCTTTTTCTCAAGTCATCATTATTTCCTGCCATTGTTGTCGTTAGCACACTTCATACCATGATTAGATAAATATTAATAAACCAATAATCAATCTCTATTCGTGACACCTCAACAAATATTTGTATGCATGTATAAAACATAACCACATTGACATTAATTTTGTTATTTAAGATCATTTCACATGCATTAGTAACAAATAAATCTCTATCAACCATCCTCTTTGTAACAAACACTAACAAAATCTTGCATGCACTTTCATATTATTTCAAAAAGAAAGCTAACATACTATATAATAGTATTGTGCATACAAATGCATAACAAGATTTCAAGATAACTATCCCAACAAGCAATTTCCCTTTTTGCCTACTCGTATGTTTTCTTTTTAAAATGGATTAATGCAATAGATGTTATACTTATGTATGTGAATACATGTTCTTTTCGAAAAATATATTTTCCACCCAAGATCTATTCATAATGGTTATTATGTATAACAATGCCAACTCTATTTCAAACAAAGTTAACATACAAGCTATAATTTTGTGCATACAATAACATATCATGTTCTTTCTGCATGTAAAACATATATTTCTTTCCAAAATAAACTAAATAAATATTTCATGGAAAAATAACCACATTTCTTTTTCAAGGGTGAAACGCATACCACTTATTATTTCATGCATGCAAAGTGACATTTCCCTCTCATCCAAAGGATATAACCAATAACTATGCATAATATTATCCCAAGATAAAGCTAAGACCATAGCTAATTCCTTTAGGTTTGAAAAATACCTATTATTTTTCCCAAAAGAGGGCTAACACAATAAATATTATGCGATTTCATCTTCGTTTTCTCTAGAAATTTAATACTCAAAAATATATTTTTCCCATGCATGCAAGCATATATGTTTCTCTAAATAATTTTACATAATAAAGCATGTGATTACCATTTTTCCTCTCCAAGAATCTAATCCAATAATGCATACAAGGATATATTTTTCTCTTCTATTCATTTTGAAGAGTTTTAGCATAATAATCATTTCCTTGCATTCAATTATGGAATGTTCCAAATGGGAAAAAATAGGCTCAGTAGGGAATATCTTAAGATATTCCACTATGGAATCATAACAATATGGAATTACACCAATAGATCTAAACCATAGATAGACTAGTAAGGCATTTACTGGATACATCACCTTCATAAGGAAGGGTGAAATCCAGAGGCTTCCTCGCCTGTTCCAGACTCTATCTATAGAAGAATGGTGAAACACAACAAGTGTGGGAATGACACACTTCTCTTAGAGTTTTATTCTCTTAAGAACCTTAGATCTACAAATCTAAAAAATGGATCCAAAAGAGAAGTAAAAACCAACCAAGGAAGAAACGGGAAATTCCACTCTCAAGAAAATCTTCCATAGGCTCAAAGAGGACGCTGTATAAGAAATCCAATGTGAAAATAATGCAAAATAGGGTTGGGTTCCCTTATTTTAGGCCGTGTGGGACCTCCAAGCATAGTTTCGGCAAAAAAAAATGAGTTTATAGGGTTTAAATAGATCTCCCACAATAAACACTAGCTGAAAATCACCTAAAGGAAAGAGTTGGTAAATAGAGAAACCCTCCTTCAAGAATTGCGCAGTTTCTGCTGGAAGACACTGAAAATCAGCCATTAGACTCATGTTATAGTATGGCATCAAGAAATCATATCTATAATCAAGTTCCTTTGTAGAAGAATTGGACTTACTTAAAACAAGAGTAGGAATCCTTCAGAAATAATAAATGGAAAAGTTGCAAAAATATTTGACATCATTTTATATGAGGAGCTTCAACTGTTGTAGGTTAATATTCAGATTTACAACTGATATATGGCTGAAACATCAGATCCATAACAGATCTGGAACTACTTAGCCTTCTTAACAAGATCCCCTTGGCGTTTTACCAAAATAATGCATAAATAAGTGTAGATCTAGCTTTTAATACACTAAAATTTTTATTGCAAATAAATTCAATCAATATATAATCATGGCCCATATCCAAACAAAAAGATTTTCAAAAAATATGGTTACTTATCTCTTGATGCATGCTTGGAATACTCTCTTCCTCTTCCTTGGCTCCATTCTCCATGTATTCTCCCCTTCCCCTCCTCTATTTTCCTCATAGTCTTATAATAAATAGAATTAATAGAATGGAATAGATTTTATAAATCATAAAAGTATTCCAACTTTTTTCTAAATCATAAAATAATTCCATCTTTTCTAAATCATAAAAGCATTCCAGCTTTTCTAAATCATAAAAGTATTCCAGATTTTTTCTAAATCATAAAAGAATTCCATCTTTTCTAAATCATAAAAGCATTCCAGCTTTTCTAATTCACAAAAACAATCCATAAATCTCTCATGATTTTATTTTTAAAGCTATATTTGTTTTTTCCATGTGAGAAAAATACCATTTATCTCTACTTTTTCCAAATATATTACTCATTATTTCTAAAACCAAACAATTACTCATTATTTCTAAAAATCATAAAATATACCAACTTGGAAATATAATTTATTTCCATAAAAGAATTGAAATTATTCTAAATAAAATAATTAGGAAATAATTCTTCTAATATTCTTATAATTAAGAATTACAAGAATATTCTTCATGTAATATCAATCTAAAAATTAATAATATTTAATTATTTAATAACCCTCATTTTATGAGAGTTTTTACAGTGGCTTATACGAAGGATATTACGATTAATCACTAGAAGGATTTGGGTGGAAGTTTTCTTCTTTACTTGATTAAAGAATTTATCCCTCAACACTCAAATGGCATTTGGTTTTCACTTTGATATAAATGCTGGAAGACCAGAAACAAATTTCTTAATTGGGATATACATGGATAATACCATATGGAAAATGCTAATTGAATAGGGAAAAAATAAATGTTCTCATAGTTTTGTTAATAGTTTATTAGACTGGGTATTTTCAATGTTTTGTGGAATAATTGTAAATTACATAAATATGCCAATGAAAGTGAGATTAAGTTGGATATTTTTTTAATATGATCCTTTAAAGCCTTTTTTATAAAATAACGGTAAATGGTAAAACTAGATCAATGAATGTTGGACTTATTTTTCATTTCGTTTAATTACTAATATATATATATATATATATATATATATATATATATATATGTGGAAGAATTATGTGAAACCTCTAGATTTATTCACTTTTTATGAAATAAATATGTGATAAGATGCATAACAATATTTTCATATAAAAATGATAAGAATCATCATAATATAGGTCCATTATGGATGGGTCAAAATGAAATTTTTTTAAGGTATATTATATATTTAATCGATTTATTTATTTTCAATTTTAGTTTAAGTTATTAAACTTATAATTTTTTAACGTTTTTTATTATTAAATTGTAAAATGTTATTCTTATAATAATCATTTTAGTATGTTAATAATTATATTTACATTATATTTAACTATTTTTATCTATATATTTAAAATATAATATTGAGGATGATTAAGTTTATGTTTATATTATCTTTCTTATTTAAAAGTGGCACTATGTTGGAATAGGAAACTCTTATTAGTGTAAGAATTTAGCAATATGTTTTCTTACTAATTTGTTTCTTGATTATTATTAGTTTATCATTGAAAAATACAATTTCTAATGTTTCATTTTGGAAAACGAATATTTTTTTTCAATATTGTTGCAAAAATCAATTTTGAAACATTTAATTGGAGCATAAACTTGAAGTTCTTATTGTACTTTTATGCCATGTGGATAACTGCCTCAGGATTTTTTTCCATAAGTTTTGGATCAAGTTGAACTAGGTAAACGAACCAAAATTAAAATTAAAACATTTGAAAATTTAAGCAAGTATTTGCATAAAAAATAGACAATAACAAGATGTAAATAAATATACTTACCATGAGTTATTGCACACCGTTATTTATGTGTTCTTTAGAACTTCAATATGTAGGAGTAAAAATGTAAATATGCAAACTTTATAATGGTTACTACCCACAAAAATTTATGCAACTCCTTATCCTTAATTGGCAATTAAATTTTTGATATCACATATCAATTTCAGATTTTATAAAAAAATAATGTCCACTTAAGTAAATAAGCAGGACTAGGGATCTCATGCATTTATCTCCGTGAAAATAAAAACAGATTTTTTCATGGTCGTGTTCTACTCGCTATCTCATAACTGACCTATGGTAATAACTACAAGTTAGAGTATGGTTGTTCTTATTCGTAACTGACCTATGGTAATAACTACAAGTTAGAGTATGGTTGTTCTTCTTCGTTAGGATGAGGACATGCATGCTCACCATTTCTTTAGGTTTTGTGCTAGTTAAATCAGAGTTTTTCTCATTATAGAAGTGGTTGCCATATCCGATACTACTTAAGGGTATAACATATAACACATATAGAGAGTGGAATATTAGATGAGGTTTTTTCATTGTAGAAGTTGTTTCCATATCAGATACTACTTAAGGGTATAACATATAACACATATAGAGAGTGGAATATTAGATGAAGTTTTTTCATTGTAGAAGTTGTAGCCATATCAAACACTACTTAAGGATAGAGAATATAATGCATATAGAGAGTGGAATTTTATATATTTTTGGAGGGAATATATAAAGAAATATGAATATATACTTTACATTCACAAACTTGATATAAAGAGTGTAGCATTATATTTTTTTTGCGAGATTATATGAAGAAATATAAATATATATTTTACATTTGTCTTGATAAGTATCTGAATACACTTGTAATATGGAAGGAGTAGTAAGTAAAAGCCTAGAATTGCATTTTCCATGCCATGCATGAGAAAATAAATGCATACTGAAAAATATTGGCATATGCATTTCTATATGTAAATTCCTTCCATGCAATATGTGTGTATTGTGTATTCGCAAATTCTTTTCATGTTGATAATTTCTAATAGAATATTTTTTTTTTTTGTATTAGAAATATATATATATATTTGTTTGTATGGAAACCATTTTATTTTTTTATAAGGAAACTACTTTATCCATCAATTAGATAAACTAATATTATTATTTTGAGATAGTTCTTCAGCAATAATCACACCATAAAAAATTAATGCTGTGATTATACTAGAAAAACTATCTCAAAATAATATTAATCACATAGGTCTGAACTCAAAGATAATATTATTATATGTTTTTCTAGTTGATCTAAAAATATTTTCATTGAGTTTAGTTGAATAGACATGACTAACAAGGTTTATGGAATGTAAATTATCAACCCAACGGGAAGTCGCTAGTTTCATAGAGAAATGTTATAATTAAAAACGTCATGAATTTTTCAGATTATCCTAATCCCCTAGATCTTAAAACTGAGGTAGCATCACATATTGTTAATAATTTTTCAAATTATCCTAATCCCCTAGCTCTTAAAACTGAGAAAATTCCACATATTGTTAATAATTTTTTAGATTATCCTAATCTCCTAGCTCCTAAAACTGAGGAAATTCCACATATTGTTAATAATTTTTCAGATTATCCTAATCCCTTAGCTCTTAAAACTGAGGAAATCTGAGGAAATTCCACATATTGTTAATAATTTTTCCGTTGCTTCAATAAATGCTATCATGTAGCTCAGTGTCAATTCATATTTTCACATTTAGTCACTTACTAAGTTGTTGTTACCATAGTTTAGGGAAGTTTTTACAAACTAATTACATTTTTTTTTAACTAATATTGTATTATTTTTCCTCTTGTTAATATTAAATGGTTGTTATATAAATAATTCAAGTATTATTTAACTGCATCCTTATAGAAAAATTTCTAGTTTATTTTCTAAATTCATAAGGATTCATTGAATCAGAAGTTTCACAACTAAAATATTCAAAACAGAAGTCCCTTGAGGATTTGATGGTGCTAAATGTATATATCAGGTAAAACAAACCATTTTAAACAACACAAATCAATATTTTCCCACAAAAGTTTTTGTCAGGCTAGAAATATGTGGGAAGCTCCAAAAGGTCACACTTATAGACTACTCCTAAATAAATTTGGATTTAGAATATTATAATTAGAGTTTCTTACTTATTATTAGCCTATGATAATAATGTGTATTGAATAATATTTATAATTTTCCCATTTCAATATGTTATTATGATATACAATTTGTTTTAATATTTGTTGGTAATTTCTAAATATTTTGTTATCATTTCATAATTAATATATATTATTTTCTAGCAATTAATATTACTAATTGCTATTATTTAATACACTGTTACTTCTTATTAAATAATAATAATAAATAAATTTAATATTTATGAGTATTTTTCTACATATATAAACAATTATATTGCACAATACATGTATAGATATCTTCAAATCATTAACATACTTTTAAGCATTTTAAATTCAAAATTATTTGGCAAGGACGATTGTTTTCTTTATGTGTGTGATCATATTTGATTCTCGAGATTATTGGCAAGGAAAATTTAATGGATGAAAATTTATCTTAAGGTTATTTAAAAGAGATACTATATTGAAGTATGCAACTCTTATTTGTCTTATGTGTGTGATCATATTTGATTTTCAGGATTATTAATTTACTAGTCATTATTAAGTAGAATTAATTTTTAAGAGAGGGAGTTTCTTCCTAGTCTCTAGCAATTTGTTAATTATAGTTAGATGTCAGATATTCTCTCCAAATCCATGCTTCTTATATTGGTCTGATGTTCATATATTTGCTCAATGAAGTATTGAGTGTCAAACATAATTTGTGTGGTGTGTTGAATAAATCTACCTATATGTCATCTTTTGATTTTTAGTGGTCCTTGAAGAGTTTTGTACCTAGTATATCCATGAAATGGATTGTGTATGTACCTAGATATATGTAGCATGAAAGAAGCATATAGTCAAGTAAGACCTAGATATGCATGTATACACCTTTATCATGTATGATTAATTACTTAGTAGTTTGTATATTTTAGTTTATTAGCCTCTATTAGGGAGTTCTTTAATGCTAGGAGGAGTGAGCCTTGTGCTGGCTAGATGCTCTGACTGTGTCATATTACTGGTTGTAGAATCTAGGAGGTGAATTTTTACATTTAAGGGGAGTTCATAAATAGATTGAATGAAACATGTATGGCATCATAGAAGACTCATAGTTGCAATGGGCAGGTACCCATGTATTATAGAAGATGGTTGGTTCTTTATATAAACATATACAATATGGTGATGTCTACATGAATAAAGTACAGAGTGAAAACCCCAAGTTGAACTATAGGTAGACGTTGGTGAAAGCCATATTAAAGCTTTTTCTATAGAAAATTAGACATTTAAGAACTCAATTGATTAAACTTAAGGCTAACTATTAAGATGAAATGTCGGAGTATGTAACTCTTACTTGTCTTATGTGTATGGTTATATATTTGATAATTAGGATTATTGATCATTATTAGACATAGTTAGTCTCTACTAGGACTTCGTTCCTATTGTCTAGAAGTTTGCTAATTCTCTCCAACAAGATTCCTCTTAGATTAGTGTGAGGTTGAGATTCTTTCCAAGATAGTATCTCAATATTGAGACAAATATTTTTAAATTTATATAATTTTTACTTTTATATTTTTAAGCCTGATTTCTCAAACACAATTTTGGTATGTAACAAGTGTTACATGGTAGCTAGTCCCCACAAATTAGTTTAAATATAGAATTTTTGATTTTACTAATTCACAAATTGAATTATTTTATTTATTGGGGAGAATCCTTCCCAACCCTAGAAAACCATTTTATTCTATGTTTATTTCGAAAAAAATCACTAGATGTAAAATTTTGGTATATAACGAGTGTTACATAGTAGCTAGTCCCAAAATATTAGTTTAAATATAACAATTTTGATTTTACTGATCCGTAAATTGAGATATTTTATTTATTCTAGAGAACAACATCCTAGATGTAACATCTATCACAATCATACAATTTTTTTTTTTTTTACTTTAAGATAAAGCTGTCAATATAAATTTTCACCATACAAATATTTATGTAAATTACTTCCTTATCTTAACTCCTTGCAATGGAGAATGAAGGATGGAAGTATCGCCACAGTTTACAAGGTATTCGCTTACCATGTAATCATGCTACATGGCAGGATTTTGAACCACCAACAGAGTCCCTCATTAATTTTTCTCGGTACACGAGACCCATGTGGTTAATATGAGATAACCCAATTAAATTGGTTGACTAACTGTGACAGGATGAATATATATGTTACATTCGACCTTACGAAAAATTATTGATTGGTAATAAGTTTGATTGATTTCATTCATAGTGCAGAGATTTTTTTTGGGATTTCTTCGGGGCTTGTTCCCTTGGAAATTTATTGAATTTGTACCACTATGCCTATCGTCCGACAGCTGTGAGGTATTCCACCATTAGATTCCCAAGGTTATGATCAATGGTGGAGAACGAAGGAGTACCCGTTTAGGGCATATGCCTCCCCCAAACCATAACCTTCACTTCATGTTTTCCTTTTCCGATTATGCCGCATTGCCCTGGAACGCTTTGGCTTTCCTCCACCATCTGCATGGCCTTGGCTCATTGTCGGATTTCTATGGCCTCTCCAACACTCGTCTGCATAGGTAAATTCGTACTCATTCGCTCGAAGATTATTTTGTTCGTTCTCGAGTTGGTTTCTATCTTTATTTTTATTTTATTTGTAGACTTTATAGTTTATACTTCTTATTCAGGTGTAACCATTCATGAGAGGTTTAAACATGGGCTTCTGGTTTACCCCACAGGTCCACTTAGATTTGGAGGCTATGGCGGAACTATTTCTCATTGGGCTCCTTCAAAGAACAAATGATGAGTTGAGTGTTAGATAATTTTTAAAAAAATTTCAAACTTTATTACAAGTGTTCTCTCTCCTCCGAAAATATTGACAGAGTCCCTTTTCTGATTTACGCATAGGGTTTTCTCCTCTCCGGCCTGCAATGGAGCTTCTTGTTCGTAAATAACTATTTAAGCTTTCCATCACTTGTTCTATGAATTTTCTGTTAACTAACTTGTAAGTGAAAATATCTCATGGTTGTCTACTCTGGCTCATGTCTTAGTTGTAGGTAAGCGACTCGACTCATCGCTTGAACCGTCATTCTTTGCAGTATTTTTTGAACCGAAGGTGAGTGCCTTAAGTCATTCCTTGTTTTTTCAAGTAACGATGTATGGTTTTATATGTATTTCCTGAGAGAGGGCCTTCCGCTTCCTCAAAGATGCTTTGGCATCAAAAATTTTCGTTTTATAGTTTTATTTTTAGGATTGCATGTCGCTTAATATATTTCCTTTTTCTTGAGACTTACGAGGGCTTCACCCTGCCCGTAGCTTCTACTGACTCTTGTAACTCAGTCCCGAAGCTATACATAGTTTTTTTTTTAAGTAAAAATTCGCTGTACGATTTGGTTCAGATTTGGTATGAGAGGATAACTTCCTAGTTTCAATAAAAGTTGATTTACATGCTTTGAAATCTAGATGTTATGAAAATTCCCTCTGTTAATACTTTGAGAATTCATGCTATTTTCAACTTTCCTCTATTCATATAAGTGAATCCGTTCTTTATTATCTTTTGAGGAAATGTTTTTCTTCTTCTATGAATATAAACAGGCTTAGAGCAATATGAACTAAATGGTTTGAGATGTGTTTTTCTTACAATACGCATGTAGATGGTTCTAGCTAATTTTTTATCTAGATTCCAACAAAATATAATTTTAGTCTTTCTAACTTGTACATTCGCTATCATCATATGTATATTGAACATATGTTTTCTGCCAATTATGGGTTTTTTTATCCATCCAAACACTGTAATTTTCTTATTTCATTCATATTACTGTTCTTAGTATCTCCATACCTTAGAATGGTTTTCGTACCTAATCTACTATAGACTTGTAAATGACATGTCCATACCATTGTGTCTGTGTCTATCATAAAGAACAATTAAAGATAAACTCGGAGATTTGGGTTTCAACCCTGGACTTAGAGTTAACAATTTCCTGTGTTAACAATATTTTAGCGGTGATTTATATTTTTATTCCATATTTTACAGTAAACAACAAGAATAGTTCTTTCCCTATTTTGTTTTCAGAAATAACCTGAGTTGGTACATCCATAGATATTTAAAGTAATATTTTCTTATTCCTATTGTTCATTTAAAGGAAAAATCATAACCAAATCATCTCTATATGCTTCTAACATGAAGAAATCTTCATTTTCATTATGAAATACTCAAGTTGTATTTAACAATTTATAAACAACTAGATAGCATATCCAGTACCATGTTGCTAGTAAATACTTATCTGTTTTCCAGACTTGCTGATGTTATCCACCCTACCATGAGTGAGGCAATCATGTCCTCAACTCCCCCTGTGCTCCATACTGAGTCCAGTAGGTTGAAATAATCTTTCTAGAAGAGACCTGAAGGCCCTTGGCCCAATCCTTCTTCTCTTCCAGGATTAAGGAAATATTGAGTGTGTTCCACTAGCCAACACCAGCTCAGAAATACTCCACTCTCCTCCTCCTTAGTCCTCTTCCTCACTGGGATTCACCCTTTATCCCTAGAGGAGAGGTAAATGTCTTAAAATTTTTCTGTTCAACTACCCTCAGTTCTCCGAATACTTTTACCATCAAAATTTTAAATTTTTATGGAAATATCTATTCCATTAATCAATTTATTTTCAGCCCAAAACCATACTTTATTTTTATTATCAGATAATAATTTTCTAAAAACCAGAAATGTTTTGTCACTTAAAATTAAATAACATAATCAACTAGTTAACATTTAAACCAGTTGTCACAACTTCCCCTCCTAGAAGCAAACACCGTCCTTGGTATTTCATCTTGGCTCAACAAATAGTTTTGGGTAAGCCTCATGAAAAAATCCTTCATCTTCTCAAGTGCCCTCATTTGAGCTGAAATGCTTCCATTGCACTTTGACCTAGGTTATGGCTTGCTTTTGAAGCATTATTTCTCTCTGATCGAGTATATGCTGAGGTTCAACTAGAAATTCGTCGTCCCATTCAACCTGCATACAGAAAAACCCTGAATTAAAATCTTATAAAGCTTAGTTATATTAAGGTAGGTTGGTTAATATTATCCTACTTGAATCCTCTGTCAATGGATTACATGGTTTGGGTCATGTATGTAGAATTTTAGCAAGGATACGTGGAACACGTTGTGCACCCAAATATTGCTGGGTAAAGAGAATCGGTACACTATAGGTCCCACCCTCTCCAATATCTAAAAGGGTCCATATAACCTTAGAGCCAACTTGGCAGAGGAAGCCCACCTTAGTGTGCTTCTATTTTGTTTAATCCTTACTTGCACATGGTCACCCACTTCAAATTATCGATAAGTCCTCTTCTTATCTGTGTACACCTTTTGTTGATCTTGAGCAGCTCTCAGATTTTGTCTAATATTTTTTACTTCTAATTCCATATCAGCAAACATCTCATGTCTAAGCATCATCTTGGTTTCAGGGCTGATCCATTTGATAGGAGTATGAAATTTTCGTCTTTACAAAAATTTGAAATGAATTATCTTAAGAGATTCTTGGTAACCATTGTTGTAAGAAAATTCCACCAAGTGAAAATATTCTTCCCATCTCGTTAGCTATTGCATCACATAAATGTGTAGCCTATCCTCCAAAATTTGGTTTACTTGTTCAATTTTTCCATCCATCTGAGGATGGTAAGTGGTTCTGAAGTTAATTTAGGTTCCCAAACTAGTAAACAAGGTCTTCTAGAATGCTGAAGTAAACTTCACATCTTGGTCTGATATGTTTTCCTTTGGAATACCATGCAGTCTAAAAATCTCTCTCATAAATATATTTGTTATCTGCACAGTTTTAGAGGTAGATTGCACATGTATAAAATGTGCTGATTTTCTCAACCTGTCAACCACCACCATAATGGAGTCATTATTCTTTTTTTTATCTTGGTAAACTGGTGATAAATTCTGGCGATATGACTTCCCATTTCCACTCCGGTATTGGGATAAGCTACAACAATCCGGCTGGATGTTGATGCTCCACCTTAATCTGCTGAAACTCTAGGCATTTGTTTAAATATTATGCAATATTTCTTCACATACCAGGATAGAAATAATCCTTTCTAATTTTTGTTATAATTTTTTGGTATCCCGAATGTCCTGAATAATTACTGCAGTGGTATTCATTTAGGATTAGCTGATTCAAACCCGTTCGATTTGGGATATGTCTATTTCCCTTAAATGTTAACAATTGATCTTTTGTAATCCCATAATCAAGAGGTTTCTCTTGCTTCCTTGGTTCCTCCACTTGCTACCATAAAAACTAGTATTCAGGATCCTTTCTGGCCACCTTCTTTATCTGATCCACAAACTTACACTCAAGCTGGTTATAACAAAGTTCATAAACATAATGTAATTTTCTGCTTAAGGCATCTGCCAACCGATTTTCCTTACCTTTTACATGTTGGACATCCATGTCAAAGTCACTTAAGAAGGCAATCCATCTTTCCCGTCGAGAGTTAAGATTAGCTTGCTTAAAGTAGTTGGTTAGACGGTTGTGGTTGGTTTTTACGACAAACCTTTTTCCTAGCAAGTAATTCCTCCATAACCAGAGTTCATGTACTATTGTGGTTAGCTCTAAATCATAAGTTGAATATTGTTGTTCATGCTCTTTCAACTTTATTGATTCATAGGAAACCACCCTTCCTTCTTCTGAAAGGATCACTCCAAATCTTTGTTTACAAGCATCGATACAAGCCTAAAATTTCTTATTGGAATCAGCTACTCGTAACACCGATGCTGTGGTCAACAAATGTTTCATCTTATCGAAACTATTTTGACATTCCACGGTCCATCTAAATATTTCCATTTTCTTTGCAATGATGTAATTGGAAATGAAATATTCAAAAATCCTTCAATGAAACATCGATAATATCCATCCAAGCCCATAAAATATTAGATATCAACCACATTTTTGGGTATTGTCCATTCAATAATTGTCCTAATTTTCTCTGGATCAACTGTGATTCCTTTAGTATAAATAAAATGGCCTAGATACTGAATTTATTCCTTGAAGATATCACATTTGCTGAACTTAGCATACATCTGATGCTTTCGTAACATCTCCAACACCATCCTTAGGTGATCCTTGTGTTCTTCCAGGATCTGTGAATAAATTAAAATATCATCTATGAATATTAGCACAAATATATCCAAAAAGGGGTGAAATATTCCATGCATCAACCTCATAAATGTTGTTGGTGCATTATTTAAACCAAAGGGTAATACCACAAACTCGTAATATTTGTATCTGGTACAGAAAGAAGCTTTGTAGATGTCTTCATCCTTTATTGATATCTGGTGATATCTAGATCTTAAATCTATATTTGAAAACAATTTGGGCCCCTTCACCTGATCAAACATGTCATCAATTCGTGGTAAAGGATATTTATTCTTGACCATCAGTTTATTGAGCTATCTATAATCCATGCACATATGCATTGTTCCATCCTTTTTCTTTACAAAAAACATTGTTGCTCCCTAAGGGGACACACTTGGTTGAATGTACCCTTTGTACAATAGCTCTTTCAATTACATCTTTAATTTTGTTAATTCTGGTACACTCATTCTATAGGGGGGCCTTCAGATTAGTATCAACTCAATAATGAAATCAATATCCCTTCTTGGTGGTAATCCCAGTACATCTTCTAGGAATACGTCCATGAAATTTTGCAACACTAGCATGTTCTCCATCATAGGAGTCTTTTCTTTAGCATTAGTGAAACCCACCTGAATGGCATATAACTTACGTCCTTTCCTAATACACTTCCCCATTTGAGAGGCTGTAATAGGACATAACTGTAGGGGTTTCTTAATTCCTTGTATCTCCTTGCGAGTCGCATCTTACATTCTGTAGTATATAATATTTTCCTTACAGTCTATGAGTTTCCAATGTCTCTCCAACCAATCCCATCCCAATAATAAATTGTAGGATCCCAAGGGTAATACATTCAGATCCATGTTCAATTTTTGGTTTCCAATTTCCAGTACACAGTTTGGAACTTTGGATAAATGTTTCTTTTTTCTCCTATGGCTAGTTGTAATAACCAGGGATTTTTAAATTTATGACCTTGTAATTAACAAATTTATACTATTTTTTGGTTTATATAACTCAAAATTGAACCCGGGTCAGCCAAAATAGAAACAAACTGCGAGAGTAGCTTACCCTCCAATTCTATCATCGTTTGTTGGTAATCCTTTTTTCGGTTTTCCAATGCTTCATTAGTCCTGGGTATGTTCCACGCCACATCACCCACATTAGAAGCTTCCCGTAAATTAGCTACTGTATCATTTCATCCCCACTGTAGACAATTCTTATAATAGTGAGCCTCACCACACCCCCAGCACTATAACGACAGTTTCTGGCTTTGTCCTTTCTCGTGTTTGCTGGAAGCTTCTATGGGCTTCTCATCTGCAGTCCAATGAGTTATTTGGTGATTCCTTCCAAAAATTTTTCTCAATAAGTTCCTCACAGAATTTTTAAATTTATTGGTTTTTGAACTTTTTAAATTGGAACCTCCTTTATGCCCTCTCCTTGGCTGGTACTTCTTGCCTAGTTCTCTTTTTACCTTGGACTACTAGTAACACATTCTTACCTTTTGAATCATTTCTTCCATGGTCTTCGGATTCACGAACTCAATTTTCTCTTTCATGTGAGTAATCAAACTACTCAAAAAATGCTGAACCTTAGCCTTTTCATCCCTTATATAAGGAACATATCTTAAGAGGGAAGTGAACTTCATTATATACTCATCCATTGTTATTTTCCCCAACTTCAAGTCATGGAATTATCTTGAATTGTCTTCATAAGATCATTCTGTTAGATACTTGTCCTTGAATTATTGCTGAAATGCATCCCATGTCACATCATGATCTTCAATGCTACGTACATTCTTGACTTCTTTCCACCATAAGGTGGCCTTCTCTCTCAATTGATAGATAGCTAGTCTGGCTTTGAGATTACTGATGTACTCATACACCTGAAAGTACTTTTTCATCTTAATCAACCATGCTTTAGCCACCTCCTCTGCTTCTCCATCAAATGTAGGTGGTTTTATCTTCGATAACTCACCTTGTAGCTCCACTTTTTCTTTTTAATTTCTTGTTGTTCTAACACATTCCTAGACTCTACCTCATTATAGTTTCTATTTTTGTTACTCTACTGAGAATGGTTTCTTTCCATTCTGTCATTGGCTTTTTTTTTGGCTTGCTGTTCATTTTCATCTTACGTTTCTCTTTCCGGACTAGGTTGTAGCACGCATTGATTTTTCTTATCCAACAGGATTTTAAGTATCCTCTTCCACTCTTTCATTAGGTGCTCATTGCCACTTCTAACCCAAACCATTTCCTCTTGAAGCTTCTGCATAGTACTTAGAAAAATACTAGTTTGGTGATGTTTTTCCTCCAAAAGTCTACTAGTTTGTTGGTGTTGATCAACACTAAGCTGAATCCACATTTTAGGATTCATTTCTGATTGGGGTTGGGGTTTAGGTTCCCCCACGTTCCAGGGTGTCTACTTTGTTCATCCCCTCCTTGTATCCTTTATGCTAATATTTTTATGTGCATCATTTACACACAATTGTTATGTTAGGTGACCCTTAGCATCCCAATGTGTTAATGCTGCTCTGATACCACTTATAACATCTATCACAATCATACAAAAAAATATTTAATTTTTACCTTAAGATAAAGTTGTTAATATAACTCTTTACCATGCATATATTCATGTAAACTACTTCCTTAGCTTAACTCCTTGCAATGGAGAATGAAAGTTGGAAGTCTCGCCACAGTTTACAAGGTATTTTCTTACAACATGAGCATTTTACATGGCAGGATTTTGAACCACCAACAGAGTCCCTCATTAATTTTTCGCAGTACAAGAGACCCATGTGGTTAATATTACATAACCCAATTAATTTGGTTGGCTAACTATGACAGGACATATATATATGTTAAATTTGACCTTATGGAACTTTATTGATTAGTAATAAGTTTGACTGATTTCATTAATAGTACGAAGATTTTGTTTGGGATTACTTTGGGGCTTATTCCCTTGGAAATTTATTGAATCTGTACCACTATTCCTTTCAGCCGATAGTTGTGAGGTCTTCCACAGTTGGATCCCCAAGGTTATGATCGACAGTGGAGAGTAAAGGAGTACCCATTTTGGATATAGACCTTCCATAAACTCTAACCGCCACTTCCCATTTTCCTTTGCCGATTCTGCCGTTTTTCTATACAACTATTTTGCTTGACTCCACCATCTGCATGGCCTTGGTTCATTATTGGCTCTGTGTGGCCTCTCCAAGCCTCATCTAGACACGTAAATTCTTACCCATCCGCTCGAAGATTATTCTGTTTGTTCTAGGGTTGGTTTCCCTCTTTATTTTTATTTTATTTACAGAATTTACAGTATCTACTTATTATGTAGGTGTAACCATTCATGAGAGGTTTAAACATGGGCTTCTGGTTTACCCCAAAGATCTGATTCGATTCGGAGTTTGTTTTGGAACTATTTCTCATTGGGCTCCTTCGATGGAAAAATAGTGAGTTGAGTGTTAGATGAGTATTAAGAATTTTCTGAATGTTATTACATGTGTTCTCTCTCCTCCGACTCGATTGACAGATTCCATTTTGTGATTTACACATAGGGTTTTCTCCTCTCCAGCATGACATGGAGCTTGTTGTTCGTAGGTAACTATTAAAGCTTTCCATTTCTTGTACTATGAATTTTCTGTTAACTAACTTGTAAGTTAAAATATCTCATGGTTGTTTACTCTGGCTCATGTCTTAGGTGTAGGTAAGCTACTCGACTTGTCACTTGAATCGTCATTCTTTGCAGTATTCCTGGAACCGAATGTCGGTGCCTTAAGTCATTCCTTGTTTCTTCAGGTACTGATGTATGGTTTTATATGTATCACTTAAGAGAGGGCCTTCGGCTTCCTCAAAGATGCTTTGGCATTGAAAATTTTCATTTTAAAGTTTTATTTTCAGGCTTGCATGCCGCTTAATATATTTCCTTTTTTCTTCTGACTTATGAGGGCTTCGCACTACCCGTAGCTTCTACCGACTCTTGTAAATTGGTCCCACATCTATACTTAGTCTTTTCTTTTATCGAAGAATCGTTGTACTATTTGGTATGAGAGGATAACTTCCCAGTTTTAGTAAAATTTGATTTACATGCTTTTAAATATGGATGTTATGAAAATTCCTTCCATTAATACTCTGAGAATTCATGCTATTTTCAAGTTTTCTCTATTCATATAAGTGAAGCTGTTCTTTATTCTCTTTTGAGGATTTTTTTTTCATCTTCTGTGAATATAAACAGGCTTAGCACAATATAAACTAAATGGCTTGAGATATGTTTTTCTTACAATATGCATGCAAATGGTCCCAGTTAAATTTTTATCAGGATTCCGACAGAATATAATTTTTAGTCATTCTAGCATGTACATTCGCTATCATCATATATATATTGAATATATGTTTTCTACCAGTTATGGGTTTTTTTTATCCATGCAAACAATGTAATTTTCTTATTTCATTCATATTACTGTTCTTAGTATTTGCATAGCTTCAACTGGTTTTTGTACCGAATCTACTATAGACTTCTAGATGACATGTCTGGACCATTCTATCCGTGTCTATCATAGACAATAGTTAGCGATCAACTTAGAGATTGGGTTTTTGACCCTAGATTCAGAGTTAACATTTTCCTGTGTTAACAATTTTTTAGCAGTAATTTCTACTTTTATTCCATATTTCACAGTAAACAACAAGTATAGTTCTTTCCTTATTTTATTTTTAGAAATAAACTTAGTTGACACATCTACAGATATTTAAAGTAACACTTTCTGAGTTCTACTATTCATTTAAAGAAAAATTCATAATCAACTCATCTCTATATCCTTATAGCATGAAAAAATATTCATTTTCATTATGAAGTACTCAAACTGTATTTAACATTTTATAAAAAATTAGAGAACATATCCAGTACCATGTTTCTAGTAAATACTTATCTGTTTTCAAGACTCTCTGTTCTTATCCACCCTACCGCGAGTGAGGCAATCACATCCTCAACCCCCCCGGTGCTCCATACCGAGTCCAGTAGGTTGGTAGAATTTTTCCAAAATAGACCTCAAGGCCCTTGGCCCAGTAATTCTTCTTTGCTAGGATTAAGGAAATACTGAGTGTGTTCCACTAGTCACCACCACCTCACGAATACGCAACTCTCCTCCTCTTTAGTCTCATCACAGAACCCCTCTTCCTTACTAAACCCCTCTTCCTTACTATGATGCACCCTTTATCCCTAGAGGAGAGGTAATTCTCTTCAAGTGTTTCACTTCAACTACCCTCAGTTCTTGGAATACTTTTACCATCAAAATTTTAACTTTTTATGGAAATATCTATTGCATTAATCAATTTAGTTTCAACCCAAAAACATAATTTATGTTTGTTATCCCATTTCTCAAAAACATAAATTTTTTGTCACTTAAAATTAAATACCATAATCAACTAGATAACATTTAAACCAACTACCACACTACCCAACTTTACAGAACCATTTTCTTTTATGTTTAGTTAAAAAAAAATCATTAAATATAAAAATTGTGAATCAATAATGTTTTACCCAATTATTCAAATTTTCAATGTAATAATCAAGAAATTAATTTATTAATTGATATAGTGTCATTATGATAATAATAAATTGAAAAATAAAAATAAATATTTATTCTCAAATAACTATTTTAAATATAAGAATTTTATTAAGTTTTTATTATAATTTTGAAATAAATAAATAGTAAATTAAAAATTTGATAATTAAGATAATATTTATATATTTTTGAAAGCTAAATTTTAACATTTTTATAAAATAAAAACATTTAAATGATAAACTTTATTTTTTTCAAATCTATCTGTTAAAATAATATTAATAAAAAAAAAAAAAATACATCTAAAAATATATATTGTAACTCAAAGTGACACTTACTATTATACTTTGTACTTAAGTTGTTATTTTTTTATTAAAATAATACCAACTTAAAATCATCCACCGTCCCATCTTCCATTGAAACCAGGACAGCTCGAAAGTTTTCTTAAAATGCCCATCACCATGTGTAGTTTAAATCAAAATATCGAATAAATATGTCATCAAGGTAAGAATCTCTGCATTAGACAAGGAAACGCATGCGAATAATAATAGCATATTAGCATCTATTTATTACTCGGATAGAAGCTTCATGGATAAAGTCATTTCATTTTAATAAATTCGAAATCAACCATGTGTAATTTTTAGCATTGTTTCATAAAACCTGTCGTTGATAAAAAGGTAATATCAAAAAGTAATTATTGGTAAAATAATCCTCATGAGAATAATTATAGCTCACTTATTATACTTTAGAAAAAAAGGTATGGAATATAAATGGTTAAAAAAATTATATTTCATATAATTTAAATTATATTAAAAAATTAATTAAATATGATTTGAGTAAATCATTTTACTACACATAAGATATAAAATTGTGAGGAGAAATAATTGGAAGCTGACCTTGTTTATTTATTGTTTACGTTGTCATAATGCTTTTTAATATCTGTTTCTTATTAAAAAAAGGTAATTGATAACAAAATAATCTTTTTAAAACAATTATAAACTAGTATAATATAATGTTACTATATTAAAAAAATATGGAACATAATTATGTAAAAAATTTATGTTTCATATAATTCAAATTATATTTAAAATTTAATTTCATATGGTTTGAGTAAACCACTTCACTACACACAAGATAAAAAAAAATATAAAAACGAAAACACAAGTTTAACTTTTTTACTTATTGTTTTCTTTGTCATTATGTTGTGTTCATATAAAATGCATCAAACTAAAAATCATAACATTGTTTAAACCAAAAAAACATGACCCGTTGAGTGGTGAAAACTTTAGCTATACATCTATGATATTTCACACTAACTAAATTTTATCATAAACCTCATTTTTAAATATAAAAACATGAGACACATTGTACTTATTTTTACAATGTATAACATGAGTTTTATTGTTTATATTGAATACTTAAAAATAAGTTGACATATGCTATATTTTTATTTAAATTGACTTAAAGTTTTCAAATTACTATTATAAAAAAATGTCAACTATAATATTATATAATATAGTTAGTGCAAAATTAATATTATTTTATTTTTTATTAAAAAATTTCAATAATAATATAATTAGTGCAAAATTAATATTATTTTATTTTTTTATTAAAATTTTTCAATATTTATTATTATATTTAAAGAAAACTAATAATTATAATACTTTAATATTTTAAAACACAACATGTTTTTATGAAAAAAATTATTAAAAAATTAAATAATAGTGTTTTTAAATATCAATAACGAAATGTAATAAATTCTGAATTGACTTTAAAGACAATCTCACAATGAGCATATCATATGAATATTATTATTAGCTTAATAAGAATTGAGTCTATTTCCATTTGATATGAAACCAATTCCTTTTAGTTAGCACAAAGATAATTTAGTAGTTAGAAATTATAATCATTTGTAACACAACCGTCTGCAAGGAGAAGAATAACAGGTTTCCTCGAAAACAGTCGGCTAAACATTTTTTTAATGTTGATCCTTATATCAAGAATATATAGAGTACATAACGGAGGTTAATAATTGTCACTGTATTTATGAAAAAGTACAAAGTACAGCATGTCATAAAAGTTGGATAAGATAAAAATGAGAAATGTAATATATATTTTTATATTTTAGTATTAGAATTTATTTTTATATCGTATAATATACTATATAATCTATTGAAGTACTTATTAATTGATTTGATGAAAGTTAGAATTTATTTTTATATCGTATGATATAATATATAATGTATTGATGTACGTATTAATTGATTTGATGGAAGTAGTCATTGTGAGTAGCTTTTCAACCAAGTGGTCAAGCAAGTGGTCAAGCAAGGGTTCTTTAAACCTTGGACTCAGAGCCTCATTATCCCTATTTTTAAAAGTGGGGATACAAATAACAACTCTAATTATCGAACAATTATGATCAGCTCTCTCTTAGCCAAGTTATATGGTATTATTTTAGAAAATAAGTTGAGCGTTTGGCTTGAAAGTGAAGGTAAGTGGGTTAAAGGCCAAGCGGGTTTTAGAAGGAAACACTCCACAACAGACCACCTCGTTACACTTAGGATCATTGTGGAAGAATGCCGCAATGATAAATCCAATCTCTTATGTCGCTTTGTGGACATTAGAAAGGCTTTTGATATGGTTCCTATAAATAACCTATGGAATAGATTAGAAGAGCTAAATGTTCCTTTCGAGCTAAGAGCAGCCGTTATAAGGTTATACGAGAATGTAATTTCCAAGTTAAAGAGAAATGAGGGGTGGTTGAAAGATATTATGTGTAATATCGGAGTTAAACAAGGTTTCACCCTCTCCCCTACCCTATTTGGATTTTAGAGGAAGCAGGATGTGCTGGCACAATATTAGCTGGGATAGTCATCATCCTTCTTCTCTATGCTGATGATATTTTTCTTCTCGCAAGGTGCCCATATGATCTTGATAAGAAACTTAGACTTCTAAAGGATTTCTTCTCTACTATGGGTATGTATGTTAACATTGAAAAAACAAAAGTTATGATTATCAAGTCCAAGAAGGACACTTACGCTAATTTTATGTATGACAATAGTAACTTGGAGGAAATTTCTTCTTACAAGTACCTAGGAATTGATATTCATAACAAGCTCAACTAGAACTATAAAATTTAGAAAAGGATTAAAGGGGCGGTGGAAAGCTTATTTTGATCTTAAAAATAATTGTAAAACAACAAACCTCGTAATGTGAGATAGAAAGAAGTTCCTCTTTGAAACTTTAGTCACTCCTGTTATCTTATACGGATGTGAGGTTTGGGGTTGCAGCATCTCTAGAGAATCCTGGAGAAATATTGAGCAAATCCAGAAGCGTTTGATAATGTATAACCTTAAAATTAAAAGCAATACACCCTATCCTATTTTCCTTATAGAAGTGGGTCTTTCCCTATCGAGAGCCTAGCTATGACTAGGCTTTTGTTGTACAGGCACAAGCTCAATACCATATGATACCATAGATGTCCTAAGCTAGCTTTAAATTCCAACCAAAACCACCTAAGGCTTAAATGAGGTTGGTATAAAGACACCAGGGCCTGGTTAAACCATTGGGAGATCGATGAGAATGTTGGATTGCAAAGCATCAATAACATTAAAAAAAAATTTACTTCTAAGTTCAAAGAAAAAATGTGGTGTGAGAAAGATATAGCAGCTAAAAGAAAATTAAGGTATTATAAGGAGGTCATCAACCCCACCTTAGAAGATCAAAAGTATCTCTCTGTTTTAACTAGCTCAAAGAAGAAAATTAATATAGAAAAGATTATAATGAACTCTCATGAGCTCCATAGTGAAACAGGTCATTGGATAGTTCCTAAAACACCATCAATGGAACGGATCTGCCATCTCTGTGAGAATATGAATATCGAGGATGAAAATAACTTCCTCTTAAAGTGCCCCACGTACAACCACATTAGAGCTCAATTTCATAATATTTTTTGCAATACTGACCTTCCTAGCCTTTTAAAATGTCAAAATTATAGTGAGCTCGAGAAGCTTCTCTCCAAGCTTTTTGAGCATAGGAATAAAATCTTAAACCAAATTAAATAACTCTTTTCTTTAGGTACGATAAACCAAATATTGGTCCCAGTGGACGTTAACCATCATCATTTGCAACAATCTTAATTAATTGCATAGATATTTGGTATTATTATATATTTTTAAAATTTTAATTTTTATAAATATAGATTTTCTTGATCATTTTCTTTGATATTTTATCAAATTAGTCACATTGTATACCGTCCCTAATAGAAAAAATAAATTTTACATAATTGAATTGAAAATTATAATGTCAATTTTATAGTCAAGGGTGAACCAATGAATTATCACTTTACTAGATAATAAGTGTTTATTCTCTTATATTAATCTATTATACCACATAAGATATAATATTTGATTATAAGGAATTAATTATCTCCAACTTATGTATTGGTGAATGATGACATCATCAAATTACAATATAACAACAATAAATACTGATGTAAGGAGACACATATTAAGGGGTATATATTTTTCACTATAGATCCATGCATCTCTTTTGGCATAAATTTGATTCATTCTTATCAATATCTTTTTGTTTGGTCGTGATGTCTTGTTAAAAATAGATATTCTACTAACTAAGTGGCTCTCGAGGTGAGATATTTGGAGAGTACTTAAACACTCCACACAATGCATAGACTCTTCAATCAGAAGAACCTCATACATATAGGGTTTCACACTCACACTGTGGTTTCATGACTCCCTAGATAGTAGGATCTAAGACTTAATCTTAGAGTCTCAATCCCATACAAACAACGAAGTCTAGCTTTCTCCATTAATTCCAACACTCCACCTTAATGGTGAAAGGGTACTAAAAAGATAGCATATGCCTACTAGTCTACTCTCAACTAGGCTTACAATAGTACGTAAAAAAATTGGTAACATAGTTTTCATTTTATCCTTCTTGCTTGTGAGTCCATGTTTGTTCATTCCTATGCAAGGCTTCATATTTACCTTTTATTCCATGAGGTAGTGATAGATCTTCACCTCGTTTTTTTGTTTTCTTCCCCAAAGACAGAATGATTGAAATCTTATTCTCTGCGATATTGATTGTAGGTTGTCATCCTTTATATCTTGATTTCTGGTAAATGATAACACTATAGAGGGTAGAAGCTTGATAAGACAATTTTTTCTCTCACTATTTCTGGTGTTAAACATCTGAACATGTGATCTGGATTTTTACATGAATGCAATAATACACAGAAACAAACATAAACAGAAAGATGCACTGAAAATAATATTTCATTTCATTAATATCAAATAACATAATTATTCTTAGAGACATAATGGAAATAAAATAGCTATGACATTGGGAGCGTATATTTGAGAAGAGATGTTGTGGCTACATGCATATGAACTGTGTTATAATGAGGCTTGAAGGCCTATTTATTGTTGAGAAACAAGGAAAAACCATAAACATCCAAAAACCTAATCGTAGGAGATGAAGCGCCAAAATTGTTGGCTCTGTTTGGGTAAATTGGTACATCAATCTTCTTGGGGATGTAACTTTGGCATACGATCTTTGTTTCATGCGCTTAATACCTTTTTAGAAATATATATCCGAGGAAGAAAAATTTTGAGTGAGAAAAATCCATCTATATAAAAATGTTGCTATAGACCCATGTTGCTCCCAATTTTACCAAAAAAGCGTCGTTTAGGGCCTCAAAACAGATCTGGAAGTTCATGACCCAAAACAATTGCTACAAATAGTAAGTTGTGTTGAAACTGAAAAAATGAGAGAATTGATGGTGGGGATTGAAATGAAATAGGTGGGTGGCCAACAATATCCACTTGGATCATTATGGCCTCAAAATGGCTCCAGAAGTTCAGGACATGAAAACTTGCTAGAAATAGTTATTTGTGCTCAAAGTGAAAAACTGAAATAACTGATGGTGGGGGTCCAAATGGAATAGGTGGGTGGGAACCAATATCCACCTCAATAATTCCTCCCCACTTAGGAAGAAATGGTCCCCATTGCATTGAGATCTTCCATAAGATGACGCAAATTCTACTGAACTGGGTATTGGATTTGTCGAAGATGTTATGGACCCACGGGTGGACATGTTGGATGCGTTCAATAAATTTTCTTTCTTTATCAACCTTAGTCAGTACATGTGTGGATTCTGTCTGTGTTGTCACATGAGGTATGGAAATATCAGGAGGCGGTACGCATGGGGTCATATCAATGGAGTGCTTGACGTGACAGTGCAGAGGAACCTCTGTGGGTGAGGAGAAAATGTCATCGTATTCCTCCATGGATTTTTCCATGTGCTGCTGCCCTGCAAGGGAGCCCTATTCAAGGCTATGGCCACAGTCTTCTTCTTTCCTTGTCGGCAAATGGTAATGCAAATAAATTTCCTGGTTTCAAAAAAAAAATGACTGCGTAGTTTTGCAATAGTTAAAGAGATGTCAAGAGGGGGTACTACCTTCGATATCCTGTACAAGTTATTTTCCAAAGTACTAATAACATCACGAGGCCTAGAATCATACACAACATGTCACCTCCACAAGTATGGTTTACCCAATAATACATTAGACACATCAAGAAGAGAAACATCACACAATATCTCATCCATGAACGACTTAATGCTATACAGAAGGCATAATTACTTACAGATGCAAAGATATCTTCCTTTTTGAAGCCACTCAATGGTATACGGCTATGGGTGTGTTATGGTTGGCAGGCCAAGCTTCTTCACGACCTCTGCTTAAATGAGGTTCTTTTGGCTTCTGCTATCAACAAGGAATTGGATTGGAGAATCCTTCATTGACATCTATGAATGGAAGAGGTGCTCCCCCTCCTTTGGATCCTCCGCCTAGATCTTAGTGGTGGAAATAATGGCACTCAGATTTGTATCAATGATCTGCTTCCCTTTGTCATTTCCCTTCTCTCTTTCTGACTTAGGATCAAAACATGCATCTGATTCAGGTACCTTTAGTTGAACCACCAATGACTATTACTCATTTGTGCTGTGAGTGGGGCCATTATGAAATTCACACCACTTCCCCATATCCTTCTTTGTATTTGTGGTGTTTCTCTCAGTCGCCCCTATTTGGCCTTTCCTCTTGTTCTCCGGTTCGAGGGTGCCTTTCCTTCGATTCGGATTCACGGATCTAAAGTCTCGATTCTTCTACTTAAATTTTTGCTCGATCTTGTCGACATAGTGATATGTCATGCCAAGTGATGTAACTTCGAGGAATTTCATTTCCTCATGAATGTATCTATGTGGAAAAATGTGGTACTTGAGCACCAAATTTCTCTCTCATTATTTAATACCCAACTTTGTGCATAGGGTATCAAACATATTCGCCAGTTCATGCACATCTTGATCCCTTTGTTGCCGCAGTGTGGTCTACTTGATGTACTTGTCCTCATAGCTCCCCAGAGGATAATATTGTTCCTTGATGCCGTCTCAAAATGAATTCCAAGTGGGTGTGGCCAATAACAGAGAGGTTTCCCTCTCATCATTTTTCTCGTTATAGGTTTCCCACCAGTATTCGACATGGGGGATGGCTTCGAGGAGTGCAAAAATAATTTTTTCTCGGTCAGAGAAATCATGGGCCGAGAAATACCCTTCGAGAAAATTCAACCATATATCTACAACATATGCATCTTTCTGGCCTTATAATATAGGAATTTCAAATTACACTTGTACCTTGAAAGGAGAGACACCTCTAGAGTGGTTGTTGGATGTAGATGTGCTGTTGGTGGGCAACCATTGAAAGATCTGGGAAAAGTTATCCATCATCGCATTCCTCTGTTTCTCGAGGGCTTCCTCGAGCAATATTTTTATAGGATCTCCTACTCCCTCATCTCTATTTTCTTCCTCCATGAGAGGCGGTCACTGTTTGTGAGGCTGATCTCGCAAGGTTTCAACCAGATCGAGCCCTAACTCCTTATACCCTGACCTTGTTCCAGATATGTAAAGAAAAACAGAGAAAGAGCAGATCGCTCTGATTCCAATGATCCAGATTTATGCAAGAACACAATAATTCACAGAAAAAAAACATAAACACAAATATGCATTAGAAATAATATTTGATTTAATTAATATCAAATAACAAAAATATGGTTACAGATGTTATGGAAATAAACTAGCTAGGGTGCTGGTAGGGTATCTTTGAGAAGATATGTGGTGGCTACAGACATATGAATTGTGTTACAATGAGGTTTTAAGGCCTATTTATTTTTGAGAAATAATGAAAAACCCTAAGAATCCAAAAACCTAACCCTATGAGATGAAGCGCCAAAACTCTGGGTCTCGTTTGGGTAAATTGGTAAATCAATCTTCCTGGTACATAACTTTCGCATACGATCTCAGATTGATGCACTCAATACCTCATTAGAAAAATATATCAGAGGAATACAACTTTTTACTCAGAATCATTTGACTATATACCAATTTTGCTCCCTGTTTTCCCAAGAAACGTTGTTTAGGGCCTCAAAATGGGTCTGAAAGTTCACAACCCGAAAAACTGTTAAAAATAGTAAGTTGTGCTGAAATTGAAAAACTGAAAGAGCTTATGGTAGGGATTCAAATGTAATAGGATGTTTACCACCAATATCCACTTGGATGATTAGGGCCTTAAAACGACTCTGGAAGTTCAGGACCCGAAAAACTGGTAAATATAGTAAGATGTGTTGAAAGTTAAAAAGTGAAAGAAACGATGGTGGGGGTCTAAATGGAATAGGTAGGTGGCCACTAATATCCACCTAGATCAACATGAGTGATGTTTTCTTCAACGTTCATTGATGCAACTTATGTGTTGACTTCATAAAGACATGGTGTTTCAAGCAATGCTTAAAGAAACTTTAAGTTCTCTTCAAACTTTGTTTCCTTTTCCTTGGTGTTGTTGCTGATGTCGGTACACATAGAAACATTCATAAGATCATCATAATTTGATTTCTCTCTAGCTTTGTTTTCCTCTATCAGGTCTTTGAAATTAGCTTCATGTGGCTCGTACAATTGATCTTCAACAATATGTTCCTCTTTAATTCTTTCCTTAAGAACGACTAGTGGGTCTTCTTAATCTTCAGAAATATGTTCTTCTTAAACTCCTTCCTAAATAACAACCCGTGAGTCTTCAATATCACGATGTTTCATAACATATATTATCTCTCAATAATCATGGTAATTAATAAAACCACCAAACCTCATGAAAAAAATGTCATTAGGGTCAAATATGTCTAAAAGTCCAACCATATTGGAAAAGTATAGCTTATCCCACTTCCAGATTTCTTTATGGCTCACCTTGGTCCTCTCAACAGTTCCAACAACTCATTACTACGCAGGTCGAAAACTTCTCCCTTTTGAAACTCTTCAACTGTAGAACCTTGTGGTGTAGCCTGTGGCTTGTATGCCACACAACCAAATATGAAGAAAAAGAGACCAATGCAACTTGAACTTGAAGGCACTCTCACCAAGATTCAGGATCGAGGTTTCAAATTGCCTCTCGATGCAGATCACCTCTTGATCTGTAGGCTTTCTAGATGTTGTGACTTCACCTTTCTGAATATGCTCACCTCATTTGATCTAAGTGTCAAAGGTTTCAATCTTCTATTTTAGTCTTCCATATGCATGCCCTAATGTTGTCTTTTATTGAGATGTTGGGTATCACCAAATCTCCTTGAGATGAAACCTCTCAGATCTCTTGAAAAAATCTACACTCAAATCTGCTCGTAGCCACCAATTTATTGCCTTGGGATTCATGGGTTCACGGGCCTTTCTGTCATCAGTGCCCCACTGAAACTCAAATCTGCTCTGACTGTGCCGGGAATATATCTCTGTAAGTTCGGGACTGATTGAAACTATTTTCTCTCATAGGTACATGCTTTTAGGCACATGCCTTCGTCATGGGTACGCATTTATCAACGTGTTTGTACCATCATAAATCACGATGATCACAATTTCAATGATGACATGAAGCTTGTTTATGTGTATCCACTTGGGATATGTACATCAATGAATCATAAAAAATAGAAAAACTGTGAAAAACTAACTGCGGTTGTGATGCCCTTTGATTATATTAAAATAGGTGAGAAGAAAATGTTGAAATTTGATCCGCCTCCATACCTCAACCTCGCAGCAGATTCATGCTGGAGTCTTAGGCATCATGGTAATGGGAACCTCGGCCGATGAGGGAGCCAACATCGACGGGCCATGCAGTACATGAACATGCATGCACACACAGTCACCATGTATCCTAACGTTGCATTCACAGAACGATTAGATCGAGGCTCAACTATGGCCACATGACCATGCGATCACGACTCTGGATTGGAAAAACAAACTCACGCAGTGCCAAATCACTCATGACTCGCTAGCCCGCTAATCATATCGACCTCAATTAAAAAACAACACACAAGCCTCTGATCCTATGCTCCGATACCATGTTAAAAACTATTATTCTACTAACTAAGTGGCTCTCAAGGTGAGATATCCGAAGAGTGCCCAAACACTCCACACAATGCACTGACTCTTCACTCAGAAGAACCTCATACATATAGGCTTTCACACTAACACAGTGGTTTCAACCACTCCCTAGATAGAAGGATGTGAGTACTAATCTTAGAGTCTCAATCCTATCCAAACAACTAAGTCTAGGTTTCTCCATTAATTCCAACATGTCTTTCCAATATAGTGTATCAATAGTTCTATGTGAATATGGTTAAATAGGTAAAAGGTTATGGGTAGATGTTGTGAATTTGATGGATTGGGGTATTGTATCTGAGTGTATGTAATCTTAATTTCATGTATTCATTTTCTTAATATAAATTTATATAAATCAATGCTAAAATATATATCGTCAAATATATATATATTTTATATCTAATTCTTATAGTGTAAATTAGATTATGTAAATTGTAACATAAAGTATATATATTATATTTAGTTCTTATGGTATATATTTTTTAATTAGATTTACAATTTTACTTCTCTGGTTTATATGTCTTATAAAATTTCCTTAGTCATATCTCACATTTCATGGTTTTAGAGATTTTATTGTGAGTGTTTCACCAAATTTATTTTATTTTCATGTTAAATATGTGAAAATTTTTAACATAAACGTGTTATTGAAAGGTCATTTTTTAATTAAATTTCTATTCATGAAGAGTTAATTTATTATCAAAACATCACTCTTTAAGGGGAGAATTTTAGAGATAAAATTCCTTGTAGAGGAATAGAAAGATTCAAAAAGTAAAAAAAAAAATGTGTTTAATAGGTTAAACAAATCCAAATTCTAGCCCTAAGTTCTACGAAAAAAATCATTATCCAACAACATGTACATAAAAAATCCTGTTCATTATAGATAGTCCATGTACTTCGTGTCAGATACCACACTGATTGTTCATTGTTTCACCAGTAGTACACAAAGGTTCCACTTTCCCTACTCATGTTAGGGGAATCTTCACATATAGTTGGTAGAAATGTGATGTGTCACTGCAAAAAACCTAATAAATAGCATTTAAAACCAATTTGTATATGATCCATATTTATGCAGGAATGCAACAGAATACACATATAACCATAAATATAAAAATTCAATGGAAATAACACTTCATTTAATTAATATCGAAGAACTGAAATTTGTTTACAGACAGAATGGGAATAAACTAGTGAGGGTGTTGGTAGGTTATCTCTGAGAAGAGATGTGGTCAATAAAGGCTTCCGAAATTTGTGTTACAATGATGCTCAAAGGGCTATATATTATTGAGAAATAATGTAAAACCCTAAACATACAAAAACCTAGCTCGAGGAGATGAAACATTAGAATATGGGCCCCATCAAGGTAAATTGGTACATGAATTTCCCATGGTTGTAACTTTGACATACTATCTCCATTTGATGCACATGATACATCGTTAGAAAGATCTATTCGAGGACTACAACTGTTGACCATAAATATTAAGCCTAAAAAAAACTCATTTTTGTTGGAGGTTTGATTACAAAAAAAATGTTGTTTAGGGCCTCAAAACGGCTCTAGAAGTTCATGCCCCGAAAAACTGCTAAAAATGGTAAACTATGCTATAATTAAGGAAACTGAAAAACGGAAAGAACCAATGGTGGGTCCCCAAGTGGAATAGGCGGGTGGCCACAAATATCCACCTAGATCATTATAATGGTTAGGTGTAAACCCAATCTGTATAATGGGTAGGTTTTTTTGCGTGTACATCACTGGTACAAAAAAAACATTTAGGAAAAGCCACTCTATATGAATTATAGAGGTAAGAGTGGAGACTACATTTATCGTTTCAACTTTAGGTTTCATCCTATTATTTTGAAAAAGATTCAATAGAAAGAAATAAAAATTTTAGTTCAATTTTTGAATGAAAAACTAGAGGCTCTCTTGTTCCTTCAGGACTTCCATCTACTAGGAATATGTGGTTCGCAGGAAACGTCAACAACGAATGGGCTAAGAATGATGATTTATTTTTCGTTCCCAACTGAAAATTTGAATGAAAAACACCTGTCATTCTCTTTGACATGACTCACCCCTTCTGAATAACCTAAGAATTATGATTTAATTTTAAAATAAGTAGGTTGGAGTGTTTTTTTTGTAAAACTAATAATTCTTGTAAAACTAACAATCAGTGCCATTTTTAAGTTCAAAAATGATTTTTGGGTGATTTTTAGGTCTTATTTGTCATAGGAAGATAGGGTTTCCCTGAGTGTGTGGGGGCTATGAATGAATTTTCAAATCATAATTTTATTTAATTTATTTAAAAATATTTAATTATAAACAAAATTATAAAAAATTATTAGATATCATTTTTGGGATTCAAATGTGTTAAGTAAGTCATTCATCTATGACCATTTCAATGTGAGGTAGTCTAAACTGACTAATTTGTCATGATTTTGAATAGTCCACTTAACACTTATTGCATCAGGTGATGCTCACACAGGTGAAGAAGTGGGATTGAAACTAGTGAAATGAATCACATAGTGTCAACCATCACTTCCAGGGCTTGCACCCTGTAACTAGGACTTCCCAGGAGGTCACCCATCCAACAACTCCTCTGGCTCAAGCACACTTAAATGTGGAGTTTTTCCCCACAATCAAGTTCACTTAGCTTGCTACCCCATTTACAAAACCTCAATAAGTATTGTACCTCATGAACCATTCTAGTAGAGCTCCCTTTACTCTCTCTATTTATGTATGAGGGGTTTCCTTAGTGCATTATATTGTGTATCATTTTTGGGATTCATTTGTGTTAATTAAGTCATTAATATATGACCATTTCAATAATAGGTAGTTGTAACTCGCTAATTTCTCATGATTTTGAATAGTCCACTTAACACTCATTGCATCGGGTGACTATAATACTACAATGCACTGTAAAAACCCCTCATACTTATATAAAAAATTAATTAGCCAGGTTTTTAAATTTATATGGCATATAAAAAAATTTAAAAAATTAATGTTTAAAAACTATTTTACTTTAAATTAATTACGGAAAATGTCCAAAAAAGATACATTTCCTTTATTAGTTAGACTAAGCTTATGTATTTATATTTGACATTTTCATAATGTATATGAAATTCATTAAGGTTCGCCTAAAAGTTGTGGTAAGTAACATGAAAAAATGAATTTGTGACATTGTACAAGTACATTTTTTTATAGAAAGTGTTAATCTAAAATACTACCTAAATTAAATTTTAGTAAAATATGATCTTGCATAAAGAGAAGAATAAGTATTTTACTTAGTGTTGTGAGATAATTTATTTCATAATGGATTTTCTAAAAGTTTTAAATAATTTTTATCATAACAAATAGCGTGAACAAATATAATCGGTTATACAATACTTAAGTTATAGTCTATGAAATCACAATTAACTCAAATTTATTTTAATAATTAATAATTAATAATTTAATATTCTCAATAATTTTAATTTTAATATTATAAAATAAATATATGAAAATCAGCCATAATAAATAATTTCAAACATCAATTATAATAAGGAAACATTTATTTAAACATAATGAATCACAAAATTAGATAATAATATTAATTTATATTATCATTTTAATTTTAATTTACCGAACATTAATAAACATTTATAACCAAAATGCTAATACGCAATCACTTGGTTAATTTATGAATTGACATGTTAATATCATTGTTATTTTGTGGATGCCTATTTTAATAATATCTTTTTTTATTACGATTTTTTCTTATTTTAAATATATATTTAAAAAACCTTTAATCAGTTGGTTAATATATGAATTGACATTTTAATATCATTGTTATTTTGTGAATGGTTATTTTAATAATATATTTTTTATTATGACTTTTTCTTATTTTAAATATATATTTAAAAAAACTTTAATACATAAATTTTATAGTTAAGTTTTTTTACAGTTAATATTAAAATTTGCAAATATTTAATCCTTTATAATAACGTTATTATTTGTAAAGAAATTCATAAGACAGACACCTAAAACTTATTTTCTTAATTTTTAGTGAACGATGCTTCTACCACGTTCTTTGAAAAGTAAATCATTGTTTTCAAGGTGATTTGTTGAACGGAATTTCATGTAAATCAAATCTTCTAAGTAGGCTGATGCTTCTACCACGTTTTTTGAAAAGTAACTCCTCGTTCTGAAAGAGATTGGTTGAAGGTAATTTCATGCAAATCACATCTTCCAAGGAGGCGGAAGTCATATTTAAAGAGGAATTCTGGTCGCTTTGCATTCAAACGTTTCAGTTGGAATTCCTGTCAAAAGTAAATCATCATTCCCAACAAATTCGTTAAACAACATCTTCTTGGCAGGTGGAAGTCATCCTTCAGGAGAAAATCGTCTGGTTTTGCATTCAAGTTTTGAAATTTGATTTGTTATTGCTTTTGATTGATTTCCACTTGCAATTCCTTGAAGCTCTAAGGCCATTGCCGGTCTGCCCATCCCGTAACCTCCGGAGTCGTGGCATCAAATGTTATTTTTTATGTTTAATATGTTATGCGTGCCACTGCTCGTTGGCCGAAAAATAATGTCTGAAAACACAGATTTCTGCGAGACATTTCCGTCCTACCATGTGCATATAATTGAAAACATATTTTTGTTTTTGCGTTATGGCAGTCAATACGCACGCACGAAGGGAGAGCAGGTAGGGAGTTTACTGTCACGATTGCCAAACTTATAAGTATTCGCGTTGGTACTCATATTTCTCAATCGATTTCTTTAGCTTTGGGAGTTCTTACTTTCCTATACTGATTAACATTCTTTTTATATTATCAATACATTAGCCTAAATTCTTTTTCCTCAATCGATTTCTTTAGCTTTGAGAGTTCTTACTTTCCTATATTGGTTAACATTCTTTTATATTATCAATACATTAGCCTAAATTCATCTAACTTGACGATGAAATTTCTAGAGGTGTGATTTTTTTTTCTGATCTATATTTTTTTTCAAATTCTATACAAAAAAAAATGTTAAGTGGTAGATGAATTTAGTAACTGTGTGCATATTAAGTTATATTAGATGTATGTGATTGCTGAATTTAGTAAGTGTGTATGTCAATTTATATTAGGCAAGTGGTTACTTGGAAAAGTTTAAACACCTTTCACTAGGTTCATTGTAATCGAAGTTTGTGACAGAAGAACGACAACTTAAATGCTTTATGTATGAATTATTTGTGTTATTTTGTATTTTTATATCTCCTCTATTTCTAACAAATTAATGAGCTAGATTACAAAGAACCAAAAAAAGACACATTAACAATAATCTTTGTTTTAAAACGAAAAATTTGTTTTCTCCTGTTTGAAGCTATAACAAATGTGTGAGATTATACTCAGAACGGTATAACGCTGACGCTGAGAAAAAAACCATGTTATAGGTTGAGAGGAGCGTTATTAAAGCTAAACCGCACTGAGCTGCGTTAGTAGCCAGAAAACAAGTTATTTTAAGTTGAATTCTCATAAGTTGAATATTTCAAAACGTGGTGTGTGAATGTTTATAAATACTTAGGGTATGTTAAGGATTTTAAAAAGGTTTATATAGTCCTTTTTAATAAGTGGATATTATAAAAGTTTATTTTATATATAAATGATTGTTTTATAAAGTGTGTTTTTTTTTTATATATATATGCAAAAATTTAGGGTTTTATTGAAAAAAAAAGGAGTTTTGCAAAGTTTATTAGTGTTTTAGAAGATACATTTTTGAAGAAAGATGATAATATCGAGTTTGTTGCCACAATTTTCTCTTTTAACAGGGAATGATTATGGTGTGTGAGTTATTATGATGGAGAGTAATTTGAAGGCATATGATGTTTCAGATCATATCAAGTTTGGGTTTTCAAAACTTCGGGATGAAGTAGAACAACCTGCTCTCACTAATGCAGAGAAGGATCAATGAAATAAAGACAAAAAGAAGAATGCACAAGCCTTGTTGCTTATCTAGTAGGGAGTGGAATGAGTAGTGTTCCATAAGGTTATGGTTACATCTTTGGCAAAGACAACATGAGAAACTTTGAAGACAAGCTATCAAGGTATGACCAAAGTCAATATTATTAAATTGCAGAATACTGATAGAGATTTTGAAACTCTTCAAATGAAGGAGACATAACACATCTACTATTTTATGAATCGGGTCATGTATGTCGTAAATCAATTAAAAAATTATGGTGAAGATATTAAAGCTTCAAGAGTGATTTAGAAGGTCCTTAGATATTTTTCTACCAAGTTTGATGTTGTTGTAGCAACCATATAAGAAGGAAAGTATTTGACAGCACTAACAGTTTATGAGTTGATGGAATCACTTCAATCACATGAAGTAAAGATATATAAAAATAAGGATTCCACTATAGAAAGTACTTTAAAAATCCTGGTTTCTATTTCAAGACGTCGAGACAAAAGTCGATCGAGAGGAAAAGAATGATGCAAAAGATGTGGTCGCTAGAGAAATTGCGGAGAAGAGCATGAACATGAAAGTGGAAGAACTGACAGAAACTTCAACGGTAATCAAATGTTTGACAGATCAAAGGTTATATGTTATTATTGCAATAAATTTGGTCACTATGTTTGTGACTGCAAGTAGATGATAATTGATGAAGGAAACCATGGATATACTGTTAGTACAAAGAATTCTAACTCCATGTTCCTCTCTTTTCATAGCATGCATGAATCGTCGCATAATGTGTGGCTATTAGACAATGGTTGCAATAACCACATGACAAGAAATAAGAGTTTGTTTGCTAATCTAGATCAATTTTTGATGAAATAGGTGAAGTTGGGGACTGACAAGACTATGGATGTAGATAGAAAATAAGTGGTCAACATTCTGACCGAGAAGGTGGAGCCAAATACAATTTGAGAGGTATATTATGTTCCTCGTCTTAAACACAATTTGATAAGTGTTGGTCAATTGACACAAAAGGGGTCCAAAGCTCTCTTTCAGGGACAAGAGTGTGTTATTTATGACAACCCCCCAAGAAAGCAACTAATGGAAATGGTGCAGATGATGAGGAACATACTCTTTCCTCTAATTATGTATTACAGTGATCAGGTCAATACTTTTACAGTTTCATGTTGTAATTATTATTGTTTATGACACTTTCAGTTTGGACACTTGCACCTTTTTGGTGTAAGATTGTTGTAGTAGAAACAAATGGTAAGAGTATTACCTCCCATAAAGGAAATTTCTAGTACTTTTGAGAGTTGCATGTTAGGAAAAAACACCGTGAAAGTTTTTCGAATGGATTTATATACAGAGAAAACAACCTCTTGAGCTAGTACATACAATATTTTGTGGAACTATAAGGACAAAGTAAATTGGTGGAAGTTGTTACTTCATCACTTGTATTGATGAATATAGCAGAAAGGTTTGGGTTTAATTTTTGAAGCAAAAGTCTGAAAATTTTTCAAAGTTCAAAGAATTCAAAACATTAATAGAGAACCAAAGTGACAGTCAAATCAAGCTATTGAGGTCAAATCTTGGTGGAGAATATTATTCGAAGGCATTCCATGAGTACTGCAAACAACATTGAATCAAAAGACAATTTACAATCAGATACACACTGCAACATAATGGTTTAGCGAAGAGAAAGAAAATAACAATTATGACCATGAGAGTGAGCATGTTGAAAGGAAGAAACTTTTCTATTAAGTATTGAAGAGAAGTAGTTGCATGTGATGTATATGTGCTAAACAAATCTCCTACAAATAGTGTCATGAATAGAGTACCAGAAGAATAATGGTCAGGTATGGCTTACAATGTATCTCATCTCAGAGTTTTTGGATGTGTAGCCTATGCACATGCGCCTTAGCATATAAGAGGAAAACTGAATGATAAAAGTAAAAAATACATATTTACTAGTTCAAGTGAAGAGTCAAAATATTACAAATTGTATAATCCTTTCACCAAGAAGACAATAATGAGTAGAGATGTATTTAATGAAAAAGATTCATGGAATGAGACTGTAGACAAAATAATTGTTGAACAAGCACTATTGATGGAAGAGGATGAGGTAGCAGATAAGGCGAAACAAGAATCAAAAGAGTAGACACCAAACTGAGTCACACTAGCAAGGACTCCTATATTTTCTGAGTAGCATGGATCTTCAAGAAGATCAATAAAACAAAATTCTCCCAATAGCCAACCAGGTGATGAATCAAGTGATGGTAAGAGAAAGATGACAAGTCTGAAGATATTTATGATGATTTGGATGTTAGTTAAATTTTTTCATTCTTGTCATTCCAACCTTCTTCGTTTGAGGAAGCAATCAGAGATGAAAATTTGGTGCAAGTCACGGATGAAAAAATTGAAGCTATTGAAAAGAACGATACATAGGCTTTGGTTAATTTTACAAAGGATAAAAACCTCATTGACGTGAAGAGGGTGTGTAAGAAAAAGTTGAATGAGAAAGGTGAAATTGACAAATTTAAAGCAATACTTGTAGCAAAAGGATTATCACAACAACTTGTAATATAATTTGGAGAAATGTTTACTCCGGTAGTCAGATTGGATATTGTAAGAGAAATTCTAGTGTTAGGTCCCTATATTACTAGTGTAGTCCCTTATTGTTGTTAGTGTAGCCATGTTATTGTTATTGTTGTACCCTTGTAACCTCAATATTTTTATTATTCTGCCATTACATTATTATTGTTAGGTTGGCTACATTTATATTGTGACCCCATGGACTCCTATATACAAAAGGAGGTTTTTTCATTTGTATCATCCTAGAATTTTTCATTTATATAATGTAAAGGAGGTTTCCCCCTCGAAGTGGCTTATTTTTAAGGCGTTGATATCTCCTTTCTTCTATTTTTGGAGATGGTTTCATAACATTTGGTATCAGAGCTTTGGTTCTAGGGTTTTGCTGCTCCGAACATGAAATTGTGGAATTTTTGCTATAACTTTTTTTTTATGAAGGTTTAGAAGCTGAATTTTTTATAGAATGAAGCTGAAATCCTGAGGAACATTGTGTAAAAAATATCGATCTTGGTTCGCAATATTTTCTAAGATATTTTCCTTGGAAGTTAGGGTTATTTAAAGCTCCTGAATTTCACCTAAAGATGTCATCGTGGAATTTTCGTTGTAAAGGTTCTTCTATGAAGTTTTAGAAGCTTAAATGTTTACAGATCAAAGACGAGATCTTGAGGAATGTCGTGTAAATATGTTAGATCTTGGTCCACAACATTTTTGGAAATATGATTTGTGGAACTTAGGGTTTTTTCAAGCTCCTGAATTTCATCTTAAAGAGGTGACCATGGGAAAATTGTCATAACTCTGTCTCCGAGAATTATATTGGAATTATGTAAAATGTGGTTGCAATTAATCAGACTGTAGTTTCCTATGTATCAATTTCAGAGCTGAAGGAGAAAAGAGTGACAAATGGCATGCCGTACAAGTTCACTCTACTGAAATAGTCCATAATTCGGTCATTGTGGGAGATTAGGCATAAATTTGTCTTAAAGAATCCAAAATAGCTCAGACCCATGGGATTATAAAGAACATTCATAGGGCTATTACAAAACCTAATTTCAGATATTAAAGATCCAAAATCACAGAGATAATTCAGTTTCAATATCAAGCTCCGCAAAAGAAAGAAAAATGTGTGTATTTGTTTTCGAATTGCGTAAGCCTTGTTTGAAGAAGCAATTTGAATTGATTCCAAGGGCATATTTTAGAATAGATATAAGTATTAGGTTCTAAAATTCCCCTTAAAAATAATTCAACACCCATTAAGCCTTCATAAGGCTCTAAAAGGACTCATGAAGACAATGAAGTGCAACATGACATATCAAAATTACATGAGAAAGTGCACCAAATTTCATTGTCGCAAAAAGTAGCAAAAAATGAAATGGAAGTTCTGAAGAAAGGCATGGAAGCTAAGATGGATTGTTTGAAGAAGGACATGCAATATTTCAATAATGGCATGAACGCTAAGATGGATATCATGGAAGTTGTTATGGAAGCTAAGATGGATGATATGGAAGCTAGGATTGATTAAAAAATAGAAAATATGAAGAATGATCTAAATGCAGACATGGCAGGTTTGAGAAAGTTTACACAAGAAATGTTTCCTAATGGCGAAAATATAGTAGATGAAACTTATGGTGAGAAAAAAATAAATGTAAATTGTGATTTCATAAACTCTAAAGTTGGATGGAAAACCCACCATATTCCAAATATCGATATGAGGAAGTTTGATGGCAAGGATCCCGTAACATGGATAATATAGATGGAGAAATATTTTGATCTCAATAATGTGAAAAAACCACAAAAGGTACACATTGCAACTTTATATTCAAAACATAATACATTTTTATGGTATCAATGGCTTTTCTCCCTTAAAATTTTTTTCACTCGGTCAATTTTTACAAAGGAAATGATAGGAGATTATGAGGATACAAAGAGAAACACCTTTTTTAGCCAATTGATAAATCTCAAACAAAACGGTTCAGTGGTGGAACACATTGAGGACTTCCAAAAATTGAATATAAGGATAACTGATATACCAGCATAACACATGATTGATGTCTTCATAGGGATTTTAAAGGATAACATCCAACATGAGGTTTGCGTTTGGGAACTTGATTCATTGGAGAAGGCATTCAGATTGGAAAGAAAAAACGAATGTATAATTATGGCGAAAAGGAAACCTAACACTCACATCTATAAATATGGAAGTGTTGCTACTCGTATACTTCCACAACCTACAAGGTTGACACCACAACAATTGGAAGAAAAAAGAGCAAAAGGGATTTGTTACAGTTGTGATAAAAGATACACTAAAGGTCATAAGTGTGATGAGAAGAAATTATTTTACATAGATTTTGAAGAAGAGGAAGAAAATGAACAAGAAGGTTCTAAAGAAGAGGATATACACTAGGAACCAGCTCTAGAAGAAGAAGAAATTATCATGACCATATCGTGCAATGCATTAGTAGAAATTACCACTCCTCGAATTCTTAGGATAGAAGGACATATCACGAAGAAAAAAGTTAATAATGTTGACTAATTCGGGTAGTACCCATAATTTTATTCATTGTAAGGTAGCCAAGGAATTGAATTATTTCCTATACCCAGCACCAGAATGTTAAGAAGTGGTTGAAAATGGAGGAACTATAAATTTCTCTGGAAAATGCCATAATATAAAGCTAACCATGAAAGAACATGTATTGGATAGTCCAATTCTTTCCATTCCAATGGAAGGTGTTGATGTTGTACTAGGAGTAAAATGGTTACAATCTTTCGGGCTGGTAGCTTTTAATTTTCAAGAAATTTTCTTGAATTTTTTTCCGAAGGAAAGGAAGTCAAATTATGGAGTATCACAGGGAAGCCGAGAAATATAACAAGAGGTGAAAATGTGAAGTTGGGTTACACTTTTTTCCCTTTTTTGAGAAAAAAATTTCATTTTTTATGTTCTTCAACTTTCTGCAAGCCAAAACGATTTTTATGTTTAGAATTTCATTTTGCGATAAAAATAAAATTTGTGAGAAATTATTAGCTTTATATTAATTATTTTTTGGAAATTTTTATACATATTTGATATGTCAACTTAGTGTTTCTTTGAGTGTGTGTTTTTTCACAATCAAGGGATTCATAAAAAGTCATGTTAATACGCACTAGTGTATTCTTTGAAAACTTTTTGTTTTTGAGAAACTTCACTTATATTTAGTCTACTTCAGTTTTGTTATATTCACGAAACCAATTGATGCACATCATAATTACTAGAATTTTTTTAACTGATCCAATATGAAAAACTGCATATTTTGAATATCTTTCAGTGCGTACAAAATTTCTCAACATATAAGTTATAAACTAAAAATATAAAAGCTACCCATTACAGACGAAGGAACGATGTAATGCACCATAATTTTTTCAATTTTTACAGTGTATTTTAAAAGATACAAAACATTTCTTTCACTCAATCATAATGAACTTCAAAAATTGTTTGCACCCGTTTTATTACAAAATTAATTAAAATTAGTAAATATTTATGAAATTCCATAAAAGTTATATTTCCTGAAAGTATATTGAATTCTAAAAATTCTTATCTTGGTTTAGATAGTTAATTAACAAAGTTTCATGGAGTTTAATCAGTCCAAAGTTGAAGAAATGTGTTTAGATCTTGGCTCTGCGTAATTGCATACGTGTTAGTATTGTTCTTTGCCTCGACAACCCGTCAAGTCTAACAACACAAAAGTTCGGCTGAATTTTTAATTAACTTTCAATCGGCAAGAAAATTCAATGAAGACGCTCCAAAAAAACATTTTGTGGCAATATAAATTGACATAAACAGATTCAATATTTTCTCATAATTTCTCACATTTCTTCATTTGGTCTAATTTTGCAAAGGATTTTTTTTGGTTCAAGGATGTGTGTGATATATTTTTTGGATGTTTTCTGGGCTTCATTTTTTTTAAAAATATTTTGTTTTTAGAGGTTTTGGGCTTAATTTTCAAAGGACATTTTTTTGGATGTATTTTGTTTTTATAGGTTTTTGGGCTTAATTTCCAAAAGAAATTTTTGGAATTTTTTTGGACTTAATTGTGAAATGACTCTTTTTTGGCTTAATATTCAAAGGACATTTTTTGGAGGTATTTTTTAAAGTGATGTTTTTTTAGAGCTTTTTGGGCTTAATTTTCGAAGGACATTTTTTGGAGGTATTTCTTAAAGTGGCATTTTTTAAGAATTTGGACTTAATTTTGAATGGACATTTTTTGGAGGTATTTTTTGAGGTGCCATTTTTTTAGAGTACATGTTTTGTGTAGAAGTAAATATTTTTTAATGATTTTTTAAAATGAGTTTTTGACTAACTTTTTAAATTAATTTTTTTTTGCAGGACTTGGAAGGAAATATCTTGATCTTCATTTCATATTTATAAGACATTTTTTTCTCAGATTTTTTAAAGTAAGTGTTTTTGATTGAAGTATGTATTTGCAACAAAATTTTTCAAATGATTTTTTTTTTTTAAATTAAATCTTTTGTGATGTTTTTTTTAAATTGATTTTTTGTCTAAATTTTTGAAGAATTTTTTTTGAACTTCAGACCCAATTACCATGGAAAATCGAAGGAATTTAAAGATAAAATATGATCGAACAAGAGACCTTGAGGAACGTGGAGAAAAGGGGAGAGAATGTCGCAAAAAAAAAGAGAGAAGAAATCTCAAATATTGAAAGGGAAAATCAACCTTAACTAGAAGTTGAAGCAGGTATGTAAATGTAAATACTATAAATTTGATATTTAAAATTTTTCTAGTGTAAAATGTGAAGCTTAATTTTTATTTGATGAACTAATTTGAAAAATATTTTTCAATGTAAATAGAGAGAGATCTATTCCTTAAAACATTGATGATGAGATACAAAATTTTGAAATAGAAAGCGAAAGAGATATTGAACCAATGATTGAATATGGTGAAAAATTTGAAAGAAATTCAAGTGAAGAACTTGAATCATGAAGTATATATATATATATATATATATATGTTGAACACATGCACGTACTAATTAAATTATAAAAAATTACTAATTTAGTTATCTATTGAGTATGTAAGCTTATTATGTACTATTAATTCGAATATGTACATATGAAATCAATGTCATTGATGGGATGTTAGAAAATGTTAACACTCACATATATGGAGATAAAAGAGATGACCATGATATATGATATTGTGTTAATCACATTTTTGATACATACTTCATAAAGGAAAATGTGGCAGTTCAAGCCCAATTGGTGAAAGGTCTCCTATCATTAAGGAAATTAAAAGAAGCTACAACTTTATTGGGAATTCGAAAATCAACAAAAGATTAAAAAAATGAAGGAAAATGTGATACAAAATATAAATAGTGCTATAAATTCAATTACATTATCTAGAAAGAAAAATTTTTCAGTTCCACGTAGAGAAATACATATGGCAGTGGTTTCATCAAGTACTAAAGAGAATCACTAGGTAAAATCTATGGCACGAGCATAAGGAACCTCACGAAAATTTTTTCACGAACATCAGAAATTTCGGTTGAAAATATATGTAAATTATGAAATCTCTTGTTGGAGAGATATTTGTAGACAACTATACAAATATAGACTTAGAGAAAATGTTAAAAAAATAATATATGAATATTGGATGAAAAATTATCATGTTTCACTAAATGCAAGGGATGTGATGCGAAGAATAATAGTGCGAAATCAGTACAAAACACATCCGAAAAAATTCTTGGACACCACTCAGATAGAGTTATGCAACAAGTTCAGAAAAGAGAATCGTGAAATTCATGTCTCAATCAGTTCTTTTGTGCAACAAAAACCATGGTATGTAAAACCTATCACTGTACGCGACACTTGTTGTTGTCATTATGATGTGGAACTTTAGTTATATTATGACACATTCCTTAATTTTGATAGAAAATTTTCAAAAGGTTCACCTCCTCCTGGCACTATCCGTGATTTCATATCTCAAATTCTATGTGGAAGAGAAAGCTTTGAATTATTTTACGAAAAGAAATGTGGTGGTGGTAAAAAATGTGATGATTATGGAAATTTGACTAAATTTAGAAACAAATATCGTACTGATAGAAATTATCAAACATTTTCCAACATGAAAGTGAAATGGAAGAGATATGAATATATCCATACATCACTTGAAGGTTCAAGTAGTACTACATGTGATGAAATAATTGATTTATAAGAAGAAGAAATTTTTGTGATAGAGTTTTTGAGAAATGTTGAGGCAGAAATTTATAAATACACCAAGCATTCACATAGAGATTGATAGAAAGACTTGCAATTAAAAAAATCCCATGAAAATTTTCCACCAGGGACCATTTTGTCAGTAATTGATTTTGAATAAAACTACACATTTGTTTTACAAAATGAAATTTAGAGCCAATAATATCATTCTGACCAAGTCTCCATGCTCGTCCAAATTCTATATAGACATGCTAAAAAAATGTTGATCATATAGAAAGTACCAGTGAAAATCGACATGTTATTAAATAATATCACTTTTATATCATTGACGATCGTACACATGATACATATTTTGTACAACAGTGTTTTGGAAAGATATATGATTGCTTGAAAATTCTTGGAATAAAATTCAATGAACATTGGATATGGTCAGATGGATGTGCATATCAATTCAAATATTCACGATCATTCTTTTGGTTGTGTTGTCTTTATATGAAAGCCCACATTAAATATTGTTGGAATTTATTTGAGATTGGTCATGGAAAAAGAGAACATGACGGTGCAGGGGCATGCATAAAACGAGCACTCGAGGATATCAAATGGATGCCTCTGCAAACTGACTTGTGGACACTAAAGAATTTTTTCAATGGTGCATCGCTGCACTAAGCCATGCGACCAACTGATCAAAGGAAGTGTTAGAGTACACTCAATTTAATTTTTATTGGATATATAATTTTAAAAAATGTACATTTATCACAATGACTATCTTTGATGGTATTTTGATACCATATTTAAATTCTTCTTTGAATTTTCCATATATTTTTTTTGGCATATTGGGGTCAAAGATGTAGATAGATCATTTGGAAATGATGTTGAAACAATAAAAGGGACTCAAAAAATGAATTCAATTAAAACAAAGTTGTCCACAACTGTGTTTGCATTGGACAAAAGAAAATATTCTTGTCTTTCTCATGTTTGCATAGACAACACATAATCCAATGATTTTTGTGAAAACAAAATGTATATAAAATATTGGAAACATACAGAGCTAAATACAAATTGTAAAATGTTAGTTTCAATGTTTGAAGAAATGCAATCAGATGAGACTACAATATCATCTGATGGTGATCAAGTTTCTAATCTTGTTAGAGAAGGTAACATTTGAATTGGTTTCAAATGATAGAGATCTATAAAAAGATGCTAAATTATTTTAAGGTTAATTTTTCATATAAATTATGATCTAAATTTAAATACATAAGTTTTTATTTATCGTGCACGAGATGTTTTTGCTGTAATTGCACCTACTATCAATGATGAAAATGTGCAGTATTATTTTATGCGTTGCACTAAATGAAAGATGAAATTTTTAGAAAACTATGATGATCACGGTTTTCCATATGACAGAGGGTCTATTATACTGAAAGGTTATTTTTTTCAGACAAACTAATCAAAACGGGGATTTTTTTTACTTTGAATACTATGAACCTGATGTCATAAGTTTTCAATATAGTCACTTGGTCTATGCAGCACACATAAATTTTATAGAGGTGCATTCAAAGAAAAAAATGAAAATTAAGAAATGGAAAATGTAAAAATCCAATCTTGAACGGATCATTGAAGATGGCATTGCATTGGAATTTTTTTGATTGAACTGCCCAAAAATTTCTTCTCTTTGGATTTATGCTTTAGAACTTCAAGAACTCAACTAAAAATGGAACTACCTTGTTATGTTATTTGTGCAAGTGTTTTCGCATGTACATTGTTTTGGTACATACACACTAGTAATTTATACATGTGTACACATGCACATGTCTAGATTATCTGGTCTAAACTATTTCATACATTCTCTGGTACAATTTGTCATAATGTCAATATTGCAAAATGTACAGATTTGTGTATCTAGCATAGGTGATATAATGCAAATTTGAAAGTGCACATTTTTTTAGACGTGCGTGTCTATTAAAAGTAAATTATAATATTCATTATTGAATGCAAAATGTGTGGTAGGTGTTTTGTAATTTCTAGTTTACTATCAACTGAAAGTAGTTCTTCTATGTGCATTGATGAAAAATGTTGCACGTACTAGATATATATGTTCTAGAATGAAATTAACTGAAATTATCTTTTCTATGTGCATTGATGACAAATTTTGCATGTACTGGATATATATGTTTTAGAATGAGATTAAATGAAAGTATATTTTCTATGTGCATTGATGAAAGATGTTGCACGTACTCGATATATATGTTCTAGAATGCAATTAACTGAAGTAGCTTTTTTACAGGCATTGGTGAAAAACATTGCACGTATTGGATATATATGTTCTAGAATGCAATTAACTGAAAGTAGCTTTTATATGTGCATTGATGAAAAATGTTGCACGTACTTGACATATATCTTCTAAAATGAAATTAACTTAAAGTACATTTTCTATGTGCATTGATGAAAAACATTGCACGTACCAGATATATATGTTCTACAATGTAATTAACTGAAAGTAGCTTTTCTATGTGCATTGATGAAAAATGTTGCACGTACTAGATATATATTTTCTAGAATGTAATTTTAAAATGTTATGATTATTTGACACATCTATGAAGACCTAGAATCTTATGACATTATATATATATATATATATATATATATATATATATATATATATATATATATATATATATATATATATATATATATATATATATATATATATATATATACACACACACACACACACACACACACACATTTCTATATGTATTGTACGTCAATCGTTTTAACATATATATTCAAAAATGTACGTAAACCATTTCTATGTACATATATTCATGTGAATTTTTTTATATTTGGAATAAGACAACTTGAATTTGAAAAACAAAACATTATATCATAATCACATGCCAAACGTAGTTCAAATATCCAAAAATTGAGCTTTAAAAACAAAACAGATTATAACACAACATTGCCTCACATGCCAAATGTAGTTCAACCATCCAAAAATAGTTATATATATATATATATATATCACAACATGTGATCACATACCAAATGTAGTTCAACTATCCAAAATATGGTTTGGAATTCGATATTTCTAAGATGCATTTTATATTTTTAAAAATTTTATAATATGACAACTTGAATTTTAAAAACAAAGAATTATATCACAATCACATGCCAAACGTAGTTCAACTAGATCCAAAATATATACATGTATGTACATGGTTTAAAAAATAAAATGAGAACTTGAGTTTTAAAAACAAAACAATATATATATATATCACAACATCTGATGACATGCCAAATGTAACTATCCAAAATTTAAAATCATACCTAACAAGAGTAAATTTAGTTTAAAACTATATATATATATAGATATATATCCAAACAGTAAAATATGTCCAAAATATATATATATATATAGTTCAATGTATAGGGTTACAAGTATCAAATTATATATGGCTGCATCTAGATAATACTATATATAAAAAAGTAAATTTAATACTAAATCTATTAAATATAATGTTGCACGTGCATGTGCATCATTCATCATATATAGATGGATGTACTGTCTTTCCCAACAAATTCACGATTGTTGAGCTATCCTGCTAAGCATGGAGAACCTATACACAATGTGTACAAACATTAAAATTTATTTTTTTTAAATTGAATGAGAATATAGAATTTCATGTAAAAAAAAAAAATGTAAAAAAAAATCATGCAATACCTCATCAGGTTCCCTCTCCATTTTTTTCTCATCTAGTAAAACTTCCCCTACAGGAACATCTTCCACAATAAACTGTACAAAATACATGTATAAGTACATATATTAAAAATTTTCAAATGAAAATGCACATATAAACTAATTTTCAGTAATATTAAAAAAAAAAAGTTAGACAACTTGTTCAAATGCTTGAAATGGTGTGGATTTTCCTATAGATAATACACTCCATCCCTATAGTCCGTGGAGAAAATAAATGCTCTCGAGGAACCTAAAATTAAAAAAATTTAAAAGTATAAAATAACTCAATATCTAGAGCTCAATTTATAATAAAACTTTTGAACTTAAATTTATAACCTATAAGCTAAAAACATATATTTAAGTGACAAATTGAATACTTGTGATGGTGGATTTGGCACATCTCCTAAGAGAGGCTCCAAAATAAAATCTCCAAAAACCTAAAATTCTTAAAATTTAAAATAACTCAAGATCTAGATCTCAATTTATAATAAAACTTTTGAACTTCAATTTATAACTTATAACTTAAAAAATTATATTTAAGTGAAAAATTGAATACTTGTGCTCCTGGATTTGGCACATCTCCTAAGAGTGGCTTCGAAAGAAAATCTCTAAAAACCTAAAATTCAAAAAATTTAAAATAACTCAAGATCTAGAGATCTCATTTTTTAATGGAAATTTTTGAGCAGGAATATATAACTTAAAAACATATTTAAAAGTGAAAAATTGTTCATACTTGTGATGGTGGATTTGACACATCTCCCAAGGAAGAAGAAGGTACAACCATCCCAAAAACATCGAACGGAATTGCAATCTGTTAAAATTTTTTATTATATATGTACATGTACATGTGTGCACAATTATTTATTTTAAAAATATGTGATCATGTTTCGATATATATAATAATAGATAAAAAATAATTGTACATAATCATGTCCACTTAAAAAACACTAACATTTTCCAACATATCTTGATGGTGAGAACCATCTTGATTGTGTGATTGATGGTGAGACCCATCTTGATTGTTTTAACCAGAGGCTCCAACCGTGATATTAACATATTCTTCATTCATCAAGCGTGATAACTCTAAATGGTGTTAACATATAATGATAGATTTTTGTTAGATTAATGTATAAAAATAAATGTATGTATATATTTATTTATTAAAAATTGTACATGTGTTAAAATAATCACCCTAACCATTAACACATCATTCCCATACCCTCTTGCTCATGAATAATTAGGTCCTGCCAACCATTGTGACAATTATTTGAATATGTTCTGATAACTTCAACACTCATGTTGTCTATATCTTCATCTGTATAATACACAAAAATAACGCGTTCATTCTCATGGGATCTTTGTTGATTTATAAAAACATCAACTCCACCCAATCCACTCTAAAAATTGTCAGTGATGACATCCCTTTCTTCTCGACTAATTTGAGAAGTTCCACCCATCTCTGACCAAAATTTTTTGACATGAAGAGGTCAAATAACCAATGGTGGTTCAAAGTGAGGTAACTCAACATCGTGCCTGACGCCCCTACGGTCACACAATCAACCTTTCCCATGAACAAAAAATTCATAGGGAAGGTCATTGTAATTAGGTTTCATTCCCAAAAATAATTATGCATAAAGTAATTTTGCAAAATAAAGCAGAACCTCGTCGTTCCATGGGAGTCTTCCATAGTCGGAAAGGTGTCTATCATAAAAATAGCAAGCTATATGAGGATTCTTGAAATATTACACCTTCAACATATTTCTTTTCAGACCTTCTTTGAAATTAAACATAGAATTGGCCATTTCTATTGTAACTCTTTGTTTAACAACCTCCCGTGTATCGAGACCCATCATTGTTCTGTTTCTTTTTCTCATCACTTGTACAAAAGTATCAATGGTTGGCCCAAACTTTAGGTACACATCTATTAGTTTGGTTAAAGACTGAGTAACTATTTCCAAGCTTTGTCGACTCTTAGCAGGGAGAGTCAGAGCCACGAGATCTCTCTTCAATTTTGTATGAATATTTTGACATTTTTGTAAGGTGTATTGTTGCATGTTTTATTCCCAAGTATATCGAAAATGTCAGATGGATACGTCATGGTTGGTGTAAGACCTTCTTCTTGAATAATGCGTTCTATCCTATGTCTTTTTCGAGCAAACTTTGGAGAAAAAATTTGACCCTCTGCATCAATATATAGAATTTTTATATTTAAAAAACACGTGTAAAACAATTTGTACAAATTGAATGAAAATAGTGTTCAAATTGATGGCCACCTCAATATGGTTGGCTAGCATCTTTCCCACCTTGAGACTGTTGAGAACCATAACAACCACCGATTAGTTGAGAACTAACACAACCATCCGTTAATTAGCCTCTAGGGGGATACATATCACCACCTTCACACAATTCTCTAGGACCTATTGATGGCCCTTCAAGGGAACGTCATAAATAAATATATCACCACCACCAAACTCATGCGACGAGAGGGAATATTCATAAATAAATATGAATTTATAATCAATTTAAAAATATATTCATACATATAAATATATGTACATATTCATTGATTAAATTGCGTGAACCATACCATGGACATGTGAACCATGGCCCTGCTCCATTGATGGAATAGACACCCTTGTCCTCCTACCTCCTAAAAAATAAAAAGTGAAACTTATTAACAACTAATTAAACTCACAAAATTGATAAAAAATCACTTCCATATGTACACAAATGTATGTATATGTATAGAGATAAGATTATATTTAGATACCATGAACATCCCTCGATCCTTGATCCCCCTCTCTCGTAGAGATATGTGATTTTGTTGACCTTCGCCTTTCATCCACCATGATATATATATGTATATATATCTACAGTGGAAATTTATAGTTATTTTAAAATTAATATTCAAAATAAATTTAAAATAAGTTTCAAAAAAATAATGTAATTTAGTGTACACAAATTATGTAAATCAGAAATTTCAAAGCACTAATTGATGTGCGAAACTCAATCTAAGCAAAAAATTTATATAAATGTTAAGTTCACCAAATTGCACTTTAAATGGTTGGAGAATACTTGGCATATAATTGAAAACATGGTGGGAGCAGACTTAGTATATAATTGAAAAAAAACACATGGTCATTAAAAAAGAAGCATGAAACTCCACTTAAACAAATTTTTTTTGAAGTCCTCACAATTTAATTTTATAAAAATATGAAGTTCACTAAGTTGCGCTTTACATGGTGGGAGCACACTTGCTATATAACTGGAAAAAACACATTCTCATTAAAGAAGGTGCATGTATAAGTACAAAACACACACATATCAAATATATGTTACAATGTCCATGATTTGTTTTTGAAGGAGAGTGTCTCAACACTAATTCATCTTTGAGAGATGAATCTTGAATTTTTGAAGAAGAGCATCTCAAAACTAATTCATCTTTGTGAGATGAACCTTGAATTGGCATTGCCCCATATAATACTAATTCATCTATTAATTCATCTTTGATAGATGAATATTGAATTGGAATTTCCCCATGCAATAGATCAACAATCTTCTTATTAACATTTTTACAACGTCTTATACTAAAAAATTTAAGTTGGCTAACAATATTGGCTTCTTTTCCATGCAGTTGTTTTAGCCTCTCCTTCTTAACTTCATACACACCTTTCATATGGTTTCACAGAAGGTCAAAATTGGTGAAAACTACAATTCCATCTGATCCTCTCCCTAGTTGTTCCCAAGCCTTCTATCAACGCTATATAATATGCCTTATTGTTTGTTGTTCTTCCCAGTATATTAATTTTCCTTTGGAGGACCTTGCTAGTCACAATATTTAAAAGAACATATGTAATCAATGATTTCCCTGGATTGGAATAGCAAGAAACATCTTAATGTCCATTTTTCAACCATATTTAGTGGATTTTTCTTTATCCCTGACAATTTTTTTTTAATAAAATATATTAAATTAACATTTATTGCAAATTAATGGGAGAAATGACACATGTGCATAAGATAAAGGAAATGTGCATGGTTTACCTTAATGTTTTACTTAAAGTTTATGGGAGAGATGACATCTAGAAATGAGATGCCTTAAAAATTGCATTTCCTAGAGTTTAAGGGAGATTCATGACATGTAAATGGTTCATGCATGGTTTACCTTAAATTTTGGCTTAAAGTTTATGGAAGAAATCACATCTATAAATGACATGCCTTAAATATTACCTTGGCTAGAGTTAAGGGAGAAATGACATGTACATGGTTCGTGCATGGTTTTACTTAATGTTTTCCTTAATGTTTATGAGAGAAATCACATCTAGAAATGGAATTCCTTAAATATTGCCTTGCTTAAAGCTTAAGGGAGAAATTGCATGTACATGGTTCCATGAGTTTAGTGGATATTTCACCTTTAAGAAAGGATGACATCCATGAATTTAGTGGATATTTCACCTTTATGAAAGGATTAGATCCAGAGGCTACCTGGCCCTTTACAGACTCTTCCTTTATAAATTGTAGAAGTTAACACTCAACAAACAAATAAAAATCCTCTGGAATTTCAACCACTTAGGTTCAGTTTTTAGGGCTTAAAGTTTGCCTTGAATTAATGGGAGAAATACTTGAATTTAGGGGATCCTATGCTACAGAAGTTCAACTAATTTAAGTTTAGTTTATAGGCCTTAAAGTTTTCCTTGAATTAGTGGGAGAAAGACTTGAGAAATGACACATGCTTTAAATTTTTCCTAAGATTTTATGGGAGAAATGACACATGTATGGGTTAAATGACACATGCACGTGGTTTGACCTAAAGTGGTAGTGGTTTATGGATATTAAAATGAATAACTTCTATTTAGATCTATTCCGGATATTGACTGTAGGGACATTGATTGGATATGTCATCCTTGAGAAAAGAGAAGATCCAGAGGCTACCTGGCCCTTTATAGACTTTGCCTTTAGAACTTGTAGATTTTTTTTTTTTTTGTAAATCAGCGGATGTATTAATGAGTAAATACTGTACATATTTTTACGAAAAGGTTATGCTGGTTATAGTTAAAAAGGAAACCCCTGTCAACCAGACATAACAAAGGACATAACCTTAAAACAGTGAAAAAATCACTTTGCCTAACCTCCAAGGGCTTATAAGGTCACAGCTAATTACTACAAATTTGGTCCTCCCCCAGGTAGGAGGCCATTTTATACTAGCCATCCAGTGACTTAGGTCATAGACAGAAAAAACAAGAAACCAACAATACATGTTCACTGCAAAAAAACGCAGTAATTTACACCTTTTACCTGGCAGTCGCATCCTCCTTGTTATCAGCATCACTCAGTCCAGCACTCCGACCAGCAGTCTCCTGTTGAACATGAGTATTCTGAGAATTGAATCTATGAATATCATTTGTCTTGTGAGTCTCATCCGAAAGTTGGAGAGACAAATTCGCCACATACTTTAAGTAGGTCTCGAATAGTTGCATGAAACCCTTGAGTCTTCACGACTGTGCCTTCATTTCCTCTACCAAAGACCTCAGAGTCCCTTCCAAACTATCAAAGCGAACTGAATTCCTAGCGGACCCTATACTGCTTGCCTGGAAAGCTGCTTGGGTGGAGGCCTCCTTTAGGTTCATAGATTTGGCCAGCTTGGTCTTCATGTGCCAGGCCATAGATTGGGTCCAAAGGGATTGAGTAGCTCTAGTGGTCGGTGTGCCAGGGTCAATAATCCAGTCCACTTCCTCTTGAATGGACTTGTCATCCATTTTGTTTCTCTTTGGAAACTTCAGTCTGCAAGGCCTCCATTTAATTTTTTACCTTTGTAAGATACTGACCTATTATAGCTATGTTCCACCTCCTAGACATCAGATTCCACTCTAGAGTGGCAAAGGGAGTGCCTAGCCATACTATCCCACCACCGATTCTTCTCAAACTTACAACTAAGGGCGACGAGGAAAAGAGAATAGATACTAAGATCAAAATCCCTCTGCAAATTGTTTGTGCCTTCATTTAGATGACCCTACCCTATTTTTATATTGTAGAGGCGCAGGGTACGAGCATTGGTGTGCGTAGTCACCCATGTGCAGTGATCAGGCCTAATGCTAATCCTTGCTGTGATCATAATTTGATGGTTATTTCCCATCCCCAGACGATTATCCTTAGTGGAATTGCCATGATTTCTCATAATTCCCAACTGAAAATTTGCAGGATTGCTAGTAATGGTGTACTGAACCTTGTGCTTGCTCTTACTCTCCAGCTTCCTCACATGCCTCCCACAGGACAGAGGGCTCTAAGACCTATAATTCAGCTTAAATAACTTGGGGTACCACATTCTACCTTATTTCTCAGTCTTGTGGGAGCTAGCCTCTCCACCTTCTAGCCCACAAAGATCCTTGATGACCACCTACTCGCACTCCTTTCAAAGGCTTCCATTTGTCACTTCCTGCCACCTAACATCGAGATCATCCTCCAGATGGTACACTGCATGATTAGCCAGAGTGTCTGCTAGGGAGTTAGCTGAGCGGTAGACATCTTGAAACACTATACCTCTAAACATAGAAATGTGGGTAAGGACGAGCATCGTGACGTGCGAGAGGTGCCAATGTTTCATTACCTTTCTCTTCATTGCCACATTCTGTAGACGTTTCACTGCATTGATCACCAACCTCGAATCCCCTTCAGCTATGGCATTACCACTATTTAGACGGACCAAAATCCTCAGTCCTTGCTCTAGCGCTAAAAATTACGCTTCATTGTTTATTGCTTCTCCCTGTGAGCCATGATAGATATGCATAATCACACCATTTTCATCTTTGATAACCCCTCCATATCCCACCAAGCCTGGGTTACCCCTCTACACACCAACAAGTTTAACTTCTAGAACCCTAGGAGGGGGAGCTGCCAACTTTGGTAGGAGGGGAAAAGCTCAGGATGCCTTGTGGACAGATTCGGGACACTCTCGCCTCCAAGACCAAACATCTCTAGTATGTGATTCTCTCCTGCTGATGGCCTTTCAGCCTGATCCCCTTTCATCTTGGTAAGAACTTTTTCTCTCATGTTTTTCAAGATCTCAATTTAAATTTGGTCGATTTGGTGCCCCTCATTGTGCAAGATTCTTCTGTTTCCTTCTTTCAACACCATCCAAACGAGGAAACCAGGGCCTAGATGCCATACTAGGTTAACTATTGCATGTTTGGCATACTCAAATCTCCATCTAGAGATTGTTTCTTGGATGGATTCTCTATTACTATCTGTTTGGAAAAAAATATCCGCCATCCAGTCCCATAGATTAGTTGTCCACTTACAAGAACTCAGGAGCTGGTTCATCGTATCCTCCTTTGCTTCACACAGATGGCATCACCATGGTCCCGTGAACCCTTTTTTTAACAGGTTTTCCCATGTTATGAATTTTCTATGCATTAGGAGCAAAAGGAAAGTTTTGAGTTTGGGCCAGAGGATGGAGTCCCATACATTGTCATGCCAGTGAAATTTTTTCGTCTAATTCCCTATTTTACAGATAGTGTCTAGCTTATTTGAGGTTGAATTCCCCTCCCTCCATTCTTCCCCATGAGAGCTAATCTGCCTCTTGCAAGTTTCACACCTTTCTTTTCTCCATCAGTGGATGCAGAGAAGTTAGCTGGTTTAGGACCCCTTCATCCTGAGAGGGAAGGTCCAAATACCAATGGCACCACTCAGGGTTCAGAGGATCTGTGAGCCAATATTGATATACATTCATTCTACCCAACATTTGAAAACTCTGCTACACTGATTGGTACTCAGGTCTGCCCAATTTAGGCTTGCCAAGCATCTTCCGAGAATAATGTAGTTCATCCATTCCTTATTTACCAAAAGCAGCGCTCCTAGATGATGTGTCTTTTTTCTGAGCCTAAGTTCCAAATAAGGGATTCTTTGATATCCCCTTTCAGTTTGACTATTTCAGGGGGTCTACAATCCTCCATGTATTTGGCTTTCCAGAGAACTGCCCAGAAGGTGGTAGTTTCCTTAAGCCATATCCACCATAGCTTGGCCCTACAAGCCTTATTAACTGAATCTGGGTCGTGGAGTCCGAGGCCACCCAGGATGTTTGGTCTACATAATTTCTTCCAAGCCACAAGGGCCCATTTATTATTCTCAGCTTTACCGAACTATAGGAACTTCCATTTGATATCTCTAATTCCTTGGAGGATACCCTTCGGTGCTTGCAAAATGGAAAACATTTAGTGCAGGATGGATTGAAACACCACCTTTGTCATCACCAGCTGACCTGCGAAGTTCAGAGCATGATTCGTCCAATAGTTTCCTCTATCTTCAAGAGAAGAGAGGAGTTTTTTCCAGTGTATCTTCTGCCAAAGCTTATATGTTAGATGAATCCCCATGTATTTTGATAAGAGGTTTCTCTTTTGGAAGCCGAGAATGATCGTAAGGTTCCTTTGTATGGATATGTGCATATTAAAGAGAAATATCATTGATTTTTCATAATTGAAGTCCATACTTGAGGCTCAACCAAAGAGGTCTAGTATGGCCTTGAACCTCTGTGATTCTCTGACATTTTGGATCCCATGGAGCATCGTATCATCTACGAATTGTTGATGAGTAGTCGTCAGACTTTCATGGTGAGGTTGGAGACCAACTATGTCCGTTGTAGCCTTAGCCGCATTGATGATTCGACTTAAGCCTTCAATGATAATGACAAAAATAAAAGGTGATATCGGGTCACCTTGTCTGATGCCCCTTGAGGGGTAGAAGGGGTCAGCGAGGGCTCCATTAACCTGGAGCAAGAAACTTGGGGATTTAACAAGAGACATCACCCAATTGATCCATATTTTTCCAAACCCAAATGATGCCAACACTGCCTCCATGTATCTCCAACTGACTTTGTCATATGCTTTCAACAGATCCAGCTGGATTATCATTCTATATTTTTTTCTAGGATTGTAAGGAGTGAATCATCTCATGCACCATGAGGATATTATCCATTATCTGTCTTCCTTCAACAAAACCCAATTTCTCTTCTGAGATGATCAGTGGAAGGATAGTCTTTAATCTATTAGCCATCACCTTAGAGATGATTTTATAAAGGAAGTTGCATAGGGCTGTAGGAAAATTTTTTGCTGGCATGCAGGCCTTAGGTTCCTTAGGAATTATGGCAATGAACGTCAAATTGAGGGATTTTAGGATAGAGGAGGTTTTATGGGAGTCTTCGGCCACCTCCCGTATATCATTGTGCATAGTGTCCCAGCATGCTTTGAAAAAATCAATGGTGAAGCCATCCACGCCAGGCGATTTACCATTTGGCATTTCCTGAACTACCTCCTCCAGCTCTACCTTGGAGATGGGGTGATCTAGATTTCTATTGTGCTCCTCTGTTAGGATCTTAGGGATGAATGCAACCACTTCATCGATGGCCTCTTCTCTATCAATAGCTGGCTCCTCGGCTATGTGAGAAAAATGATTAACCAAGAGGTTTCAAATATCCCCATGGTATTCAAAAGAATTCCCTTGATCATCCTTTAATTGAATGATCCTATTAGTCTTTCTATGGTCAATGGCTGATTTATGGTGCACAAGTATGTGCCTTGTTCCCCTATAAACATTGGTGCACAAGTATGTGCCTTGTTCCCCTATAATTTTCATCTCTAAATACACAAAAAATCATGTTTCTTATGCACTTATTAAGTGTAGTTGTTGTGGGTTCTATAATGTTGCTAGTCGTCCTTCACTTCCATTACCTTCTACTTCTAGACACTTTATTCACCTACCAATTTTCCTACTCACTTCCTTCATCTTTTGACTTGCACATTTTATTTCTTGTAGAAAGATCATATCTGGATTTTATTTTTTGAAATTTTTCTTCAAAATTCTCTGCTTCCGAAGGCTTTAGCCCCCTATAATTCTAGGATAATATATTCATTATAAACTTTTAAAGGTTAAGAGGAAGATGTGAAAGCCTCTAGGGCTTGTATCTTACCTAAGTTCAACAACATTTGGCCTAATTCCTGCAGAGCCTCATTGTCTGATCTTTGACCCCTTTTGCACCATGGTTTATCATTCAGTTTTGTCTATTGCAAGCCTTGGAATTTTATTCCTAGAACTTTAGTCTCACCATGTCCCCTTTTCTGACCCTTATTTTCTGCCTCTTGTTGAGCTAGGAATAGGAAATTTACCCTGTCAATTTTCTCTTCCTGGATGTGTTCCACTCCAATTTCTTTCCATTGTTCCACCATATTTACCAGGTCCATGACTTTCCTATCAAGAATGTACCTAAGTTCTAGGTCCTCTTTGCATGCTTCACTCATTGTCATTTCCGCATCTCCTTCTACATCACCAACTTGCTCGGCTCCTTCGGGGGTCTCTTCCATGGTATGCATTTGGGAGTTTAGGGTCTCCTGCTAAGTAGCTCCCACTACATCTAGTTGTGTATCCGTGGGGATTGAATCTTCTTTTGGTGCATCTATATCTCCTAGAGCTGCAAAGTAATTGTTGTTCCCTTTATTGGATGACCCATTTTTTGTCTGGTTTTGTTTGTTAGATCTATGTCTCCCTATGGGATGGATGAAACATTCTTTGTCTTTTGGCGTCCCTTCTTTACTCTTTTCTTGTTATTTATTGAGAGGAAACTCCCTAAAAAGGTGCCCATGTTCATGGCATGTGCGGAATATAAAGGTTATCTGTTCATAAGATATGGATTGAAAGAAAACTTCATCTCTAAATTCAAGCCATAAACCTTCATGTAGTGCTCCCGATACATCCATTTCAACACAAATTTTTGCATAAGAGGTATACCTTTTTTTGAAAGGGTTCTTCTGAAGCTTGGACAAAATTTCCCAGTTTGTTATGAATCTGTTCGAGCACCGAGGGTCTCCAATAGTCTATGGGTAGTGAGAAGAGGAGGATCGATACAGGCACATGGGTGAAGGTCTCCTTTTATGGAGCAAATTTGGGTTTCTATGGCCTCATGTATAGTCATGCCGAGGCATAGAACTAGTGGCCTCCGTCAAAAATACGATCTCTATCTTCCAGATTTGCAAAAACCACTGTGAAAAACCCCTTAGCGCCTACGTGGAGTTGGATAGCTCCTCAAGGCTTCCATTTTTGTTTGATCCATTGACATAGGGATTTTTTTCTGGGTCAAAAGCCCATAAATTTGCAAAAGAGAGTATAGAAAGAAATCTGATCTCGATATTCCTGCATTTTCAGATCCGTGATTATAACCCAAATAATTTCCGTAATTTTCTATTTGCAGCGTCCATTCTCTTCTGGTTTTTGGCCTCCAGTGCTAGATCCCAATGGTTCTAAGCTATCCTGGGATTGTACCTGATTTTCTGTTGTAGCCTGGCACTCTGATGTTATCTTGGGGGAAACCCCTCGGTAGGGTTCCTACCTTTCCTCGTCCTTTTGTTGTTTTAATTCCTCCTCTAGGCCTTTGAACTTATGCCTCCCTGGAGACCATGTCATCATTTCGCTTCTTTCCTGCAACGTCTGAGCCTGCAATTTGCACGCCTTCGCTAGGGAATTTACCCCTATCCAAAACCATTTGTTTGAATGATGAGGCCCCATTGGCCCCTCCTCTTCTCATATGACTAGTCAGGACTGACCCCCGCCTAAAGAGCTCTACAAGGTGAGCCCTTTTGGTCTCCGAATTTTACTGCACCATGCCGAAAAGACCAATAAACCCCCACCAGCTTCTCAAAACCCTAGAAGATCCATTCTCCCAAACTTGTAGAAGTTAACACTCAACAAAGAAACTAAAATCCTATGGAAGTTCAGCTAGTTTAGGTTTAGTTTTTACGCCTTAAATTTTTCCTTGTATTTTTAGGCCTTAAATTTTTCCTTGAATTAATAGGAGAAAGCCTTGAGAAATTACACATGCTTTAAAGTTAATGGGAGAAAGCCTTGAGAAATGACACATTCTTTAAAGTTTTCCTAAGATTTTATGGGAGAAATGAAACATGTATGACAGATATCACACATGTACATGGTTTTACTTAATGTGGTAGTGTTTATGGATATTAAAATGAAAAACTTATATTTAGATCTATTCCAGAGATTTACTATAGGGACATTTACTGGATATTTCACGTTTGAGAAACGATGAGATGTAGAGGCTACCTGGCCCTTTAGAACTTGCAGAAGTTAACACTCAACAAAAAAAAACTAAAATCTTATGGAATTTCAGCCACTTTAGGTTCAGTTTTTAGGCCTTAAAGTTTTCCTTGAATTAATGGGAGAAATCCTTGATTTTGGGGGATCCTGTCTTATGGAAGTTAAACGACTTTAGTTTTAGTTTTTTAGTCTTAAAGTTTTCCTTCAATGAATGGGAGAAAGCCTTGAGAAATGAAACATTCTTTAAAGTTAATGGGAGAAAGCCTTGATAAATGACACATGCTTTAAAGTTTGCGTAAGATTTTATGCAAGAAATGACATGTGTATGTGATAAATGACACATGTAAACGGTTTGCCTTAAAGTGGTAGTGGTTTATGGATATTAAAATGAATAAATTATATTTAGATACGTTCCAGAGATTGAATTTAGGGGCATTTATTATGTTATCACTCAGTAATTTCTCCAGGTTCAAGAGAAAACTCACTGAGGTAACCACATACCAACTTAAAACTCTAGGATCTAGCCTTGCTAGGGTTCAAAGAAGGATCTCTCTTTAAGTTTTAACTTTCTTTTATTTGTAAAATATTAGGCTAGTTATGAATGTGCAATTGGTTTTGGTTTTGACTGGTTTGGTTGGAATAAATCACTTGGAGGGATGGATAGAGGGAAATCTACTTGTCCATTGGGCCATGGAGTTTGAGTCAAGCTAACAGAACTAGGATGAAGGCCTAAAAGGTCAAATGTTTTCAGGGCAAGATAGATAACCCTTGGAGATATTGGGAATTTTTTTTTGAGATGCTATGATCAAGATAAAGGGAACCTAAGGATCATTTGATCCGGAAAATGGAAGTAGTAGATAGATGTCAAATGGGAGAGGGAGAAATTAAGGGTTCCCTACACCGAAAATCAGAAGAAAACAAAGAAATGATAACTAGTTAAAAACGGGGTGCTATTAGCATCAACTGTAGTAATACTCCTAGTTATACATTCAGATTTAGAATTAAAACACAAATGTATGCGTGTAACAAATAAATATAACAATGACAAGTTTAGAGAGTACTTCACTCCAGATAGTTTATCACAGGGATCTTGAAGTATGATGCCAAATAGTTGATCTAGTTTGCTAATCAAAACTGAAACACATAGCCTTCAAGTCGAAAAAAATATCTATATTAATCTCCAACAATTTTATTACACCAAAATACTTCAAAGAGTGAATTATTTATACAAATTCTAAACTAGAATATCTTGAAAAAATATCAATATTGGTTTACAAATATCTGCAACGGTTTTACATAAATAGAACTTAAGGACACTAAAAACGAATGCATCAATTTGTCACTATTTTTTATGGATAGGTGATGAAAAAGAGGAGAATTTGAATTTGATACCAACTCTATTTGCTGATGATGCATCCAAGTCACTAATTGTTTCCTTTCCTTGTGCATTCTGCTCCAAAAATTCTACAAAATTGGGGTCCAATGATACCTTTGTATTTATCAATCCGAAATAGATATGTAAAAAGTGAAAGAGGTTATTGTTGATAGATAGGTTTTTTGAGACAAACCTCTCTCAGTTCCCTAAACTTCTACTCCAGCTATTCACAATAGCCTCTGCAAAAGTATGTGTAAAATAGAGTTTTGCAGAGACTGAGATATAGGAGGTAAATATGTGCATGTATCTCTCATTCTGTAATACTTGTACAAAAAATGAGATAGGTGTTTGTATATGGGTCTCTTAGGAACAAAAGCCTCCTCCATTTTTGTAATATGTATTTTTGCTTGGCCACAATCATCTCTGCAAAATTATGATCTGACATGAATTTTCTGTAAAAAGTGTTTTCAAATATTGTTTAATATTTCAAAACCCATAATGGCAATTAGAAAAGTGAGAGAATTTTTTGTGTTTGGACATCTTAAGAACTTAAAATTCCTTTAGGTTTGAAAAATTCATCTCATATTGGTCATAATAGTTTCTACAAAACAATGACTTAAACAAGAAATTTCTGCAAAAATGTCCCTTCTTGCTCTGTTTTCATCTTTTAACCTTATTATTCTTTTAATTATTTTTACTTTCACTTTGGATAAAATTCATTGTTGGTGAAAGTATTTTCATCTCTGTTTAACCATTACTGTCTCTGTTTTTACTTTTATTGTTTTACCTTGACTACTCTTTAACTTTGTTTTAACCTTCACTTTGAATTTCATCTTATACACTTTAACTTTGATGCTCTTTGATTATTCTGTTTTCACTGTCACTATAAATTCTTATTTTACTTTTACAATTCACTATGTAATTTCATCTTTGTAATATCTCTCTGACTTGATATTATTATTTATTTGTATACAAACTTTTTTTTTAATGAAGCTTTTGAATTAAATACTGAGAATTTGGAGCAAACAATTTTATCAACTAGTATTGAAACTATTGGCCCAATTTCATATTCTGAGAATAACCTGCAAAAATCAAAAAATTTGTTAATGAAATAGAGGTTTGAAAGAAGGGATAGAAAGAAGGGATAATGGATTTGATGAATTGGGAAGAACTGTGAAATGAATTGACTCTAAAGATTCAACTTTGTTGGCACTGAATAATTTAGTGTAACAATTCAGGATTCTGAGCATTGGTAAAAGACTTTGAATCTTTCAAAGGGTTTCAAAAGGTCTGAAAAAGGTTAAATTTCTTCAAATTTGATTAAAACAGGTTAAAGTATTCGAAACTATGGTTTCATCAGGGTTTCTACAACAAATACACTCCTTGAAGGCAATTAAGGTCTTTCTGTAGACAAATAGGCCTCTCAAGGTTCAATATTGATGGAAATAGCTCTTTTTGATGATGAGAATGTTAATTTCTTGAAGAATACCTTTTTTTGTAGGTATTAGGTCTTGAAACAGATTTTTTGAGGCGTTGGAATATTTCTCATGGCTTTGGAGGTTTCTGGAAATGAATTGAAGCTTTCAGTGGTCTTGAATGGTTTGCAGGGAAAATTATGCAGGCGTCGGGCTTTAAAAATGGTGGAAAATGGCTTAAAAAAGAGTGTCTTATAGTCGGGGAGGCTATGGAGTTAGGTTAAATGTGAAAGATAGATGGATAAATGCATTTCCAAGTTTAAAATATGCATTTTTGAGTTACATTAGTGATGCATTTAATAAAGGTCACATTGGCAGGGAAGGTGGTTTCGGAGTTCAATGCTTTTTAAATCGGTGGTTATCATGTAGCTATTGGGTGGTAAGATGTATTTGGATCAACCCACACGATCGAATACATAGAAGACACGTGGAGGAGAGAGGAATGGGTGAAACCACCCATTTCCTAGTGCTTTGGCATTCGGGTGATCGTGCATCTTTTTCACGTGATATCTAGTATCAGTCGTTGGATTAGAGAGATCAATCCAAAGGGTCAATATTACTTCGGGAATTGCTTTGAAATGAGATGGTGGGACTAGGCCTTTGCATAGGCGGAAGGGTTAAGATGTGGCGGGGAGATATATATAAGGTTTAAAACATATGTATAATGTTTTAACCAATGTATGTGGATGCAGTCTTTTATGCACAAGTGACGATCGTTTTCGAACTTTATAAATCATCATTTAATCAATTTAAAAAACTTTGGATTATATGAATGTAGGCATGATTAATAATATTGTTTTTAAAATATTTGTGACATGTTTTAGTAAAACATAGGCAGAGCGGATTTTAGTTTATTATATAGTTTTTAAACCTTTTGAATAGTTTAAATACCATAGGGGTGGGGTATTTGAATAACGATAGGTTTAGACCAAAGGGCTTCCTTGGTCTAAACTTTAAAATAGTGGGTATTTTGGGTTTATTTTAAGTAAAATGGAATTAATAACTACAGGAGGGTACTTCTTAGGGATTTTAATAAAAATATGTTAAAATTTAATATGAAAGGGTAGTGAAATGTAAAACAAAATACATGGAATCTCTAAGTAAAGTGTAAAAATTAAAGCATTGCTCATCGCTATATTCTTCACTAATAATTAGGATAAATGTATTTTAAGGTTTTTTATGAGTGATTTTGAAGGGAATGAAATTAGTTATTTTAGGGTTTCAATTTTAATAAGTAAGAATGTGTCTTTACTTTGTCAAACGGGGTTTTGATGTATGAATGAAGGGTAAATGCTGATCAATGTGGGTTGAATGTAGGAACTCAATATTTTTAACTAACCAGTCATCGAGCATTAGGTCTGGTCCCAACAAAAGTCAGAGAAACGGTCTGAGCCTTTTTGACTAATAGTTTAGAATAATGAATACTTGAAGGGGAGGGGAAATTAGTGATTTTTCCTGATGATGCTTTATTACATGCTTGATCAACTGATTTCTACCTACCCGGCTTTATTTCAAACAATTTTTCTTCATTTTGTAGGTGCATTTAGGCTTGCAACCTTAAAATATTTTTCTTTCACAGCATAAAACTATCTAATTCTACCTTATTTCATTCGAGGGCTCAGATTTAACTGCTGAGCTCCTTATTATTCTCTACCTATCTATTGATTTGTCAAGTTTAAACTATTTGACAATTCTTGATTCGCTATCTAAAACATGAAATTGAAAACATGAAAAGCTAAGATTAAACACTTTAATTGATCATGGATTATGGAATTTATTGACACTCTGCACATAATCATTATTCTTGCAGTAAAAGTAAAAGTAGTGGCATTTGGACTTGCTCACTTTCAGGTCTTATTTTTATCTCTTTTTATTTTTGCGTCTATATTTTTCTAAGTCCTTTGATATTTATTTTAGGACTTTTAACCTCTTTTTTCATTTTTTATTATTTTCAAATATGGGAAAACAACTTGCAGAAAGCAAGGTATGTACATATTTACAAGACTATCAAAGTCAATTCAAAAATTGTGAATCCTATATTTATAAGACCCTAACAGTAGCTTCACATGGCGATCGCATCTACTTGTGAGATGTCAAGAACACCGTCGACTAGTAGCCTAATCCTTTGAGCCAATCCAAAACATGCATTTGCTTGGTTATAAAATCTCTGTGGCTGAAAATTTTGAACTAAATTTACACCTTTTTTTGCAAACTGAAATCTGATATGAGACTAAAAGGTGCTACCACCTTCAAACCAAACTACTGAATCATAAATATCTCAGGGCCTTTTCCTTGGCTTCAAATCTTAATGATTTATTTCAAAACTAGATGAAAACTTAAAACTGAAAAGATGCTCAGAATTCTGAGCTTACTTGCACTCATCTACCTACTCTAATTTACTGATAATATTATTGAATCAGGTAATACAAAAATTCCAATGAAGCCAGGCAAGTAGTTGTCGAAATGAATGGATAATTTGACTTCTTTTCATCAAACTCGAAAGCATAACTTGATCATGTGTCTTCATAATCAAATATATGATGTGTAATGGAAATTTCCGATATATTTAATCCTCACAAATAAAAAATGTTTGCAGACTTGAGCTAAAAATAGTCTCCATATAATTTTCTATAGGATCATCAAAAGCATAATGTATGATTTGAGCTTCTACGCCTTCAATTACCAATTGATTCATTGTATTATTAATATTAAACCTTGAAAATATTTCTTCAGTCTTGTTCTTGAAAGAATAAATGTCCTCAATCTGCAAGTCAAAAGGTAGTACAATTTCCTCTTGCTTTGGAGAAGGAAGATTTTCCAAGAATTCTTTAGGATCTCAGAAATTATAAGGCTGAATTTGAAAATGCAAAATTTTAATTCCATTTTCATATTTTTAAAAAATTAACTCAAGAGCACATATTTTAAGTTGGCGAGAACATTTTATTGACTTTAAAATAAGAAATATAGCTCTTAGAAAATCCTCATCAAGCTGAGATTCTAATAAGCCATCCCTAAATTCATTGAAAATCTCATGAGATGAAAGGTTTGCCATAGACCTTGTCATCTTGTGTTTCCATTAATGATTTGGAATATGGATTTTTTGGTTATGGTGTTTCTTCTGAACTTTGAATTTCTGGATCTTGGATAATGGAGTCCTCAGGTGGATGATTTTAACCTTTGTATGTTTGATCACTATCGACCATCATAGATCAGATCAAAACCTATAAAATATTTCTGAAGAAAATGTTAGCTTCCCTAGTATGATCATCAATATGTTATCACTAACTAATTTCTCGAGGTTCAAGGGAGAACTCACTGATCTAACCACATACCAACTTCAAACTCTATGATCTAGCCTTCCTAGGGTTCAGAGAGGCCTCTCTCTTTAAGTTTAACTTTGTTTAATTTGTAAAATCTTAACGTAGTTATGAATGTGCAATTGGTTTTGGTTTCGATTGGTTTGGTGCGAAAAAATCACTTGGAGGGATGGATAGAGGGAAATCTACTTGTCCATTGGGCTAAGTAGTCTGAGTCAAGCTAACATAACTATGATGAAGGCCTAAAAGGTCAAATTTATTCAGGGAAAGATAGATAACCCTTGGAGATCTTCGGAAGTTGTTTCTTGAGGTGGTATGATCGAGATAAAGGGCACTTAAGGATCCTTTGATTTGGAAAAAGGAAGTAGTATATAGAGGTCAAACGGGAGAGGGAGAAATTAAGGGTTCCCTAAACAAGAAATCAGGAGAAAACAAAGAAATGATAACTAGTTAAAAACACGGTGCTATTAACATGTCCTATAGTAATACTCCTAGTTATAAATTTATATTTAGAATTAAAGCACAAATGTATGCATGTAACAAAGAAATATAACAATGACAAGTTTAGAGAGTACTTCACTCCAGATAGCTTATCACAGGGATCCTGAAGTATGATGCCAAATAGTTTATCCAGTTTGCTACTCAAAATCAAAACACAAAGCCTTCAAGTCCAAATAAATATCTACAGTAATCTCCAACATTTTTATTCCACAAAAATACTTCAAAGAGTGAATTATTTATACAAATTATAAACTAGAATATCCTGAAAAAATATGAAGATTGGTTTACAAATATCTCCAACTATTTTACATAAATAGAACTTAATTAAAGGACACAAAAAACTAATTCATCTATTTGGTAATTTTTTTTATGGATAGGTGATGATAAAGAGGAGAATTATAATTTGATATCAACTCTTAGTTGATGATGAGGCATCCAAGTCACTAACTGTTTCCTTCCTTTGTGCATTCTGCTCCAGAAATTCTACAACATTAGGATCCAATGGTACCCTTTTATTTCTCAATCAGAAATATATATGTAAAACTTGAAAGAGGTTATTGTTAATAAATATGTTTTTAAGATAAAACTCTCTTAGTTCCATAAAAATTTTCTCCAGCTATTCACAATAGGTTCTGTAAAATTATTTCTAAAACAGAGTTTTGTAGAGTCTGAACAATAGGTGATAAAGATGCGCATGTATCTTTCATTCTGTAATACTTGTGAAAAAAGTGAGATAGGTGTTTGTATATGGGTCTCGTAGGAACAAAAACCTCATCCAGTTTTGTAATATGTATTTCTTATTAGCCACAATCGTCTCTGCAAAATGATGACTTAACAAGAATTTTATGTAAGACGTGTTTTCAAATATTGTTTAATATTTTCAAACCCATAATTGTGGTTAGAAACGTGAGAGAGGTTTTTTTAGTTGCACATCTTAAGAACATAAACCTCCTTCATTTTTGAAAAAATAATCTCAGATTGGTCACAGTAGTTTCTGGAAAAAAATGGCGTAAACAGGATTTTTTTGCAAAAATGTCCCTTCTTTCTCTATTTTCATCTTTTAACCTTATTGTTCTTTTAACTATTTTTCATTTCACTTTGGATAAAATTCATTGTTGGTGAAAGTATTTTCATCTATTTTTAACCATTACTTCCTCTATTTTTAATTTTACTATTTTGCCTTGACTGCTCTGTAACTTTGTTTTAACCTTCACTCATACTTTCATCTGATACACTTTAACTTTGATGCTCTTTGACTGTTCTGTTTTCACTTTCACTGTGAATTATTACTTTAATTTTACCATTCACTGTGTAATTTAATTTTTATAATCTCTCTCTAACTTGATTTTATTCTTTCTTTGTATACAAATTGTTTGTTGAATGAAGCTTTTGAATTAAAATCTGAGAATTTGGAGAAAGCAATTTTGTCAACTAGTATTGAAACTATTGGCCCAATTTCATATTATATGAATAACCTACAGAAATCAAACAATTTTTTAATGAAACAGAGGTATACAAGAAGGGATAATGGCTTTTATGAATTGGGAAGACCTGTGAAATGAATTTTGACTCTGGAGGTTTAACTTTGTTGGCACAGAATAATTGAGTGTAACAATTCAAGATTCTGAGCATTGATAAAAGAGTTTGAATCTTTTAAACTGTTTCAAAACGTATGAAAAAGGTTAAATTTCTGCAACTTTTATTAAAATAGGTTAAAGTATTCGAAACTATTCTTTTATCAGGGTTTCTACAACAACTACACTCTTTGAAGGCAACTAAGGTCTTTCTATAGACAAATAGGCTTCACAAGGTTCAATATTGACAGAAATAACTCTTTTTGATTATGAGAAGGTTAATTTCTTGAAGAATACCTTTTTTGCAGGTATTAGGTCTTGAAATAGGGTTTCTGAGGCATCAAAATATTTTTGATGACTTTGGAGGTTTCTAGAAATGAACTGAAGCTTCCAGTGGTCTTGAATGATTTGCAAGGAAAATTATGCAGGCTTCGGGCTTTAAAAATGACGGAAAATGGCTTGAAAAAAAGTGTCTTACAGTCGAGGAGGTTGTGTAGTTAGGTTAACTACGAAATATAGATGGATAAATTCATTACCAAGGTTAAAATACGCATTTTTGGGTTACATTAGTTATGCATTGAATGCAGGTCGCATTGGCGGGGAAGGTGGTTTCAAAGTTAAATGGTTTTGAAACCGATGGTTATTGCGCAGCTATTGGGTGGTAAGCTGTATTTGGCTCAACCCACATGATCAAATACATAGAAGACACGTGGAGGAGGGAGGACTGGGTGAAACCACCCATTTTGTGTGGCTTTGGCTTTCGAGTGATCGTGCATCTTTTTCACGCGATATCTAGTATCAGTCATTGGATTAGAGAGATCAAAGAAAAGGGTCAATATTACTTCGAGAATTGATGTAAAATGAGATGGTGGGACCAGAACTTTGCATAGGCGGAAGGGTTAAGATATGGCAGGGAGATATATATAAGGTTTAAATCATATGTATAATGTCTTAACCAATGTATATGGGTGCAGGCTTTTATACACAAGTGACGATGGTTTTCAAACTTCATAAATCATCATTTAATCAATTCAAAAAACTTTGTATTATATGAATGTAGGTGTGAGTAATAATATTGTTTTTAAAACATTTATGAGATGTTTTAATAAAACATAGGCGGGGCAGATTTTACATTATTATATAGTTTTTAAACCTTTTGAATAGTTTAAAGACCATAGGGGCGGTAGACAAAAAGGCTTATAGTTTGGGACTTTTTATTTATGCATGTGGGGATAATAAACCTTGGTATAAATGTTAAAATAGTGGGTTTATTCTAATTATAATGGAACTAATAACTACGGGAGGGTACTTCTTAGGGATTTTAATAAAAATATGTTAAAAGTTAATATGAAAGGGTAGTGAAATGTAAGCAAAATACATGGAATCTCTAAGTAAAGTGTAAAAGGTAAAGCATTTCCCATCTTTATATTTCTTCACTAATACTTAGGATAAATATATTTTGAGGGATTTTATGAATGCTTTTGAAGGGAATGAAATTAGTTATTTTAAGGTTTCAATTTGACTAAGTAAGAATGCGTCTTTACTTAGGAAAAAGGGGTTTTGATGCATGAATGAAGGGTAAATGTTGATCAATGTGGGTTTAATGTACGAACTCAATATTTTTAACTAACCAGTCATCAAGCCTTGGGTCCAGTCCCAACAAAATTTAGAGAAATGCTCTGAGCCTTTTTGACTGATAGTTTAGAATACTTAATACTTGAAGGGGAGGGGAAATTAGTGACTTTTCCTGATGATGCTTTATTACATGCTTTCTCAACTACTTTCTACCTACCTAGCTTTATTTCAAGCATTTTTTCTTCATTTTGTAGGTGCGTTTAGGCTTGCAACCTTAAAACATTTTTCTTTCAGAGCATACAAGTATCTAAGTCTACCTTATTTCATCCGAGGGCTAAGATTTAACTCTTGATCTCCTCATTATTCTCTACCTATCTACTTATTTTTCAGTTTAAATTGTTTGACAAATATTTATTCACTATCTAAAAGATGAAATTGAAAACATAAAAAGCTAAGATTAAACAGTTTAACTGATCATGGATTATGGAATTTATTGACACTTTGCCCATAATCATTATTCTTGCAGTAAAAGTAAAAGTAGTGGCATTTGGACTTGCTCACTTTCAGGTCTTATTTTTATCTCTTTTTCTTTTGGGGTCTATATTTTTCTAGGTCCTCTGATCTTTCTTTTAGGACTTTTACCCTCTTTTTTCATTTTTTATTATTTTCAAATATGGGAAAAAAACTTGTAGAAAGCAAGTTATGTACATATTTACAAGACTATCAAAGTCAATTCAAAATTATGAATCCTATATTTATAGGACCCTAACATATGGGATATGTCACCTTTGAGAAAATATGAGATCTAGAGGCTATCTGGCCCTTTACAAACTCTACGTTTAGAACTTGTAGAGTTTAACACTCAATATAGATACTAAAATCTTACAGAAGTTCATCCACTTTAAGTTAAATTTTTAGGCCTTAAATTTTTCCTTGAATTAATGGGATAAAGCCTTTAGTTTGTGGGAGAAAGTGCATGCACATGGTTTTCCTTAAATTTCATGGGAGAAATCAGATCTATAAATGACATGCCTTAAAGTTTTCCTTGCATAGAGTTTAAGATAGAAATGACATGTGCATAGTTTTCCTTAAAGTTTTCCTTATAGTATATGAGAGAAATGTCATTGCCTAAGTATATTTTATGGGACAAATGACATATAAATGTCAGAGAAATGAAAAAAAAATGACACATGGCTTAAAATTTGCCTAAATTTTTATGGGATAAATGACATATTAATGAGAGAAATGACACATGTACATGGCTTTACTTAAAGTTTTAGTGGTTTGCACTTACATAAACAACTAGTGGTAGTGGTTGATTAAGTTATGTCAAAAGTCACACCTTGATGATTTTCTGGGAGAAATGACATGTACATGGTTTGCAAAATTATTTTATGTACTTACTAAAAGAAATAATGGTACTGGTTGATGAAGTTATGTCAAAAGTCACACCTTTATGAGTTTGTGGGAGAAATGGCATGTACAGGGTTTTTCCTTCGAGTTTAGTTTGCAGTTTAGTTTTCCTTGAAGTTTATGAGAGAAATCACATCTAGAAACCTTTACTTTGACATATATAAATAGGCTAAGAACATTAAAATGGAAATTTCAACTTACAAATTAGATATTTCGTTAATAAGAAGTATGATTTAACGCCTATTAGATTGTTTAATATTTTATAATAATGTCATTTTCCCCTTGTACTATCATTCATTCTTGATATGTACAAGAATTTTACAACTTGAAAATCAACCTACAATATCATCATATCACTGTATCCATGTAAATATAGATGATTTATATCCATTACATCATAAAACACTCTACTTTTAACATTTTAAAAGATTATAAGCATCATGGAAGGTGTAAATTTAGGTACATTAATAAAATCCAACCATGTCAATCTAGATTATTAATATCCATTACATCATAAAAAAATCCACTTTTAACATGTTAAAAGATTAGAATTGGCATCATGGAAGGTGTAAATTTAGGTACATTAATAAAATACAGCCATGTCAATCTATATTATTAATATCCATTACATCATAAAGCACTCCTCTTTTAACATTTTACAAGATTAAAAGCATCATGGAAGGTGTGAATTTAGGTACATTAATAAAATACAACCATGTCAATCTAGATTATTTATATCTATTACATCATAAATCACTCCAATTTTAACATTTTACAAGATTAGAAGTATCATGGAAGGTGTAAATTTAGGTACATTAATAAAATACAGCCATGTCAGATGTTGGCGGGACAAAACTAACAATGAATGTACCATGTGGATTATACTACAGACGATGAAAAAGCTACTGTATGTTGCTTGGATAAAACTTGAAGAGTAGATACATCTAGACATCTATAGACTACCTCTCAGATAGTTTGTACAAGCACTGTTCTTGAAAATGATGATTACTCTTCTTAATAAGGTTGTAGTGAGCCAAGCTTACCTGTAGTAACACTGTAACCATGCTCATTGTATAGAAATCGGCTTAAATTACTTATTTACATACCATCACACTAGTTCAACAATGAAACCTATTAATTTAGTTTTTTTTTCTTTTAGGACATTAATCTCCATACATATATGAGGACAATATTGAATAGGAAAAAACTGAGAGGAAACATGGAGAATTAAGATGATGAAAATATCAAAGCAATTATTTCAAGACTACAATAGAATAATAGATGGATAAGTAATCAAATACATAAATATATTACTATATAGTAGGAAATCTGGGAAAATAACAAAATCAGAGAAAAAAGGAGAAAAAAACTATATAGCATTTTTTGACACCATTCAATCCTGCCTATCGAGCTTGTTTAATTTTTATTCAATATTGAGATGAAAAAAGACATTACCCAGGAGGCTTAACCATGGTGGATTTAGAGAGATTTCCATTATTAACATTAAGAATGGAAATGATGATAACGAGTTCGAAGAGGGTCAGCTCACACCCTCTTCTGTGAGCTATGGTAAGCAAGAGGAGAGGTGTAACTCTTTTTCTAGCTATGGTTTAAGCAAAAGGAGGGGGCAGAAATGTGTGGTGAGAATGAGAGTGAATGTGCAAAGGAGGAATTGATGTCCCCTGTAATATTCAGAGAGAATTCCTGTGTTATTGATGTCACATCTGAGAGAATTTTTGTGTTACTGATGTCACACATGTTTCAAAGAGAAATATGAAAAGAAAAAAGAAGCCATCTCAGACCAAGAAAGGGCCAAATATGTACATCTTTGAAATATGAGCACAATCCATACTCTCCTTCTATACAACTCTGTAGTATGAGTGCATTCCATACTAACAATATATGGCCCCAAAAAACCCTTTGATGCTGCTACAAGTATGGTTATTATGATCATAGTAGTTTGATTACTAGGATGTTAGAGTGATGTAGTGGATCTGAAACATCCAGGTAACATCTGAATCTGAAACATTGATTCTATATTCTTTATTAAGACTTGACTAGAAATGGCATAGGACTCTGTAAGTGGATACATGTGGCACATATGGTTAGGAAGTAAACTTTAGTGGCCAAATGGTTGAGAAATACAATTAGGTCATATAGTATATCTATGAATCTTCAAATTTTAAGTAAAGGTGGATATATATAATTTTTTCAACACTTTCACATAATTTTTAATTACACTTGACTACATTTTTATAGGATGTTGTGATCTAGAATTTTTTTTTTATGTGATTACTCTTTTTTGTACCACTTTGAGCACATTATATCATGGTTAGGATGATTCAACTTGATGCAAGACGTTTAAGGTTCATCATCTAGTTAAATTATATTATAGGGTGTTGTATTTAATTAGGAATAGTTTGGAGACAAAATCCCAAAAGTAGATGGGAAGAAATAATATTTAATGAAATTTAGCCTGAATACCACCAACACCCACACATTTTTGACACACGGAAAATTGCAAATTTGAAAAATATTTTAAAAATGAGACAGATGACCTTAGAAAAAATCGAAATATATTTTAAAAATGATATATATGACATCAAAAACAATTGAAAAATATTTTGAAAATGAGATAGATGACCTCTAAAACAATATAATTCTCTGTTCAAGAAATCAAATTCCAAAAGGTATTTCTAAAATTTACAATATGAGTTAAGGTCATTTTTAATTACACTTTACTGCATTTTTACCTGATATTGTGATCTGGAAACAAGCGTTTTCTGTGATTGCAATCTTTTGTACTAGTTTTCAACACATTAGATCTTGGTTAGGATGATTCAACTTGATGCAAGAAGTTTAAGGTTCATCAGCTAGTTAAATTATATTTGAGGGTGTTTTAATTAATTAGAAACAATTTGGAGACAAAATACGAAAAATAGATGCGAAAAAAAAATGACTTAAAGAAATTTAGCCTAAATAAAATCAACACCCACACATTTTTCACCCACAAAAAATTGCAATTTTGAAAAATATTTTAGAAATGAGATAGATGACCTCAAGAAAGATTGAAATATATTTTAAAAATGATACAGATGACCTCAAAAACAATTGAAAAATATTTTTAAAATGAGACAGATGACCTCAAAAACAAAAGAATTCTCTGTTCAGGCAATTGAATTCCAAAAGGTATTTCTAAAATTTACAATCTGAGTTAAGTTCATTTTTAACTACACTTGATTGCTTTTTTATAGGATATTGTGATTTGGAAATAGTCATTTTATGTGATTACTCTATTTTGTACCAATTTTCAGCACATTAGATCTTGGTTAGGATGATTCAACTTGATGCAAGAAGTTTAAGGTTCATTGGCTAGTTAAATTATATTTGACAGTGTTCTAATTAATCAGAAACAATTTGACGAGAAAATCAAAAAATAGATGGGAATTTTTTTTTTAAAGAAATTTAGCTTGAATACCATCAACACCCATACATTTTTCACCCACAACAAATTGAAAATTTCCAAAATATTTTGAAAATGAGATAGATGACCCAAAAAAAAATTGAAATATATTTTACAAATGAGACAAATGACCTGAATACCAATTGAAAAATATTTTTAAAATGAGACAGATGACCTGAAAAACTATAGAATTCTTTGTTCAAGAAATCGAATACCAAAAGGTATTTCTAAAATTTACAATCTGAGTTAAGTTCATTTTTAACTACACTTGACTGCAATTTTACAGGAGATTGTGATCTAGAAATATACGTTTTATGTTATTACTATGTGTTGTACTATTTTTCAACACATTAGATCTTGGTTAGGATGATTCAACTTGATGCAAGAATTTTAAGGTTCATCAACTAGTTAAATTATATTTTAGGGTGTTCTAATTAATTAGAAATAATTTGGAGAAAAAATCCAAAAAATCGATGGGACAAAATGATATTTAAATAAATTTAGCCTAGATACCATCAACACCCACACATTTTGCACCCACAACAAATTGAAAATTTGAAAAATATTTTAAAAATGAGACAGATGACCTAAAAAAAATTGAAATATATTTTAAAAATCAGACAGAGGACCTAAAAAAAAATTGAAAAATATTTTTAAAAAGAGACAAATGAGCTCAAAAACAATAGAATTCTTTGTTCAAGAAATCAAATTCCAATAGGTGTTTCTGAAATTTAGAATCCGAGTTAAGTTCAACCTGCAATTTAAAGAGAATTTCAAAGTTTTAAGAAATAATATTTTAGAATTAGATAAACAAAATTAAATTAAAAAAAACTCCTATCAGTATTTCAGAATTCTAAAATTGAATTAATTTCAACCTGCAATAGATTTGGGTTCATTTGGTATGATATTGGTTATGACGATTCAGAGAGTCTACCTTTAAAACACGAAAAATTACATAAAAATTTATATTTAAGCATATAAAATTACATTTAAACAATTTGTGATTTAAACACAGAAAATTAAATTTAAACAATTTGTGATTTAAACACATAAAATTACATTTAAACAACCAAATCAGTCTAGCTTTTAACTTTTCATTAACTGATTTGTGATATAAACACAGAAAATTACACTTAAAGAATACTTTCACAGAAGTAGGAACCTAGAAATTTGGAGACGTTGAGGCCTTAATGATAACAAGATGAGGCAGGAGATTTCTGAAGACATCGAGGCTGCAGAAAGAAGACAAGAAGGAGATCTTCGAGGATGTCATAGATTACAAATTACCTGCAAAATAAAAAAAACAACTATAAATTAAAATAGCAGAACGATAGGACAACAATAAGAAAATTCACAACAAAAATAAAACAGAAAATCAACAAATTTCTCACCTACGCCTGTGACCCTGCAACTACGACTGTGACCCTACAACAACATTCGACAACGGTAATACGACAATGGTAATAAGCCTGAAACCTATTCATGTTTTCGGGCTGGTGTATTTATAAACTAAATTTCAGCCAGATTATTTTAAAAGTTCAGCTGGACTAATAGTTCGGCCAAACTATTAGTTCAACCGAAATTTAGTTGCCAGTTTTTTCATCTTTGGCCAAAACTATGTTTTCCCACATCATTAATATGCCATCAATATAAACATAAAAATGAGTTTGGATGAACTAATTTTGAAAGTTCGGTCGAAATCTAAGACAATTCGGCCGAAATTTTAAGAATGTTCAGTCAAACTATTGGGAAAATGACTTTTCTTCCCTCGCTTCTCACAAAAGTGTAACCCAACTTCGTGGTTTTAACCTAATGTCATGAAAAGGTTTCTGAAGAAAGAAAAATGAGGCATATTTGCAAAATTATTCTCACTAGAAGTTTCAACATCAAAATCATCTATTTCTCTAGATGTCCAAAAAGTGTTGGACAATCATTCCAAGGTGTTTGAAACTCCTGAAGGACACCCACTTGTTCATGATCATGATCATGCTATTCATTTGATTCCAGGATGTGTTCCTCCAAACATTAGGCCTTATATATATCCTTATGTCCAAAGAGTGGAATTGAATGTATGATTTCAAAAATGTTAGAGGCTGGGTATTTTACGACTACAGCCATATCAACAAATGTACATCAAGCAAGATAATAAGGATAATAAATTATGGCAAAAGTACTATTTCCATTACAAGGTGTTGCAAAATATTGGTACTATGGCATACAAATTGGAGCTTACTTCTTCTTTGCATGTGCATCTGGTTTTGTGTGCTTCATGCTTAAATAAGGTTATAGGTGAAAAAATTCCAGTTCGAACAATATTGTCAGAACTTTATGAGGAGAGAAAAACAATATTGGAACTTGAAGCAGTCACGGAAAAAAGAACTTGACTGCTATGAAATCAATCAATTTCAGAGTATTTTATCAAGTGGAAGAACTTACCCACTAAAGATTCTACACGGGAGGATGATAATTCTATACAGAAGCACCCAAAGCTACTCAAACATTGAGGACAACACTTTTTTGAAGGAGAGGGGCATGTTAGTTCCATATATTACTGGTGTAGTCCCTTATTGCTGTTAGTTTAGCCCCCTTATTATTATTTTTGTACCCCTGTAACCCAAATATTGTTATTATTATGCCCTCACATTTGTGAGGCCGGCTAGGATTATATTGTGAGCCCATGGAATCCTATATATAGAAGGATATTTTCTAATTTGTATCATCCAAGAATTTTTCATTTATGTAATGTAAAGTAGGTTCCCCCCTCGAAGTGGATTATTTCTAAGTCATTGATCAATATTTTCTTTAATTTTTGGAGTCGGTTTCGTAACATCTAGCCACAACTACTCAGAAAAAGTGGAAAGTATGTCAAATGGATGTGAAATCAACCTTCTTAAATGGAATTCTAGAAGAAGAAATTTATTTGCAACAACCTCTAGGTTAAGAAGTTGAAGGTAAAGAATAAAATGTTTATAGATTGAAGAAAGAGCTCTATGGACTGAAGAAAACTCCTAGAGCTTTGTATAACGAAATTGACGGCTATATGATCAAGAATGGATTTTGTAGAAGAAACATTAAGCCTAGCTTATACATAAAGGTAAATTAACACAAATATATATTGATTGTTTTCTTATATGTTGATCACATGATTTTTATAGCTAATCTTGAGTTATATGAATTTAAAGCAGCCATGATAAAATAATTTGAGATGACATATCTTGGTCTCATGAATTACTTTCTTGGCATAAAATTTGATAAATTTGAAAAATGAATTTTTATTTTCAAAAATAAATATCCTATAGATTTGTTGAAAATATTCAAGATGTATAATTGAAAACTTGTACCTACACCTATTGCAATAGGTACAAATTTAAGCAAGGATGATGAAGGATCATATTCCAATCCAACTCTATTGAAAATATTGGTTGTCAGTCTCATGTATATCACAACTACAGGACCAGATATTATGCAAGGAGTGAGTTTGATTTCCAAATTTATGGAGACTAAAAAATACACACATTAGAGCGCATGAAAAATAATTTTGAGATACATAGCAAGAAATAGAGATTGTGACATAATGTTTGCAAGTAGAAAAGATAAATATTTGATTTGATCCACTGATAGTGATTTTTCGGGAAGTTTGGATGATAGGAAGAGAAATTCAGTAATTTGTTCCATCTTGGTTTAGGTGTGATGTCATGGGCATCTAAGAAGCAAAATATTGTGACATTATCATCAACAAAATCAGAATATGTAGCAGCAACATCAACAACATGTCAAGAAGTGTGCGTAAGAAGAGTATTGGATGGAGTCAAGAAGAAACAACAAGGATGAAAAAAGATATATTGCGACAACACCTCAGCGATTGCACTATCCAAGAATAGTTTATTTCATCAAAATAGAAAGCATATTGATAATAGATATCATTTTATTAGAGAAATTGTGAGCAATAATGAAGTTCACTTGAAACCTTGTAAATCAAGTGATCAACTGGTTGATATATTTACAAATCCATTAGAAAAATATTTGTTTTGAGTTTCACAAAAGAAACTTGGGTGTTGTAAGCCTATCTAAGAGATAGACAAATATGCATGTTTGAGTTTTCATGAGTCATGTTTTAGTTTAGCGGTCATAATCAAGGGGGAATGTTAAAACAAATAATTAACTCTCGCATGTAGAGTTTCTTATATTTAGAGAGTCAATTAACTGAGTGTTGATTCAAGTTGAGTTATGTGATAGAGGAATTTCGTAAGTGTGTGCATGACAGGTTATATTAGGCAAGTCATTAGTTGGAAAATTTCAAATACCCTTTTCTCGATTCATTGTAGTCAATTGAGGTTTCTGTGATCAATACAAGAGTCGCAACTCGTGTGTATTTTGTGTTTTTATATCCTCTTCCTTTCCAATATTTTGCACATCTAAGGATTTGATCCCTCTCACCCCATGATAGATTCATAATTACATGGATCTAGGTTAGTGTATAGTTATTTAATTTTTAATTTTAATTTTTTAATTTAAAATTTTTCATTTTAGCCTACTTAACCAGAATTTCAACATTGATGAATGATGGACACCTTTGCACATAATACGGCACATCATACTTTGATGAGGCTTCAAAATAACCTTTTTGGTGCAAGCATATATCGTATCATTTGTGTTAATAGTCTGCTTCGTTCTCACATCATACCACTCTGTTAACAAAAAAATTAGATGAAGAGATATATAATGCATCTCGTTATTATGATCTCATTCCTTCTCATTGCACATTGTATTTGTGGTAGATTAATCTCAAGGAAAAGCTTGTTTATCACATTCAAAATTCCATTGGACTTCCATACAGACAAGATGAAGTTCTCATTTAGGTATAGTGCGAGTGACCGAGGAATGAAAAAAACAATGAACTTTTGACATCAAGAAATTTTAATGGTGAACTAAATTTAATACCAAAGAAACACCATCCAGACCCGTCCCTAATATAATCTCCATGGTGATTGAAAAAATGTTTTGCACATATAGTAATGGCCACATGGTTTGTCACATGGAGATGATCCGACCAAAATTTGAGTAGATCATCGAATCCCTTCATAGCCATGCAGATGATCACGTGCAGTAAAAAGAGAGTAAGAAGTGCAAGTTGGGTTCTATTCAAAGCACTGGAGATGAGAATTGACAGTTTTCATAGTTGTAACAAATATCTAGGCACTTTTGAGACCAAATTTACGAGTGGGTAGTTATATCTTTAAATTTAAGTGATGGTTATATATTTACTCCCACAACCATTTTTATTTTTATTAGTAGATAAATGTGGTAGGCATTAGTTTACATAAATGTATAATGACATATTGGCTATGTTATCGCACATAATGTCTAGGCACCACGATCACATCTCCGATCAGTTGTTGTCACGATGATTCCCAATATCTTCGTTTAAGTTGTCTCCTTATAGCAGACTAAGGGGGGTAGACACTTTGAAATGAAAGAGAACTAGTTGGAAACCAACGCGTTTGGGAGACACAGTCAAGTGACCAAGTACTTTTTTTAGATCTAACGACTTATAACATATTTTATTATATTAAGTGTTTTATAATAGTGCCTCATGGAGTCAACTATTTCTCTATGAAAATAATACCAAGTAATTGATAGACAACTTCTGCTAGAATGAACAACTATCTTGTATGAAATGCAAATCCTAAGAATATTGTGGGATGCAAGGAGAATTGGTTAATTTTAGTGAAATGCATATCAATGTTCAAACTCTTCAACCCTTGCTTTATTGAGCTTGATTCCGTAGGAAGTAGTAGAGAGACTTTAAGGTGAAGCACCCTAAGGTGTGATTAATGATACCTCTCCTGAAAATAAAATATACCTGGTTCCTCCAATGCTACAAAGAGGCATGGCTCTATCGATTGCAAGGTCACATTTTTAAGTTCTATTAGAACCATGCTTCTTAAGCAAGAACAAATGAGTACCTATCTCTTTATCGACCAAGATTATGCTTGGAAATAAATTTAATAATGCAGATCTAACTTAAAATTCAAATGCACGAGATGATTAGAGAATGGAGATAGGTTAATCTATATTAAGGGAAAAAAACGTTTATGCAACAATTATCTATGAGATGTACACCATAGTCTTTTAGTTTCTAAAATATACATTCACTTCACAAAACTGAAACATAAGCTTTTCGATAATGTATTAAAAACTTCACAAAATAATTTAAATTCAAATCACAAGCTTACTATTCCAAATGCAATTATAGCTCAAAGAGAACAAAATATCTTCAAAAATCTTCAATATCACCTTCAACATAATGAATTAAAGACATTCAATTCCAAAAATGAGAAACATGTAACAATTGCTTGAAAAACTTCTCAATGTTTATCATGTAATGTTAATTAAAGTCAATTTCAACCATAGCTATAGTGAAAATAATCGACGAATGACTTCAATATATATTAAGCATGAAATAACTCACAACCCAATGCACAAATTAAACACTTTAAATTCTGAAAAATGATACGATTAAAGAGAAAGGAATTAAAATTCTTTGAACATCCAAATTCATATAATATTCTCAAATATTCTAGTACTGAAAAATTTTGAAAATTCTCTATAGTAAGACTTTAGAGATGGTTTAAAAAAATAAATTTCCCCTTGACTAAGAAAAAATTCCCTGATGCTTGAGAAATTTATACCTCAATGATGATCCTCAAAAGCGATCTTGAAATGAAGTATTTCAGAGACAACAAAAATTTTGAATTTTTTTTTTTTTTTTTTTTTAAGTTTTCACCAAAACAAAATATTTTTTAAGTTTTATTTATTGAAAAGATAGAACCTAAAAAACCCTTTTTTTATGATTTTTCGTTTTGCAAAAAAATAAAATTTAATTTAAAACTAAAATAAAAAATAAAAACTTGAACTTTATACAAATCAAATAAAAATGAAATGAATTACAAATGCTAAAAATTTAAATTAAAATACTAAACCCTAAAACTTTACAAAAGTTAGATAAATTAAAATGAAATGCTTAACCTGATCTTTAGAAATTAACAAAAAAAAGTGAAAATTTGAAATGTTAAACTTACCTAAACTTTACAAAAGATAAATAAATAAAAATAAAAGAGCGAAATGTTATTTCCTAACCCAAACTTTATACACATTAAATAAAATGAAATGTTATTAAATGAAACCCAAAATTAAAAAAATGAAATGCTAAAATTTAAACTAAACTTTATAAAAATTAAAAAATATGAAACGTTCTATGTTATGAAATCTAAACACAAACATCGGAATTAAAAAAAAAATCATTAATTTTTTTTTTGTAGTTGTGTGTAAGTGCTAGGATAAAGCCAAAGTAAAAGCGTGAGAGGGATGGAGATGAGGCAGTGGATTGGAGATGTCATTGGAATTAAGACACAAAGGACATGGATGATGGAAAGGAGCAGCGTGAAGGAGAGTGAGGCAGAGGTTGAAGCAGGCAATGGAGGAGTTGGCAGACAGTGTGGAGGCTTCAAGTAAAGGGAAAACTGTAGATGGAAAAGGGATATGCAGAAGAGGAAGGAGGGGATGTGAGGGGAGAAGGAAACTCGCACATTTTTGGGAGCTCGAGACACTGCATGAGGGGGCACACAGATGTCGAGAAAAGGAAGGGAGATGTAGGGGATCATAAGGGATGGAGACTGCGACTAAATGAAACAAATTAGTTGCATGGAAGATGGAAATCGATTGAGGCAGTGATGGGAGAAGCTACAGTGAGGAAATAAAGGTTTACGAAGGATCAAAACCTAGTAGAAATTTAGGCCCAACAGGAGAAACATTTAAGGATCTCAGAAATAATGGAGAGGGCATAAAAAATTGATAAATTTCTTGCCGAGAAATTAAATTTTTTTATTTTAGAAATTTATTTTAGATCACTTTGGGATTTTATGAGAAAAACCTGAACTACAAATTTTCTAATTTAATACCCTTGGCGGAAAATTGCTGCAAAAATTATGAATTCCAAGACAACATATTACCCTCCAGGGCCTAGATATTCCTTGTATCTTGTAATTTCCTTTGAAAAACCCTCATATCCACACCAACACAAGCTAGAAACAATAACAAAAAACCCAACACATGTACAAAAATATGAAAACCATAAACCCCAGTGAGTTAAAAAATAATGATACTTACAAATCTACAAAACTCTTCTACAGATCTAGCAGATCAAAGCCCTCTTAGCCAAATTTAAACCATTTTTCAAAATTTTAAAATAAAACTGTAAACTTAAAAATGCAGAAGCCTAATAAAAACCCTGCAAATAAAATATTCTATAAGATGGCTTAAGGAATGAAAATAAAAAACAATGGGCTTTTTAGACCTTGAAATCTAAGAGTCGTTTTATCCAACTAAGGATTTCTTCAAACGCCCAAATCCTGAATAGTAATCTCTGCACACTTAGTTATGATTTTTAGGTTAATAAATATTAAAAAAAATCCATAAGATCATCAAGAAATATAGATACCTGATACTTTTATCAAACCAAAATGATATCTACAAAACCCAAAAATTTATGCAAGATACCTGTGTGTAGATCAATCCTCAAAGTTTATCAACGAGCAAATGCAAATAAAAGTGATAGAGTTTTAGAAGAAATATTACCACATAAGTCTGAAAAAGGAACACCATAGCCTGAAACCTTAAAGTATTTGTGTTTTATTAATAAACAAAAGCTACAAGAGATTTTCATAGCGAGTGCATGATTCAATCATCGAATGAGAAAATGATTGATAGAGTCCTCAAACTCATAGATTTATTCTCTAACAGCTACCTAGCTTGATCCTCGTCAATGTGATCTCGATTGTCCAAAACAATTTAATCATTTTTTAATCTCGTCCATCGAAATTACTTATTTTTTCAGGAAGTTGGAATTTTTCATTGAATTCCTTCTTAATTAACTGAAAAATAATATTTTTGAGTTGATTACCTTAAAAACTTGACTTTGACTTAAGTACAAAGGCCCAGGGGCCCAAAATATCTTGAAATTTTCAATATTCCCTTGGTCGGGGACCTCCAAAAATCAAAATTTATAGAACCAATGAATTTTTAATTTGGACAATTAATTTTTCGTAGGACTTCAAATTAATTAAATTTTGGCTTATGATTTTAATTTAATTTTCCAAAAAAATTAATTAATTGACTCATAAGGGGATTAATTATTTTTCCAACCCTCTAATACTTTAGTCATGGTTTCTAACTATGAGGGACCATGCACTAAAATATGTTACCCAAGATATTACAATTTGACACATGAAGGGGGAAAATCCATTCATGATAGACCCTGAAATATCTACCCAATTCTGCGACTCAAAATATGATCTATCGGACCATGTAATCTATAATAAAATAATCTAGCCAATTAGCTAGGATTACTCCCTAATTACTTTTACAAATAATCGATAGAAAACAATAGGACTTAGTATCTTGATGAAAAAATCCACCCTAGCTTTTAGGTGAGTTTGGAGGGGAAAACATTGCTGATCATTTTTGTTGAGAAACACAAATGAATTGGTGAGACAAAAAACCTCCTAGGATAGAAATCGTCACTAAAATACTAGGCTTACCTAGGTTTTTACATACATGATGGTCTTACTAAGATCATTTACATTATAAACATGTAGAATGGGTTTAAATATTTTAAAAAACTGTCGTCTAATGATGAAATATAAATGGTGTGAACAACACGAACATGATAAATCCCATTTTAAAAAATGGGGGTGTAATGCTTTCAGGTCATTGAGACAGAGTGGTAAACATCTGGCTCTACTTGGGGACACATCGCTTCATTGAAGGAACTTGAGAATCTAGGGTAAAGGATGCCCAACGGCATTAGATGTCATATTTGAAGAACAACTTGAGAATTTGTACATTTGCAGGTAATTGAAGTGGTTTGTCTTCCAATGTGCTCAAGTGGAAGGAGTTCTTGCCTCAGATAATGTAAGTTCCCATCCACAAACTATCAAACTTCTGATGTTTTCCTTGTTTTTCATTTTTTTGATCCCAAATTCATACCATCTTTCCAACCTACAAAGATCTAGATCAATATGATTTATCAAAGCTTTCCTTAATGTTAGATTGATTTCTACAAAATTTTAGCGTAAATTATTAGTGCAAGTGTACGAAAATAGATGACTTTAGCTATGTGTTACAAACAACCCTAAAAACAAATATGGATGCTTAACTTCCTTATATCTACAATAGATAGTCGAAACAAATGCAACAAAAACCTTTGTAGTAAGAATAGTTAAGAAGTAAAAATAAATAAGAGTTTCTCCAAATATCTAATGGACAAGACAAGATATATAAAGAATTATATGTATTAACACCTAGGAAAGGAACAAATAATGATGTTACTAGTCCCCCTCAATGGGATGGGTTCTTGGTTCTCCTCAATGCTTCAGATCCAGAAGTTTCTCTCTCTCATTGGTGTAGAAAACCCAAGATGTGTTGAACTCTATGGGAGCTCAAGAATCAAAATAATAACGAAAGTGATCAAAGTACGATTATGAAAAAATGATAAAGGTGAATAATGAATGGAAAAACCTTCTATTTATATCAAAATATTGAGTTATTATTAATAATGGTGCATAGTAAAATATTTTTTCCCAAGATCTAGATCTAACTGCTTGGAATATTTTATTATATTTTGTTGGAGCGAAAAGGAATTTAAATTTGTTGAATACCTTTATTTATAAATAATAAAGAAATAAATGATTTATTTATCATTTCAAGAATCGTGTTAAGGAATAATTTAACAAATAATTATTTGCTTAATTATTTATAGGTGATTTACTCAAATTTAACAAGGAATATTAACTAAGTAATGATTTCATTAATTATACATAGAGAATAATAAGATAAATAATGATTTATCTCATTCTTTCTCATAGTTTGGGTTAAATATGACTAGGAATATTATTTAAATAGTGGCTTCATTAATTATTCCTAGATGAAAATAAAATAAATAAGGATTTATTTAATTATTCCTCATGGGGTTTCCTGGTTGAAGCATATATAATTTAATAAAATACAGTTTATTGAATTATTTCTTATAGTAAAAGAAATTTTACTATGGTAAAATTGGTCTTACATGGTGTACTTCGATCCATCTAATTGTAAATGTTTAGATGACCAAATTTTGGTGTAACAAATTTCCCCCCAACGTGTGAGTGTTAAGAGCTAATCGTATGAATGAAGTACATTGTACGAAAAAAATCACTAGACACCAAAAGGGAGTGAAAGAGAGAGAGAGATACATAGATGGAGTGAAGCGAGAGAAGATAATAACCTGAGGGAGCAAGAATTACAAATGATATAAGCCTCCTTTAATGTTTGGTTACTTGTTCTAAGTGAAGCGGGGGAGGCATACGTATTCCCACTGAGCTAACAAAGTACAAAGAACCATGGCACACCCAATAAAAGGGAAATTTGCTATAAAGTACATGATAAATGGTACATGACAGGATGGCATAAAATGGTCCAGACAATTTTTTCATCTTTTTAAGTTAGTAATATTTTTTTTTTTACAACAGCGGGATCGACTGCTAAGCGCGCACTGTTCCCTTTGCCGCGCATAGGGTTTACATTTCTATGTAGGGTGATCGCCCTGGCTAGGGCTCGGCTCAATGGTAGAATATTAGGACCCTCCTTTTCCTCTGCCTCCTCCTCCTCCTCCTGAGGTCAAGGCATTCAATATAATGACCGCCTCCCAACCTAAGAAGAAGAATTAACTCACATCCAAAACTGTGAAGCGACTAGATGAGATTCCCTCCACGGCTCTCCCGCTTTAGGGTCTGATGAAAGTGGTCCTTTCCCCTGTAGACCATGTGATGGTCAGATAGTTAACAGTATTATGGCCCTCACAAAAGACTATGGAGGGCTAGATCACTCGAAACTGGAAGCCCCTCATTGCAAACAACATTACCTCATACTTCCAGGGGCGGGGTTTTCTTCTGTTCTAATTAAACACAAAGGAGGATAAGGACCTATTCTTCAGAAATAGACCCTATTTCATGGGTCCTCAAGGGCGGTACCTAAATCGTTGGAATCTAGACTTCAACCCCTTGGAGGATGTCTCATATGTCGTTCCAGTGTGGGTCAGACTCCCAAACTTGTCGATGTAGTGATGTAACTATGAATCCTTGCAGGAAATTGGCAATGCCATCAGGAAATTCATAGAAAGAGCTAGCAAAAAATACCAATATGATTGCACTAGAATATGTGTAGAGGTGGACCTCAAAGTTGGGTTGCCATAAGCCATCAAGCTAACGGTGGGAAACTGGTCCAATCTGCAAAAAATAGATTCTGAAAAACTGTTGTTCAAATTCCGTGGATGTCATAAGTAGGGCCACTTCGCCAAGAGCTATCCAAAAAATTCAGCCTTAGGAAAAGAGAAAGAAGAAGGATGGCAATAAGCCAAGAAACCCAGAACGAGCCTTAAGCCAGGGCTAATGGAGAAAGGAAAGGGAAGTTCAACACCCACGACGAGTATTTCTAAAGCCAAACTCTCCTAGATATTTCAAGAGAATAACTTTGCAGCCTTCAGTTCAGAGATAGAGGAAGTTCAAGAAATCGATCCACAAAACATGCAAAACGACCTCCAAATGCAGGAAACCCTAATGCCATTAAATATTGGAAAATATCCTAGAGGAACCCCGGAAGACAAATATTATGTCAGCAAGGGTGAAGATCATGATTCAGAGGAGTCAGAGGAAGAAGGAGAGTTCGGGGACTCCCAAACTTCGGTTAGAAGATCTACCAAGGGATGAAAATCCTCCAGGGAAAAGAGAGAACAAGAAACCTACAAGTAGAAGGTGCAGGGTACTAAGCCAACCCTATAAAATATGTTGAAAAAAAATCCCTAAAGCAAACATAAATCAAAGTCGAGGCTCTAAAGGAGGCCTCTCAGCTCAAAAAAGGAAGTATTGAAGATCGTCTAATGGAAATATAGAGGGATAGGTAGAAACCTAAAAGAATAAGGAATGAAAAGTCTAGTAAGGTTGGAAAGGCCTGACATTCTTCTCATCTAGGAGACCAAAATGGAGGAAATGGACTTTCTCCATAAAAGAAAAAAAAAATTGGAAAAGGGGGAGGTGTCACAGTCTCCTCTAGAGGCGGCTCAAGAGGTTTGGGAATGCTCATTCAGGACTTTAAGTCAAGAGGAGAAGAAAGTGGGCAACATTGTAAGGGATCCGGTCAAGGAATGGGTGGAAGAGCTCATTCAGGACTGGGACATGTTGGACATCAAGACACGCAAGGGAAAATATACTTGGACCAATAGAAGATCGGTCCCGACCACATTTCTGCATGGTTAGATAAATTTATAATATAGAGCTCCTTCTTGATTTTAGGTCTTGATGTTAGTTCTGTTATTATTTCTTCATTGGTCTCTGACCAAAAGCCCATTAGAATTGATCTGAAGCTGCAAATGAATCTGGGACCTATTCCCTTTCATTTGAGTGCTGTCTAGGTGAAACAATCCAAATTTTTGGACATATTTGAGGAATTCTGGAAACAACCTATCAGTGGATCCCCCTTCTTTGTACGGGATGATAAGCTAAAGAGAGGGAAGAACGCCCTCAAAAATTGGGCTAAAGCCCTCCCCTCTTCGACCGAGTCAAGGTGGACAACCCATGGCTGTTTGGAAAGTCACCAGAAACAAATGGAAGAGATGGACATCTCGAAGGAAAGCTTAATCATAGAAGAGGAGCTCGAGCCTAGTCTCCATAAGGCTTGTATTTAGGAGGAGGAATATTGGAGGCTTAATTCTCGCAGTCTGTGGCTATAAGCTAGGGACAAGAACACCTCCTTCTTTCTCAAGCACACTGAGGCCAGAAGAAGCTTCAACTCTATAGTGGAGATAGCCACCAGATATCAAACCTTAGGTGACCCCACTAGCATCAAACATGCTACCCATTAACACTTCAAAGATCTATACATAGAGGACAAGCAAGCAATCCTCAACTCCAACATGTCCGAGTTGGTCCGGCTAAAGTTCAATGCCCAAATGAATGCTATGATGATTTTTCATGTCACAGTCAATGAAATCAAGAAATCCCTTGATGATGTGGATCAAAACAATCCTCCTGGGCTAGATGGATTCACCGCTCGATTCATTAAAACTTGTTGGAAAATTGTCAAAAAGGATCTCTACAAAATGATCTTAAGGTCCCAGACCTGCCACAAGATTGGGGGCAACACCAACTCGGCCTTCTTGGCCCTTATACCTAAAGAGAAGGGTGCAAGTACTTTCAATAGATTCAAACCAATCTCACTCTACAACATTGACTACAAACTCATCACCAAATTCATGGCCAACAGACTGAAAGGAATTGTTCTCAAAACCATCCCTAAAAATTAAGGGATATTTTTCAAAGGTAGGCAGATAAATTATAACTTGATTCGAGTTGAGATAATGATCCATTCAAGCATCCAAAGACAAGAAAAAGACATGGCTATGAAACTAGACCTGGAAAGTGGATTTGAAACAGTTCGGCACAAATTTCTCTTTGGGTTCATGGAACAATTTGGGTTTCACTTCGCTTTACAAACTGGGTCAAGGCTTGCATTGTAGAACCATGGATTTCTCCTCTCGTAAATGGGTGTGTTGCGTACTTCTTTAAGGAGAGCCATGGGATAAAGTAGGGATGCTCCCTATCCCCTATTCTCTTTTTCATTCAAGATTTTTTTCTCATTTTTATGCTAGAGAAAAGGAAAATAGAACAAGAATTTATGGGCCTTAGGATCATCAGGGGAGTCAAAGACATAAATAAAGCTCTCTTTGCTGATGATTCCAATATGCTAGGGGGTGCTTCCACCATCTCGGCCTCCCACTTCAAACTAGAGCTGGATCCCTGCTACCTTGAGTCTGGAAGTGAAATAAACATGGGGAAATTATTTATTTATACTTGGAACCTCACTGGCGTCAAGCTAGGCACAATCACCAGTGTTTTGGAATTCAAAGGTTCCAACAAAATGGGGTTCCTTTAAATATATCTAGCTATCGATCATCCAAGGACGCCTGAGTGGGAGGGATTGACACCCTTTCCTAGACAAATTCAAGCTTAAAATGAAAGCATGGGGTAGGTCGTTGCTCAATCTGGCAGGTAAGACCGTTCTTATTAAGTAAGTTCTTAACAGTTTTCCAATTTTTCAGATGGCTATTTTGTTGGCTTTGGTGGGAATTCTCTGCAAGATGGAGCAATCCATTTTCTTATTTTTATATAAGGAAGGGAAGAAAAATGCTAAGATAATTACATTTATCAGTTGTAATAAAATTGCCATGTCACTGCTGGAAGGTGGCCTTCACATAAAAGATCTTAGGCAACACAACATCGCTCTAGGAGCCAAGATTTTATGGTGGCAGGTGGCAAGGATCCCATGATGGGCGCAAGTTTCCTCGTGGAAAAAATATAGCTTTGGAAGGTGCCTTCACAGCCTGGATAATTTCCAATCTAATTGTTAGGGCTCCCAGATTCTTTAGCTGTGTAAATGCACTCTTCTATTGCTGCGCGACCACCTGTATTGGATTCCAGGAAATGGGAAATGGATCAGATTTTGGGAGGATAGGATCATGGATACAGAAGCTATTGGGGAGGACCCTGAGTTTCTTGAGCTACAAAAGTGGATGATTGTAGGTGGTCAATGCACAATGTGGGAAATTTTAGATTGGGATAACAACAATTGGGCAGGATGGTAGAAAATAGAGATTACTTCCCACCCATCTGGAGCAAGCATGGGCAAAATTCATTGAAGCACTAGCTAGGAAAGCCCCCCTAAGCTTAAGGAAAAAATAAAAAAGGGGTTGGGGTTCCTCGAAGGTATGCTACTCCGTAGGAGAAGCTATGGATGCCTTAAAGCCATTCCCAATGTCCCTCGAAACCCTGCGATTTGGAAAGGGATCTAGCATGTCAAAAAAAATCTGAAGATTGATATTTTCATCTGGAAGCTTGGGCACAATAGTATCCTCATAGCTAAAATTTTGTAGTGTCGTGGCCTTCATGACCCCTTTCAGTGCCCGATCTGTCAAGAATAGGAGGAAAATATGGTTCACATCTTTCTTGAGTGCTGCTAATCCCGGGACATATGGAATGAAACTTTGCTAATTTGGAACAACAACCCCACCCTTCCATCCAACATCATGAGTTTGTTGTATTTTTGGGGAGTTATGTTCCCAAAATCCTTCCCCGAGAGAGGCTTACCTTACGAGGGGTGGATGATTATCCCTGATCTCATTTGCTAGAAGATTTGGCTTGCAAGAAATGATCGGATATTTCAAGAGAAGGCCCTTAACAAAAAGAAAATCAGTGTGAAAATTAAAAGGCTATTCAAATAAAAAATTCCTGCAAAGGTGAACCAGATGCAGCCTTGTAGCTTAAACCAGCAGGGCAGGGAGTGGTGTCAGCAGGTTGGGAAAAATCTCCCCACGGGAAAAAATATGCAGAAAGGAAGAGAAGAATGGAAAATCAGGTTGGAGGATGAGGACTTCAACAAATGGATAAGAAGCACAAATATCCACACTATGTTTTTTGACGATGCAGCAAAGGGGAATATAGGGAAGAACGAAGGTGGAGGAATTATCTGCTTCCCTTTAGACCAAATCATTTTCCACTTTTCCTGGGGTTTGGGGCTTTCCTTGAACAATCAAGCAGAATCCATGGCTCTTCTCCAAGGCTTGAAACAACTGAAAATGCATGGAATCAAGGAGGCTCATGTTATTGGAGACTCAGAAAACCTCATTGGCCTGATTGTGAAAAAATCAATCCCCAAAGATCTCCGCTTGCAATGACTGTTTGGTCGTATTAATAAATAGATCGTGTATTTTGACAAACTTCATTTCTTTCATCTCCTTCATAAAAATAATACAGAAACGAATCTTGAGGCCAACATTGTTTTTTCTTTCCATGCAGGATCTCTCCTCTGCGGTGCGTCGAATTCATGGGACACTCTGCCTTAGCTGGCCTCTCTCCCTATCATGTAATTTTGTCTCTTGCTGCAGTAATTTGTTTCTATTAGAAGGTATGCTAGTTAATGTTAAATTTCTAGATTGAATGTAAGAAGCAGAGTCGACAAAATTTGCTGGTTCCGAAACCCCCTAGACTTTGGGTCTTCAGATGTAAAACCACCAAGAATAAGACTCTGAATTTTTGAAGCAATATAAACATACATGTTTCTGTAAAAAAATAAAAAAAAATGGGTCAGACAAAAATATAATGGATCCCACATACATATTGCGCCTAAGATAACAATCAGGAATGAATACAATAATATCTAAGTACATGAGGTATAATAACAACCAAAGAAGCCCTAATAAATAGGAAAGGGATTTGAAAATATGAATGGAACATTTGTGTGATGCATGCATGCGATAGGCGCTGCAAGTCGCTGGAACCGAACACATCAAATCTATGTAGTTGCATCTTAGGTTATAGCATAAAATGAGGTCATTCGAGCATGTGGGGACATAATTAAAGGGACACCCCCTCATGAGGTCTAAAAAATCTCACACACACCCAAGAATCATTGGTACAATCTAGTGCATCACAGAACTATCAAGCATAGGAATCTTGATCATGCAATAAGGATCTAGATGAGAAAAAATCAAGTCAAAGGGAAATGAGGAGTCCCTTCACCTAATACGAGGAACTGAATAAGAATGGAAGCTTGAACCAAGATACACCACCCTCTAGACCTGTCTTCTGGAATGAATTTGTTGATGTTGACAGAAGGAGGTCCCCCATAGGTGGGGCAATGAGGAATCCTCAACTAAGGCATGAGAGATCATAGTAAAGTGACTGATGGAATGACACCAGGGATGATGATGGAAGGGGATATACTAAGTATAAAGTGGATGACTTCCCTTGTAAGAGAATAAAAGGCATTGATGACCTAGTAGTGATAGACTCAACTCCTAAGGGGATGGGGGCAATAGTACTGGGATCCAAAATGGGCTACGCGAGAGATGTACAAGGAAAAATGGATGGAATACTGTAACAGGAGGCGAAGGGACTCGAGATAGACTTCATGCATATTATGGTGACTGAACTCGGATGCTTTGGTCAAGGGTGACTAGATGATTTTTCCACACAGAATAGGCTTGTTGGGGACCATAAAAACATGAGAAAAATATGGTTGCACATGATGAAAGTTAACACACGGATTGAAAATTATGAAGGAAAAGTGGTGCCCCAAGTACAAGTAGCACAAGTGCATAAATTTTATTTTGAGAGGCAGTGAATTGACCCTTCCTAGAAAAAAGGATTTCAGGTGAAGTATCAAATCACTAAAAACAAAACGATGCCATTTTAGATTGCAATGACAGATTTCCAAAGGTGTTGAAGGTTCATAAAACCAAGCTATGGTTTGGTCACAATTGGCGAAAGAAAATTAGATTTTTTCTTTTAATATGGAAATTTTCCTCCAATTTCGTTCATTTTCTATTGGAGTCATGGTGAACCTCGAGAAGAGGAAAAGAACCTAAATCTTATGATGTTCATAGCAAAGAAACAGACCATTGGAAACGAGATCCATCAGTTGCAGGTATGTGGCATAACCTTAATCTTCATTTTCAACGGATTAGAATTTTAGAATAGGTGCCCAGAGCCTAGGAAGAACACCCTACCCTTCCTCATAGATGGCTCACGCTTCATGGGCCCTGGTTTGCGAGATAGGTCACAATTTTCAGAGAGAAAAACTGCGGGCTCACAGTGTAACACCTCCTCATTCCACACAATTTTTTTTTTTTTTTCTAAGTGTTAAGTATATATATAAATCTATAACGCCAATCTTGTCTCTTTTATTCAAGTCTTCAAGTGATATTCTTTTATAAATATCATCAACAATATCTTCTTATATATTTATAACAGAGTAATACCTTTAATCATATAATAAAGGCCTATCTCAGTGTGTTTAAATAATTCTTATTTTCTATTTATTTCCACCCCATATTTCTATGGTTTAATATCTCTCTCTCTTTCTCTCTCTCTCTCTCTCTCTCTCTCTATATATATATATATATATATATATATATATATTGATAATTCTTCAAAGAAATTTTGTGAATTTAATACCATCAACTCTATCTGCTCTTTCGTAACCCTAGACTTATATATATATATATATATATATATATATATATATATATATATATATATATATAACCTAGCTTATATGTATACCATTTCTTTGAAAGTAAAAAGCATTCAAATTCATATGGTACATCCTGCAAAAGTACTATAACGTATTCCAAAGCCCGCCTTTACTCGGAAAATGGTTTCTCATTAACTCATATAAGACCTGATTGTATCACGATAATGATGAAGAACGATTTGGTTGGCATCGTTTCTTGCACGTTTTTCTATTTGGTTTAATGCCACCCTACGTTGCTACCCACTCTCTATCTTGTGGCGATTCGTGTCTTCTCAATGGTTAATGAGTACCATCGTTTAAGTACTGTGATGTTGATCTTATGCAATTGATGTATCAAATAATATCAATGAGAAGATTTTCAATTGATTTTTTTACGATTCCAAGAATGCAGATCGATTTTGTTTCCATACCCGATCTATTGACATCTAGATATTGTTGGTCTGTAAATTTGAATTAGGGTTTGTTTCTGTTTAATACTATTTAACCTATTCATTTAGTCCAAAAATTTCCTTTACCATTTCATTTCAGTGTTCATGAGTTTTGATCTGAGCTCGCTATACTGCTTGGCAGTTCAATGTCTTGATTTTGTTCATCGATCATTCACGACATCTACCATGGCATCTTTACCAGGTATGCTAGTGCGTTCATGTGCTAAATATAATTTTTATGAAATCATGCTTGGTTTCATCGTCATAGTGGTGTTAAAGTCTGGTGTAACCCTTTTCATTCAATGTTGGTGTTTTACCTCTGCGTCTGGCTATTGTTGATTTCATTTTACATGATTAGTTCTGGTTCGTTTGGTTTTTTCTTGTCGAGTTAATCGTTTCCTAGCCTCTCTATTATACATACAAAGTAGCTTTATTATTCCTCTGGTTTACTGCTATCCGTGATTTTTTTTTTTTTAAAGAGGGATTCCTCTTATCTTCAAATGATTAGGTTTTCAACGTCATGAGATAATCGGTTGGACTTACCTCCATTATGCTAACTTAGCGTTCGCTCTTAACTTGTTTTTTGATTATTTTCCTATTAAGGTCATCTTTTACTTAGTTCATATGGAAATCAAACGAGTCTGATGATCCTGCCTTCACCTACCTTCAACAAGAATCAAACATAAGAGTTATAACACTCGTTTCAAATTTGTTTTCATTTATGTCTCTTTGTGTATAAGTGCCATTCACGATACTTATTCTCCATAGGACTATGTCCCTCATGGAGATTCTCCTCTTTGTTATCAAGTACCGAGCCCGCTTACTTCTCTCTTCTGTATAATTATTAATTTATAGCGGAATTTCATATGGTAGATATATTAAGTATATCGTATTCATGTCACTGATAAATTTTGGTTTTCCGTGTGATGATAATATATCCACAGGTAACCATTCGTAACTTGTTTCACTCAAGTTACTCACCGTGAGCTATTTCACATTCCATTGAAGGGTCAACAACCCGGTTGCTTCTGTTACAGGTCGGTACTTCGACAATCGTGTTCGAGAGGAACTGATATGTTTCCTTGGAAATGATTACTTTGATATTTACTTCCTATAAGTTAATGTATAATGACATTAAATCCACTGAGATTTAGATAATGCAATTTATCACTCGCAGTCCCCATAAGTGTTTTGTATATATGGAATTTGGTATATTTTTCCCTAACCGGATAGTGATTAATTTGATATACTTTTATTATTTGATGAATTTATAATTTTCCCTATGTTACTCTTCCAGAACTCTATATTTTATTTATATGTATAATTACCATTGTAATTAGTAAAGTTCTTCCTATCAAGAAATGAAATAATTATATGGATAATATTATATTTTACTATCAGGTTAAACAGTCAACCCTGGTCACTCTTAAAACACTTGTAATACAATATTTTGTACATATAATGTTCTATATTTACTCTACAGAGTTTTAAATTTATTTCCTGGCAGAATGGGGTCCTATGTTAATTTGGGTATTATATTCACATCTACTCATGTACTTGAGCATGTAGTCAAAATCTGCATTTATGTAAGGTTGTTTTCCTTTAACCTCGCATGTATTGAATATCAGGATCTCCTAATCAAATCTTGCATAGTTTTCTATACTCACTCAATATATTTTTGTGATGACACTTAAAATATTTTTTTTTCTCTTGTGGAACAGAAATTAAAACTGATATATATTTTTTTTCATCATGGATAGTATGAGTGGAATATAACTCCAAAAATTTCAAGGGAAGAATGTAGAGTGTTTATCTATTTATTTTCAGCAAGCAGTAAGTCAAAATAGACACATATCTTTTTAATTATAATTACGACTTATACCCGAGTTAACTTGCAAGAGTTTTTGTCTGCTAGATACATTTTGTTCAAAAGTAAAGTATTACTTACTCTGACAGATTTTCTCTGGAGCTAATTATTCAGCTTATATGCATGCACTCCACCAGTTCGATGTTGCAGAAATTAATGTTTATTTGTTCTTAGGTTCATAGTTGATTTAATATTTTCTGACTCTAACTTTTTCCTAGTTCATACATAGATATATCTATACATTTACAGAAGTGTATTAAAGTTACAACTCTAATGACTTATGGGAGTAGTATAAATATCAAGATTTAAACCATTAGCAGGTTTAGAGATTCTGGATGATTTTCCCCATAATTGCTCTTCCTACAACTATACATAATTGAGAGGATTAATTTCTTCTAACATTTTTGTTAAACGTAAGGAATAAGAACTTCAGAGTTTTAATTTAATATAACATCTATAGAAATTAGCCATATTGCACAATGAAAAATTTCTAAAAATTGTGGACATACCACTTCTGCAGATGACCAACCTCCCAACCTTAGAGTCCTTCTGTCTCCAGAACTCACCCCCTAGACGAGATCATCTCCTAGAATAGACCAACCTCAATCTATTCTAGAGTAGCTTATTTAAGCTTATGCTCCCCAAATCATGTTTCTAATTTTACGTCCAGAATTACAGGATGCTTTTATTCCTATTTTCCTAGGCTTCCCTTATTTAGGGACTTTTAAAGTTGCTTTATGCTTTTCCAGCTTTTTACCTCTTCCCAAATACCCTCCAGCTCATTAGGGAAATGTAGATTTTTCATCAAAAATCTAAATTAGAAATAAAATATTTTAAGGATTTTTGAAAGATTTTTGGGGAAAGTATTAGCCTCTTTCCATACCTCATGGATTTGGAAAGTGATCTCAAAATTCTCATTTGGTCAATATGAACAGAAATATTTTATTTATTTTTCATAATTAAATAATTAATTACATCCACACAATAATTATTCGTTGGGGTCCACTCCCATTATGATTGAAGTTCAAATGTCTAACTTGAAAAACATAAAACTAGGGGTGTTACATATTCCCCCTCTAAAAAAAAACACCATCCTCGGTGTTAACAACTAAGTACTAGAGTTCATTTTAAAAGTAGATATGGATATTTTTCCATCATCTCAGCTTCTCTTTCCCATGTAGCTTCTTCAGTAGTAAAGTGCTTCCACTGCACTTTTACTCTTGCTACTGTTCGGTTTCTCAATTCAATTTCTTCCTACTCCAATATTTGAAGAGACTCTGGAAGGAACTCCCCTTCTGGTTCCACCTGTATCACATTCCAATAAATAGTGTGAGAAGCATCATGTACATATATTTTTAATAACGAAACATCAAACACATCATGAACTTTAACATGGGGTGGTAGGGCTAGCTTATAAGCCACTGGTCCCACCCTTTCTAACACCTCAAAAGGCCCACAATATCTAGGAGCCAATTTTGCACAACGTCCAGCATAAAGTGTGCTATTTTTGGGTTTAATACATAGGTACACATGGTCACCCACTTTGAACTCTCGATGCACCCTCTTCTTATCAGCATAGTTTTTCTGTCGATCTTGTGTTGTCTTGATGTTTCTTTGTATTTTTTTGACAATCCTTTCCATTTCTTGTGAAGTATCTCATCCCAATACTAGCTTATCTTCTGGTTGGCTCCAACTTAAAGGAGTACGACACTTCCTTCCATAAATTGCTTCAAATGGACTCATTTTTATGGAGGATTGATAGTTGTTATTATAAGAAAATTCAACTAAATGCAAGTAGTCTTCCCATTTTGATGGCCTATCCATCACATACATTCTCAGCATATCCTCGAAGATATGATTTTTTCTCTCTGTTTGACCATCCATCTGAGGGTGATAGGCAGTACTAAAATTCAATTTAGTGCCCATGCCCCCAAACAGAACTTTCCAAAAGGCGGCTGTGAACTTCGCATCTCTGTCTGAAATAATCATTTTTGGGACCCCGTGCAAGCTTACTATTTCTTTTAGGAACACATCTGCTACTTGGGTTGTCCCAAAAGTAGATTTTACAGGGAGAAAGTGTGCAACCTTTGTTAAGGTGTCTACCACTACTGTCACTAAGTCTTGCTGGTACTTTGTTCTGGGTAACCCGGTTATAAAATATATAGAAACAATTTCCCATTTCTACTCTGAAACTAGCAAGCGATTTGAAAGACCAGCTGGATGCTGATGCTCAACTTCAACTAGTTGAAATTCCATGCACCTATCTAAATATTCGGCTACATCCTTTTTCATTCCTGACCAAAACAATTTATTTTTCGAAGTTGTTTGCATTTTCTGATATCCAGGATGTCCTAAATATGGTTTCTTATGATATTCATCTAGGATCTCTTTTTTCAAATACTCTACATTGGGGATATACAATCTGTTTTTATAGTAGATCAGCCCTTCCTAGTTTTGGGTGTATTCAGCCATTTCTCTCTTCAACATTTTCATTTGTAGATTCTCATAGTTTGGATCTTGATCTGCTACCTTTTTAACTAGTTCTTCCAAATCAAAACTAGCACTACTCCCAATGCTGCTTATGCTTTGGCAAGAATTTCTACTTAGCGCATCAACAATTTTGTTTTCTTTCCCTTTAATATGTTTTATGTCCATATCAAATTCACTCAGAAAATATAGCCATCTGGCTTGTTGAGCATTCAAATATGTTTGAGAAAAGAAATACTTGAGACTAATATGATCTGTCATTATTAAATATGGTGTGTTTAAAGTCTTGGCTTGGCGGTGTTAACCAAACTCACATAAGCTTAGGGTGTGTAAATGTGTGTGAAAAAGTGTGTTTTAGTGGATGAGATAGTTGAGCATGTTTTGTGACTCCATATGTTGCTGAAATACTATAAATAATGTTTAAATATGACAGGAAAATAAATAACCAATCAAGCACAAACCCTACCCAAAAAAGGCTTTCAAATAGATAAAGATGCAGAGGAAAACAAGCTACTCAAAACTCACAAAAAAGGCCTACAATATCTGATGTCAAGGGAATAGGATTTAAAGGCTTTAAGCTACCCAACAATGGTGCATACAAACAAAAAAATCATCAGTGAGATTTTTTGCAAAGGATAATAAAGAGAGTAAAAAAACCAAGGATATTCAAAGGGGTCCTAAAGGGGAAGGCAAGAGAAAACTAAAAATGGAGTTATAGTGGAAAAATAACCTATACAAAATTTCTGAAATAATGTGGATCAACCCTAAAAACGAGTAGCTAAAAGTGTTGAAAACCTTATGTTCCTCACTTAGCCAATCTCTTCTTAAAAAGGTGGAGGTTTAGTACAAACCCTTAGGGTGTTTTTCTTCCTCAAATATTTAAAGTAATAATATTCAGGACTAATTAACATTAAAACATAAGTGAAACAACATTGAACCAGTACAAAAACAACACTCTCGACAATGTTGGAAAAAACCTAAAAAGTTTCCATAAATTTTCAAAATGTATGTACTGACTTGAAAAAGGCTCAAAACACAATTTTTGAGTCAAATAGTGAGTTTTGAAACTCAGATCATAGTTCTAGGGAAAAAAAAGTGTATTTTCCTTCTCGGGACCTTGGGTCATCAGATCTCACACAAATTTTGTCATCTCTTGCTCGGCTAGTATCTATAACCTGTGGATAACACCAAAAAACACCACTCTCTAGAAAAATTGACATAATAATGGAGAGAAAGATATAAATAGGAAAAAAAGGCTAAAAATAGTTTCACAAAACCCTGAAATTTCTAAATCAAAAGTCAACCATGAAACTGAGTCTTTACACCAGTGGAGTCGCCATTTATTATTATGAAATTTCTTGTAACGTGTAGAAAAAATATATAATTTAAGTGACACATGAATGAAGCTAACAAAAATTTTGGTTGCTTATAATTCAGATCTGCAAAAAATATGTGAGAAGAACCTGTAGAAAAATAGATGTATACAATCTAAAAGAACATAAAACAAAATTGAATTTGATGTAATAACCGAATGATGGAAAATATTTGAAAGACAAATATTTTATTGATGGCACCTGGAGAGGGTGATTTAATAAGGGTCATAAGTCTCCCTCAGTGGGATGATTCCTTTGATGTCCTTGTCCCTTCAGTATTCAGATCTTTCTCTCTCAAATGTGTGAAAACCCCAACAATAAGTAAAACTAAAAGTGGGATCTCAAAAATCATGAGATGATAATGGTGATGATGATAATTATCATGGTAAGAAATGAATGAAAACCACTCTTATTTATAGTAAAGTATTGGTTTGAACTTGAAAATCTAGAATAATACGATATTATTAACAAAAATCTAGATCTAACCGCTTGGAATACTTTATTAGATTTTTTGGAGAGAGAAAGGATATTTATAATGGTAAAATATCATCATTTAGAAATAATTAACAAATCAAATTATTTATTAATTATTTTGCAAATAATAAGAAAAGTATCAAATGAAATAATTATTAAATATTATTTAGTAATTATTCCAAGGATGGAGTTAAGGAAAAATAAATAAATTGCGATTTATTTAATTATTCATAGGTGATAGAGAAAAATGTGACAATGAATAATTATCAAACAATTATTTAATAATTATTTCTAGAGAAAATTAAATAACTAAGGGATTATTTAATTATTCTTATGGGTTTTAATCGAAAATAACATAATAAAAGTGGTTTATTAAATTATTTCTTCTAATGAAAGTGATTTTACTATGGTAAAATTAAAGTCACATGGTGTATTTCGACCCGCCTTTTTAGAAATGGTTAGATGGTCGTTTTTTTTTTATGATAAAAAGGCCCTTAAGAGGTCCCTATAAAATACAAGTAGAAGTGAAATTATATGAGACAAGGATCCACAAAGATTTGAATTTTCTCCAAAGAAAAAAAAATTAGAAGAGTTGTTCCATTATGAAAACATTTCCCCAGTAGGTATCGTTCTATATTTCTTGGTCATTGATTTTCGTGCATAAAATTTGGACATAAAGAAATGAATCTTAAATCCAATGACATGGATGATAATAAAGGCCATTATTAAACCTCTAGAATAAAAATTATAGGGAATTAAATTCAATGCTCTAATTGCTACAATAACATAAATCATAATTCATTCACCAATTTATTCCAGTACAATACACAATGCTATGATTTTCACAATTATGGGCATATAGCACTAAACTGTAGAAAAAAAAATTATTCTCTCCTAAATAAATCGAAGAATAGTATATATGTAATAGGAATAAAGAATAAACACCTTGGGGAGGAAAATAAATTAAGAAAATCCAAAGATGGATCTATATGCTCAAGACACAAGTCTTTGTGGATGGAAACTTACAACTAATGCACTAGATCAATGCAATCGTTAAGAGCTAGATTTTTTTTTCATAAAGGAACCAGGCACCAACTCATCGTTGGACCAATTAAGTGCTAACTTTCTATGTGCAAATGAATATTGAAGAGGAGGAGAAATCCCAAGATCTTTCTCGAGAAGCTGGGGGTTTCACTCAATGAACCTCTGACATATCACATTTTTTCATGGAATAATAAACAATACCCTTGTTTTTACTAAATATTTGAAAACATCTCTCAATTTCACATTATTTGACCCCCTACGAATAAAAACCCAATAAACCCCTCCCAATTTAAAAAACCTCTACTTTGACTAGATATTGTATGCATCCATTTTTTCATTTGGATTTTTTATACCCCTTTGTACTTTTTCGTTATCTTTGACTTACACTTTTTATACTTGTCATTATAAAAACCTTTTACCCCCTATTATATTCTCAATATATTATATCATTTTTTCCTCAATATATATCCCCCAATATAAATGTAGCTGGTATGTTATTTCTCCCCTAGTTACCCATGTGCTCGAAAATAAGTAGGAGGGATCATCTAGCTAGAGAAGTGGAGGATATTAAAATAAGATTTGTGGATTTGAGCCCTCTCTAAACATAAGAGATGCATTGGAAAAGTATCAAGTTTTCTCTCAAAATTGGAGGTTGCAATCTTAAATGGTGCCAACAATCATGAAATTCGGGGACTTGCTTAATATATTCCAAATATTATTTTTAAATGTGTATAACTAGATATCAGGCATATCTATCAATATAAAAAAAAGGTTTTTAAGATATTGTATGAAAATCCTTCAAACAACTTACATGTTTTAATCCATTTTCCTATATCAGTGACCATTAATTATGTGTGTAAGGAAAAAAAAAAAGATGGGTTGTTTATTTATATGAATACTACAAATTGAATGAGGAGATAGTGGTTGCACTTATTCATCACAAACTAATTAACCTTACATAATATACCATGCATCTTACTAAACTTGTGGAAGGAGGATGCAATGTAGTGGGAACTTAATATGTATATTTCACTTTCAAGCCTGTGTTACTCAATAACTTTTGGTTAGTTCATTTTATATCTACAATCTTATTGAAGCCTTGGGGAATGTAGCACAAAGGTCAAGCTCTCTTGATTCCTTGTAACAATTAATTGAACATGTAATAAATTTTTCACTAAATGCGGCTGGTCAAAATGTATCTTCAACTCCGAAAGAGGAGAATGGTATAAAATCTAAAGATAAGAAGCATATTCCTTGCTGACATGGGGAAAATATGAATGAAAAAAACTAACTATTTGAGATGGCAGATTAGTTGGTCCTACTGGTTTTTGTAAATAGGTTGGATGCATTTTTTTAATACTAGGCTTGTAATAATGATCCTACCGGAAGGAATCATAAAGAATATGGTGTTTACTTATTATAATATACAATGTTAAAAGGAGATGATATTTCACATTTTTTCTTCCAAATCTTAGTGTTGGTTTCTCTTTCACTCCCATTCCAACAAATGACACAACACATTTCCTTTCCATTAATTGATATGTATTCAAAACTTGTTTTTTTTTTTGCTAAGTATTGTGAAAGGAAACGAGGAATGATTAAATTCAATATTCTGAACAAGGTTCTTGTTATAAACATGTGTGTCATTCAAAGGAGTTAAAAATAAATAAATAAATCATTTCATCTAGACCTTATTTACTATTTTTTGTGAACTTTCTTATGGATTTTAACTCCAATGATCCTAATCTTGATGCCAACAATTTTCAAGTACTCACTACATTTGCAAAGGATTTATACTATTTAAAACCTTTAGGAGATTTTTTTTGGAGTATTTAGTGGATGAAATAAAGAAGAAGACAACCTAGAATAAAATAAAGAGTATCATGATTTATATGAATAAGAACCTATGATTCATAATTTTAAAGAACCCATTGAGCAATCTGGAAACATGAATGAGTTACAAGGAAAACATAATAGTAGTGTGCATAAAGGATTTCCATTTGAGGGTGAACGTTTAGAGGTTACATATCATGGTGAACATGAAATCCATGTGAATGAGGCTTCATAGACCCATAAGGAGGGATTCATCAATGGGGTATAAATTTCAGATAAAGTCCAACAATCATAATTAGACAAATGATTATTCAACTAGCCTCTATGGAGACAACTCCTCATTGGAGTTAGGCATGTTGAATCCTTAGTTAAACTGAGAGGGGGGGGGGGGTGAATCAGTTTAATACATTCATGGACTTTTAAAAAAATTTCATTAAAACGTATTTACACTTTCATTTAATGTTCAACTTAATATGTGAGTAGTCTTAGAATGTGAGCAGCAAGTATTAATATAATGTAACGGTATATTTAATATGAGAGCAGCAAGTATTAAGCAGATGAGATAAACCACATCAACACATAAACATCATGCAAAAAGACACCAAATATAAGTGGAAACCCATAAAGGGAGAAAAACACATCTTATTATTGTTGTGATGCAAACGCAAGCTCCGACTCCCTCTCACCACTGATTTTCTGTAGGCACCAACCTAGAGGAGGCTCCTACCTCGATTCTGAAAGATACAACTTGCAAGGAAGCTCCCCTTTTTCCAATGCGATCAGTCACTATTCACTTAAATGTGTCGATGCGATTAGAACTGGAACTCAAACCAATAAAATCATAATTTATAGACCCATCGGGTCTAGAACTCAATCGCAATCGCAATCCTTAATTGTCATGCTCCGATGTTCTACTTTTGTCCGATGCCATTGACCACTATTCACTTCATTTTGCCGATGCGATTGGAACTGGAACTCAAAATTTTTTTAATCATAGTTTATAAGCCCATCGGGTCTGGGTTTCAATTGCAATTGCAAGTCTTTTTTTATATGACCCGCTACCAACTTTTTCTCCGATGCGATTCATACGGGTCCCACCACATAAGCCTTTTCTTTTTGATAGAACCTTTGGTTATTTAGATCTTGCGCTACATATAAAAGTATGTGATATTAACCTTTATATATATATATGGCACATCATATGTATCTCACTGCGCATATATATAAGCTTTCTTCCGCTTCGATCATTAGTGAATCTTCCAGCGGGGGTAGCGATTCTCGGAATTTGTTTGTATATATATATACTTGCCGCTTGGGTTAAGATTCCTGGAATTTGTTTGTGTATCCTTCTGCCTGGGGTAATGATTCTCGGAATAAGGTTTGTATATATATATATATATATACTTGCCGCTTGGGGTAAGCGATTCCCGAAATTGGGTTTATGCATCCTCCAGCTGTGGTAGCGATTCTCGAAATTTTCTGCTCTGCCTCTGCTTGTGATAATGGATCTGCCTCTGCCTCTGCCTCTGATAACGGATCTGCCTCTGCCTCTACCTCTGATATAATGTCTTTTTTTCTTCCTTCATTCGCTTCTTTAATGCCTCTGCTACTTCTTTGTCTCTTCCTTTCTGTTATATCTGTTGCCTTAGTTTCATTGTGCTCCTTTCTCTATTCCGTATATAGAATCCAATCCACCTATTATACTTGTAGCAAATCCCATGAGGCTCTGATCTTCTACGCCTTGAATTCAACAATTCTTTTCCTCAACTTCGAACTCCTCTACATTACCAGAGTTCTGTTCCTCATCTTGATTTAATTCTATAGAATGAATTGTGATGTATTATTCCCAACAATGCTTCACAGTCTTCCCACTTGAATAATTGTTACTCATTACTTTGTCTCTCTAGTTCTGCTATTAAATGGCCCTCTTCTACTGTCCTCACTACTTTGCAGCACCTCATCTGACTCCTGCTACCTTTTTTCCTTCTATGCTCTACTTGTCTTATGCTCTCTCTGATGCCTCTCCTTCTTGTCTACTTATTTTCGCCTTGTTGTTGTTTCAGGTGTTCCTCCTTTGCCATCTCCTTTGCCATCAATGACAACATTTCCAATAGTCTCCCCCTTTGGAATTGATGGTAACACATCCACCGATAATCCAATGCTTCCTCCAAGTCTTTCTCTGACAGGCTTCTTTTAGAAGACCCTTTCTTCTATTACCTACTTTTCCTCCCCCTTTGACATCAATGGCAAAGGGTTGAACATTTGTCAGTGTTGATTCTGTCTTTGCATTTCCTCTCTCTGATTTGTATTTAGACCACCTTGTTCTGACTATGTACCCTGCTGCTCCAGACTGGTGTACAAGACTTTTTGAGAGAACACTTTTGGCGACTATTGAACTTGTCTATACACATTAAGTCAATACCATTCCGAAGCATAGACTCCTTGCACTTGTATAAAGAGTAGGTGATGACAGCCATATATAATCAGAATTTTATAATAAGAGATGCATTATTGGATCAAGACGTAAAGATTGTGAATGCTCCAAGTGAAATATTAGGCTTGCTTCAACTATACTTCAGTCTATATATGATGTATTGCACCAATATATTTCTATTGAGGAAGATTGTAGATGAGATAAGTTTTCTTCTGCAATACACATCTGTAGAAAACATCTGTTCAATTATGATAATGATGCCAATATATATTTTATTGCTGTGGTACACCTTTCCTGCCTGTTGGTGATGATATGAACTAGGATGCTGATAAGGATATTACATTTAAAGACAGAGAGTTTCTTGTTGTTGATATGATCAATGAATCAACCAGAATCTTATCTAAGAGATCAAATGCTTTTACTGATTGCATAATGTACCTTCAAAACAAACCCTTGAGACTAGATAGATTGAGTGTATTAGTCAGTCTCACTTATCAATCATGCACTTTCCTTTATGACATAAGGAGGTTATGTATGTCAATGATAAATCTCTCTTCAAAGGTTGATTACCAGCAAATCCTTTGTGTTGAAGTAGGATTAGATGATTTAAAAATTTTGAGCTTCAGATGATAATCACAGCTAGTCCTTTATTCTTCAGATACTTTGACTGTTCTATCAGGACAAACTTCCACACGAGCATATTCAAGATGTTTGATTGAAAACTCAGCAAACAGGTTTCACACAGTTTTGTAACTAATCTTAAGAAATAGGCCTTCAAGATATACATGTACCAAATTTAGGGAGGCATGCAATTACATAAATAGAATAAGATATTGCTTCGGTCCTCAATATACTACTTCAAGTGTAAGCAAGATAATGATATTTTTTCTCTGCTACTGACCTTTTCATGCTGAATGCAAATAATACTGGGAATATTACCTTGAGGTTCTTTTGCCATAGTTCTTTGATCCTGTGGACCTGTATCATACTGCTGCTCTACTGATAATGCTAGGTAATCTGTTGATAAGCATGTTTCTTGTACCTAAACGCCAATTGATATTTCTTTGATAAACCATGCAGAGGTTTCACTTCAGCTTGCACATTTACCCATAATTAAGACATCCTTCATAAATTCTATTATTGAGCTCTCCACTGTTTTCAACAATAATCATCAATATACTAAATCTGATCTTGGCCTCATTAATCTTTTTCTTTTTCTATCATTTTGTTCAGAGGAAGTCACAACATTTTCTTTTCTACGACTGCTCCAGAATCATTGCTGCTTCAACTCAATTGTTCTAAGATAGTGATCTTAGGGAAGACATCTTCAATTTCTTTCCTAGGACTCTTCATGGGCAGCTCACTCAGAGATTTATCACTTACTTGACTATACTCCTCCAAGGGGACTTTTCATAGATGAGTGATGTAATGATATTAATGAAGACAGGCACCTTTCTTACTCAACATTCTTAATGGGGTTCATTGTTAATTATAGTAGTATGATGCATTCTGTGATCATCACTTTAATGTGCTAAAGTATTCTTAGCTCACATGTCCATGTCTAAAGTTCCTTTATATCATCATGGCTGCTTGCAGCCTTTTCTTCCTCCATCATTCTGTTGACTTTAGAGTGCTTCAATTTTTCTTCTTTCTCTATAGTTTTCTGATGGATAAAAAATCCCTTCCCTTCCTGTCCATATAGTTGTCTTCATTCCAAGGAGATCTTCTTATACTAATTTCATGTGGATTATTTATGAACTGCTCTCCCCCTGAGATGTTGCTCCATATTTATCACTGATTGGATATTTTATTTGTTTTCTAGAGCAGCTCCCCCTGAGACTATGCTAGATTCATTATGTTATTGAGATGATAGGTTCACCCTTTCTCTTTTCCTTCCATACTTTATTGGGGTTCTTCATAATGTCTACACTTCTTTTAGATTCATATTTTTGATTGATTTTCTTTGTTTCTATCATATTTCTAGAGTTCTTTAATGTATATGGTAGGTTGCAGTCTTTTTCTTTGTGACCAAGCTTGAGGCATACATAACATCTTATTCTACCAAGGTATGTTTGAGCTGATGTACAATACTTTGTTCCCCTTTTTGAATACATGCACTGCGGTAGCCATGGAAGTAATTTGTGTACCTGGTGAAGGATTGTCTTTTCCATTTGTTTTCTTGAGGGGTTCCACTCTTTTGCTGCATCCTTTGTTGGTTGGACTAGATTGGCTTTGTCTTACAATATGCTACATTATGTCCTGGTTTATGACAAGAGAAACTTGTACTATTTTTCATAGGAGGAAAGAACCTTGTTTGACATCTTCCAAATTTATTCATTTCATCCTCATGAGTGTATGAGCCTTTTTCTACTGACTGTTTCATCCCTTCATTCTCTATCCTCTCATGTTGCTGCTTGTTTTTTTTTGTTTCTCTGCAACTCATGTTCCTGCTGGTTTCTGCTTCTGGAGAAATTTGCTGAGCTGCTTCACTGTTCTTTACAGCTTTTACAAAAATGATTTTCCTAATATCTTCAACCTTGGACTTAATAGTTTCACCTTCGTATCCTATCCCAGCCTTTATGAGGGGTGACATTTGAGCCTTTAGAATCTGTTCCAACTATCCAGAGCCTTTCATTAGAGGTGTATTCATCAATAGTTCTCTTTAGGCTTTTTATACGTTCTTTCTTAGGCTCACTACTTCTTCTTCCAATCTTTCATATTCCTGACTTTTCTCTCTCATTTGTTGCAGCAGAGTGTCTTCTACTTTCTTTGCCTCTTGAAGCTATGTCTTCAGGTCAATAATTTCTTTCCTATCTTCATATTCTCTCTCATCACATGTTTGCACCACTATCTTAAGGTATTTGTTTTCATTTTTTAATTTTTCTATTTCAGTCAAAGCAGTGTCAAGCTTGGCTCTTTCTTCAGCTGTAATTTCTTCATGGTTCTTATCTCTATTCACACTAGTAGGTACTTCATTTGATTGAATATTTTCCTGTTGACATGATTTTTTATTCCTCTTAATTCTCTTATCCTTCTTGTTAGTGCAGTCCTTAGTGTTTACTCCATGCATGAAGTGCAATCTATCCCGGATTTATTTTGCGGAGGTTAAATCCATTATCAACTCAAGGTCCTTGTTATGAAGATTGTTATATATCACAGATTTTTCCTTGGAATTACTCTATTGTTCTTTCACCGTGGGTGAGTCTTTGTAGTAACCATCACACACAAGCTTCCATACCTCAGGTTCATAGGCCATTAAACCTGTTTTAACCTTATCTCTCCATTCAGGAAAGTTTGTTGTATTTAACACAGGTGCATTTAGATAGTCCATGACTCAACCAGATCTCATTCAAGCTATTAAGCTTACACCAAAGGAACCATCTCTGATACCAATTGTTGAACCCTTAGTTAAACTGAGATGGGGGGGTGAATCAGTTTAACACATTCATGGACTTTTAAAACTTTTTCATTAAAACTTATTTACAATTTCCTTTCATGTTAAACTTAATATGTGAGTAGTCTTAGAATGTGAGCAGCAAGTATTAATATAATGTAACAGTAGATTTAGTATGAGAGTGGAAAGTATTAAGAAGATGAGATAAACCACATCAACACATAAAAATCATGCACAAAGACACCAGATATAAGTGGAAACCCATAAAGGGAGAATACCACATCTTATTATTGTTGTGATGCAAAGGAAAGCTCCAACTCCCTCTCACCACTGATTTTTTGTAGGCACCAACCTACATGAGGCTCCTACCTCGATTGTGCAAGCTACAACTTGCAAGGAAGCTCCAACTCCCATCAATTTTCTGCAGGCACAAACCTACAGGAGGCTACAACCTCAGTCAGCTACAAATGATATTTTATCAAGCTACAAATTGATGTGGAAGCACCAACTCCCATCTATTTTCTGTAGGCACCAACCTACAGGAGGCTCCTACTTCAGTCAGTTACAAATGACATCTATCATGCTACAACTTGATAGGGAAGCTCCAACTTCCTTATTCTTTCAAAGAGAAACACTTGATGATTTACCTTGGATATCAGCTCTGTTCTATTCCATCTGCTCTACTATTCATCTATTCTCATATCTACCCTATATCAACTATGCATCTTCTCAGATTCTCTATCAGCTTCTCCTTCTTCTCTTCTCAACTCCTCCTTCTTATCTACGTAGCTCCTCTTTCTTCTCTGCCTCACTACTTCATTTCTGCATTTTTTTCTCTCACGCTCTTTAACCTCTTGCAGCTTTCTTATCTTCTTCAACTCTCTGCAATTCTGCTGCACACTCTCTTCTTCTCTCACTCTCTTTCGTCAGCCTTCTCCCTTTGGATATTACCTTTTTTTTACAAAAGAGTTTCATGGTTGTTTTTATTCTACTGGGAATTCGAAATGGACAGCCATGTCTCTTTTCCTTCTGCCTTCTCATCTCTTTTATCCGTTCATTCAGAAAACATAACTGTAGGTACAAATTTATCATTACAGTGGGATATTTGTTCTCTTCTGGAGACTTGCCAATGCATCACAACAATATAACTCAATTAAAATATTACATTTAATTACAATGAGAGTTCCATCTCACTCATACAACCTTTTGGATCGTTGCGCATTTGTCTTTTCTTTGACTGTTTCTGTCCCTTTCTCTCCTCTGTATGCCTTTCTGTTTATGGCTGCTGCGTAACTCCTGTATTTATGTAACTGCACTTTTTAAATCATGCGACTCTGTAACAACTCCTTTTAAATATATAACAGTGCCATTTATATATATAAGCAACTGCTGACTTTAAATCTGGGCAACGTCCAACACTTTACACAGCAAGTGTTTTGTTGATATGGTGAGTTCCGCAAGTGGAACATACATACACCATGACTTTTGTTTTATGGCAGTTCTGCATATATAATTTAAACCAAACTCTAACCAACATTCGACCTTTATGATAAACTGTGTTACATAGGGCCCACTTTATGGAATGGATACTCATATAGGTATAGACTCCACGGCATAAACCTTTACAGTTTCAACTTTCCTTCATATCATAACATGGATAAACCAACACACCTATGCCCATAATATACATAACTCTACATAATATACGTTGATCCATATAACAAACCAACAATAAAAATCTTACTTTTCTATGAAAACTTCAAATAAATGTTGGCGATATAATATACCCATTTAACATAGGAAACAACCTTTCGGGTCCACTTTCCGATCTTTGTCTATCCGCCGATGCGATGAGCTACCTCCGATTCGATGCGATGCAATGAATCGCTTTACAAATACTTCCGATTGCGATTAATCACAATCGAAAATTCTATTTGTATGTTCCGATGCCCTTATTTTGATGCGATCAGTCACTATTCACTTAAATGTGCCGATGCGATTAGAACTGGAACTCAAACCAATAAAATCATAATTTATAAACCCATCAGGTCTGGAACTCAATCGCAATCGCAATCATTTATTGTCATGCTCCGATGTTCTGCTTTTGTTCGATGCGATTGACCATTGTTCACTGCATTTTGATGATGCGATTGGAACTGGAACTCAAACATTTGTTAATCATAGTTTATAATCCCATCAGGTCTGAGCTTCAATCACAATCACAAGTCTTTGTTTATATGACCCGCTGCCAACTTTTTCTTCGATGCGATTCATACAGGTCCCACCACATAAGCCTTTTCTTTTTTATAGAACCTTTGGTTATTTAGATCTTGCGCTACATATAAAAGTATGTGCTATGGAACTTTATATATATATATATATATATGGCACATCATATGTATCTCATTGCGCATATATATAAGCTTGCTTCCACTTTGATCTTTAGTGAATCTTCCAGTAGGGGTAGCGATTCTCGGAATTTGTTTGTATATACATATACTTGCCGCTTGGGAAAAGATTGCCAGAATTTGTTTGTGTATCCTTCCGCCTAGGGTAATGATTCTCGGAATAAGGTTTGTATATATATATATATATATATATATATATATACTTGCCGCTTAGGGTAACGGATTCCCAGAATTAGGTTTATGTATCCTCCAGCTGGGGTAGCAATTCTCAGAATTTTCTGCTCTGCCGCTGCTTCTGATAACGGCTCTACCTCTGCCTCTACCTCTGATAACCTACTATGATAACGGCTCTAGCTCTGCATCTGCCTCTGATATAACATCTCTTTTGCTTGCTTCGTTCACTTCTTTGCTGCCTCTGCTACTTCTTTTTCTCTTCCTTTCTGCTATATCTGTTGCCTTAGTTTCTTTGTGCTCCTTTCTCTGTTCCGTATATAGAATCCACTGCACTTGTTATACTTGTAGGAAATCCCATGAGGCTCCGATCTTCTACGCCTTCAATTCAACAATTCTTTTCCTCAACTTCGAACTCCGCTATGTTACCAGAGTTCTGTTCCTCATCTTGATTTAATTCTACCGAATGAATTGTGATATATTCTTCCCAGCAGTGCTTCACAATCTTCCCACTTGAATAATTTCTCCTCGTTACTCTGTCTCTCCAATTCTGCTATTAAATGGCCCTCTTGTACTATCCTCACTACTTTTCAGCACCTCATCTGACTCCTGCTGCCTTTGTTCCTTCTATGCTCTACTTGTCTTATGCTCTCTCTGCTGCCTTTGCTTCTTGTCTGCTTCTTTTCACCTTGTTGCTATTTCAGGTGTTCCTCCTTTGCCATCTCCTTTGCCATCAATGAAAAAATTTCCAACAAGGCATGTCCATCCTTGAAAAAATTCTAAAGATATATATAACTATAGACTGGATGTAACAGAGCTTTTTACTTTTTATTTTATTTTCTATCTTTTTTTTTATCTGAATAAAATCTTGGAAATTCCACCCAAACGGTTCAAATCCCAATAACCAAAAATACCATAGCTTAACCCTAATGGTTTCAGGGAGAATTGAACATGTGACCTCCCAATGTCTAGCTACTTTAGAAATGATACCTCAACCAATTGAGCTTACCCTTCATGTTCAATATATGTAGCATAGTTATATTACACATGATATACATATATATACTATGTTCTAAGATATGGAGAAATACATCCATATTCAACATTAAATGAAAATCCACAATATGAAGATAATAAGAGCATAAAATTAGGGTGATCAGTCCTCGATGAAAGAAAAGGAGAAAAAATTGTGAGGATGTGTTGAAAAATATAGAAATAGGGAACATTGTTTTCTATTCATTTCAAAGGTGGAATGAATGAAAACATGAAGATTAGTTGATAAGAATTAATGGGAATATAGAAAGGGGGAGAAATGATAAGAAGAGGAAGATATGAAATTATTTCCATCAATAACAAATGGGGAGGTTGTTAAAAATGTTTTATTTTGATGTCCGAGGTTGTCCAAATGAAAAAGAAAGTTATATTGTGAAATAATATATTTTCATACTTTTCCAATGATATATGGAACATATTGTGGAAATATTTTTTTTAGATTTTCTTATGCGCCATTTATATGCTCTATATTTGATTGCATTTTTGCTCCAATTACCTAGCTAAAATGGGAGTGTAGTATATATGGTTAGAAAGCTTATTCTCACATTAAAGGAAAATTCAGTGTAAAAGTGCCCATAAAATTTTCATGTAATTTCTATGTCATAATATGCAAACCAATCAAAATTACTTAAATTTAAAAAGAGGTACATGTAAATATTTTGGATGGGAAAGAAGAAAACTAATCTTTTTAATTGTATTTTTGGCTTATATCCTTATAGGTTTACTCAAATTTCAAGTATAGACACTGGTTGGGTGAAGAATTAAGATCCACATCCAACAAGTACCCATTATGCATACTTTTGAGAAGACCCACGTTGATTAAAAATAACATGCATTAAAAAACATGTTTAAAAAATGAAGATACATTAAAAGACTTGTTCAAGGCACTTTTTTTAATGTATCTTCAATTTTTATGAATGTGGGTCTTCTGAAAAATATGCATAATGTGTACTCTTTGGATGTTGAATTTAACTCCACATCCAACGAGTGTATACTCTTGAAATTTGAGTAAACCTATAAGGATATAAGTTAAAAATAAAATTAAAAAAAGTAGTTTTGTTCTTTTCCCTCAAAAAATCATAACTCATATTTTAATATTTTAACTATTATTTTATTAATTTTCCTTAGGAGGTCACATTTAAGCTGAAATTTCAACTGATGTGCATTTAGAATGGTATGCGACACTCCCTATAACCCCTCATGATTGAGGATAAATTATTTTTTCAATATTCGTTATATATTTTTCCAGTTGCACAAGTGAATCCAAACGATGGACAAGTTTGTGACCCTTGCAGGGAAGATGGCCTTACTTGTGGGGATATAACACACTATATATAGGAGTTATGAGGAGAAACCTAGGACTCACTTTCTCAAGTCAATTTGATTTTTTCTAAGAAATAAAAGGAGAAATTATGAGGTTCATACCTCATGAACCAATTGAAGTGAAGTTGAGTTCGAGAGGTTTTCTGTGGGAGGGGTTTTTGGCACTATTTGTGAAGCTTTTTGTTCTTGGCTAGAAGGTAAGTTGGAAATAAGTTATATAGGCCAAGTTATAGCCCTATTTTAGGTGATTTGTATCCCTATTTAAGGTCAAATTCAAGTCCTCTTGATGTCAAGTTTCAGGTTTGTTCTTGGTGAGAAATTATAGTGTTTGAAGGTTGTGTTTGTGCCTAATTTGAAGGTCAATTACAAGAGTTTTGAAGGGAAAATTCACTTCTCTTTTTAAGGCCATGTTATTTTCCATTGAATTCAAAGTTTAGGTTTGGTATGAAGGTTATTTTTGGTCTTTTGAAGGTGATATTCGAGCCTTTTTTGAAGCTCAAGAAAAGTCATGTTATAGACCAAGTTTTGATCTAATTTTTAAGGTGGCTAAGATCTATTGGAGAACTATTGTAGGGATATTTAGAGGCCAAGTCTGATCAACTAACACAGTGTTAAAGGAGTTTTTAGCTAAACTGATTGTGATTTAAAGGTGATTATATGGCTGAGCTCTATCATGGACAACCTTGCAGTAATAACATGCCTATGGTGGAAAATTTTTATGGTTGGCTTGTGGGATGCATAAGGTGAGTGTTTAATGAAAATGTTGATACGATACGGGAAGAAGATATTCAATGGTCAAGTCATATTTGTTTTCAATGTTGTTAAAAATATTTTGTAGAATATATAAATCTACAGTGTTGAGAACAATATTCAAAGTGGGTATACCTTCTCTTTTAACATATAATAAGCCTAATAAGTGACAGTTGAACAATGAATAACAATATTTGAGGAATTTGAGGTGTTATATGGGTACACATATTATTGGTAAAATACAAAGAATTGATATGTACAATATCAAGTCTAAATATCCAAGTAAAGAATCCTAATTGAAGAGTAGAAAGCTAAGGTTTACAAGTTAAGTCGGTGTGATCAATCTTGAAGGAATGGGCCTAATTTTCGTATGGTGATATGAAAAATTGATCAACAATTTATTGATCAATAGAAATTATTCACGATTAATCCAAGAAAAAAATTGAAGTTTTATGTTGGTTCCTACTATTTGATGAGTTGGTTATTAGCTAGGAGGAATTGGTGTATACTATAATTTAGTGCCTATGAAATCTATAAGTTCCTACTTAATTTCTGTAAGGAATGTTAAAAAATATTTGCGAAGAAAAAATGTATGTGTTTATTGTGTAAATATTTCTGTTTCAAAATTTATGTGCATTAAATATTTTAAAGGATAAAAATATTTAAAAATAATCAAATATTGGTTCAACCGCCCTCTTAGTATTTCCAACAAACCCTCCCTCCTCCACATATACACCGTAACCACTCCCCACACCCCAAACACACATATATAATAAAATCTACAACAATTCAAGACAAATTTAGAGTCATGAGAGTATACAAAACCTACAAAGTAAAAAAGATAAAGGGTCATGCCATGGACCTATAACGAATGCACACTTATAGTATCAAAATAGAAAACAAGAAATGTACAAATTAAATACTTAAATAAAAGAGTATTGGTAACCCTTATCAAATTGAAGTTCAACTTCTAATACAATTATGCTCCAAATTCCACATGTTGATCTTCTATGAGATCCCATGAATAAATCTTCAAGAAACAAGAAAGGGGGTAGAATATAATCCAGTTTTTTCTCCTCTTAGATGAAACCCCCTTTTAAGGAGAATTTTAGGTGCTAATATTCATAAGGGGGATAATTTTCTATGGTCTTTCAAAAAAAAAAATTTCCAATTTGCAATTTTCCAAAAAATGATTCACACAAATTTTATATTATAAAATTTTTTTATCTTAGAAATCACAATAAAATTATAGAGATTAATATAAAGTCATTAATTTAAATATTTTTACAAATATATTGCTAACAATTTTACAGTTTTCATAAGGACTAGTAAGATTCACCGAGGTTTCTAAACTTTATGATAATTTTCCACCCTTAAAATTCTCCTTTGCCCCTTCACACTTGTTAACCCTTGAGTCAGGATCAAACTTGATTAAATGAGAATGTTTAAGGAATATATCAAATTTCCTTGTGGATAAAACTTTTCCATATCTAAGTTTTATAACATCATTCATCACCTCTATATACTTGATGACTTATGCATTGGCCTTGGGCAGGCCTTCCATTCAGACTTGATCACACTCCTTAAAAAATAATGTTTTAAATTCCATGTGTGACTCTATCGAGCCTTTTCCGCATGAAGACATGGATCCATCGATAACTAACTCGCGTATGCTATTTAATATATATATATATATATATATATATATATATATATATATATAATCCATTTTAATGAGGCAGGGTTTATGGCTTTTTCCTGTAACTTAGCTACCCTAGCAGGTGGCCTAATTGTTCCCCAACTGAAGAAACTAATTTGAGGAACTATAAATGCACCTCAAGGGAATGTCCTAAGGGAGGAGAGACTGAATTCTATTGGTATTATATCATGTTATAGCCCTGATCAAGTCTGATATTTCCCTGTGCGTCCTAAAATTCACAAGTTCAGGAAGCCCTTATCTCCTTGTTATGTTCACCCCTACTTTATGCGACATCCTTTGTGCACCATTTATGGAAGAAGCTTTGTGAGACTAGCGTTGGAAGGATCTGGAAGATGAATTTTCTTGGAGTCATGGTAGATATCAGGTGATTTTTCTACTTTCTCTTCGCATATTATCAATAAAAGAGGCTTTGTCCCTTTCCTAATGTGTTTGTGTTGTATGTCTCATATACATGTTGAATGATATTGTAATGGTTTATCTCATGTTATTTTTATGAGATTATATATGCTAACATGCTGACATCTAGGAAATATATTTTTTGGAACTAATTTTTGTTCTTTGCCTTGATTGATTTGCAAGTTCTCAACCATGAGGTGTAGCAGAGGGGTTGCACCCTGCGGGATCGACCCCAAACGTTGGAACAATGGGTAAGGTCATCTATCCTCAATTTTATAGTTCAAGAATTAAAACTCATAATTAGAATTCTTCTTCAGATGATATTTCATCCACTCTATTAGGTCCCCCAACCTATACCTTAGGGTATTTTTTCCCATAACAAAACTGGCGACATAGTTTTCGATTACATCTGTGTAATTCCTAGTTTGGATTGTTTTTATCTCGATTGTGGCTTCCTTGATAGTTTGATCACTTTTCCAGTCTAGTAGGTTTTTTTCCCATCCATACAAAAGTCACGATCTTCTGGATTAGGCATTGGTTTTTATTTTTTATTTACTGCATTTTCTATAAGCTATTTCGTGTGTACATAATTGCATATACTTGTTGTTTCTTCCAAAGGGACCTATGTATATGCATGTTTCTTTGGGTACAGTTACGTATACATGCATGTGTAACACAATGCATCTGCATATTCCCAGTAAAAAAATTGAATTTTGCGACCCCGTAAGTCTTTCCTGCCTATTTTTGGTCATCCCTATGGAACCCCATAGGTGCCTAGACTGTGATTCTTCTTGTTGTATGTTATTCTCTCTCCTTTTCAAGTGAAGACCTAGCCATCCTAGGTTTTTACCTTTTTGGTGAGGTTTCAATTATAGCTATATCACCAAGACTTCTTTCTGAAGCTCTTGGTTGTTTTGAACTTTCAAAATAGTGAGCCTTTGTTAGTTTTGTCATGTTTTCCTTATGCATTGCTTCACTTTTTGGTGTTTTCCTTTTTGAATTTCTTGGTGTTCCTGTCTCTTGGGATCAGCTTTCGAGTGAATCTTGAAGTTTACTTTCTTTGGTTTCTTCAAATTTTTGTTTGTTGGAAGTTCATACTAATGTATTGAATTAGTTTCTTGATAAGGTTACTTATTTCTATTTTTTTGAGTCCCTCTACGAAAGTGGCATAGTTGGCTTGCGCAATTGGGAGTTCCCTTGTTGGCTCAATTTCTTGATTTGGGACCTTTAGTAGTTTTTCTATTGTCTCATTGAAGTTTGCTTGTTTCCTTAAAAAGTGAAAAGCCAAAAAACATCTTTGTTTTCCATTGCTTTTTCTTTGGTTTTATTTTAAGGGTTTTCATTAATTTTGGCACAATTGAATAGTTTCTAATTTTTGGTTCAATTGCTTGGTTTCGAGAAGAGTCCTTGTTTGGATTTATCTCTTTTATATAATGTTTTTTTCGGCATTGCTGTGTGAAAATGAGTTCCTATTGGGTCCTTTCTTTGCTTTTCGGTCAAAGTGATCAAACCAATGTTATTTAGAAACTCTCTTTTGCTTCCCTTTGTGAGTAGTCCTAGGATTTGCATCTATCATTGGTAGTTTTTAGATTAGTTGCACCGTTAGGAATTCTAGTCTTTTATGTAGCTTTCTGAAGTGTGTGAAGAGTGTTATTGAAAATAAAAAAGAATTCTTTATTGTTTATCAATTTATTCATAGAACCCAAGTAGAAATCTATTTTTATTGAAAGGGAAAAAATGCATATTCATGTAGTAGGTTTTCTATTGATTTCTCTTTTGCATCAAAAGCATCATAATTTGCATCTCCATCTACCCGTGACTCAACTAACAACCATTTAAAATAAAGTGATTAACTAAAATGAACTAGAATTTTTTTGAGTTGTCATTAATCATACACAAACAAGTCTAGGTCATAGGGCCTTGGAATAGGTGAGTGGAGAGTTAACTCTCCAAGGCCAGTCAAAACTATCAAACATAGAAAGGTGATTAATGAGTGAAATCCAACTGCGTTAAGTGGACTAGGAAGGCTCTACCTATAGAGAGTTAAGCGTGGGGGATAGTGAAGGCAGAGAAGAGAGATACCCCCTCTCTTATTTGTTGAATCTTGAACTAATACCATTCCGCGTGACTGCGGATATGGACTGGTGCCCTTAGTTGACTTTCTTAGGTATCACATAGATGACTACGGAGGGGGAATACCCATGGTTCCTGAGGCAAGTGTTGTATCACTTTCATTAGTACTTCTAGAGGGCGCCCTTGCGAAGCTCGGGTAATTACACTGGCAAAGCCTTTTCTCAGGAGCTCAGCATAATTGTTTATGTTACTTTCGCTAGTAGGCGTGGGGAATAACTACCCTAGACTATTTTTAGAAGGTCCTTTTATATGATTTCTTGTATTTTGGTATCTAGTCCCAATCACTCAGAGCATAAACACTTGAAGGCTTCTTGATTGTTCTATCATAGGGACCTTTTGATAGAGTGTGCTCGTTGATCCTAGATTTGCATAACCTCTTAAATTTTATCGGTGTAATTAATCTCATAATTATTAAGAGTGGTTGACCGATCGCCTCATCGATCGAGGAAGATTCATGGGCTTTCTGGTGTGAGTGTTGAGCCTTCCTCAAGAAAGCGTAGGAGCAATCCAGTGGGTGATTTTCACTGAGTAGTTTCGAATGCATCGGAGAGTGATCCTCTGACTTGGGTTGTTGTTTTTACAGGTGGTCCTAGTACTAGTGGTATTATAGAGAGGAGTATTGCACTCATTTCTAGAGTCTTATTTGTAGCATAAGAATTTGAAGTTTAAGAGTTTCTTGAACCTCCAAGTACTCCTTCCTCTCCTCTTCCTACCATTTTTCCAGACGTTATTTTGTAAGTTAGGCCTATGTCTCAGAGACCAGCTAGCCCCCATCCTCATCCCTTTCTTTCTATGGCCACGACTAGGAACACAGCTTTGGGTGTGAGCATTACAAGTTTGAATAATCCTATTTTGGTTGAAGGAGGGCATAGCATTTCTATTTCAACTAGCACTTCTAGTGTTGGTATGTTTGGCTCTGCCTCTATTCCATCTACGAGTGGGGCCACCAAATCATTTTCTTCCCATTCCTGCCCCTTTTCTTTTGGAATTCCATATAGTGCAATTCCTTTTATTTCCTTCAATTTTTCTTCTTCTACATCCACACCTATGCCTTCTATGGCTAGTATGCAAACTTATTTTCAGGATTTCCCCTTTGGGAGTGGTCATTTTCCTTTTACCTCTCGAATTCAAGGTTTTAATCCTTTCCTCGGAGGTCAAAGATCTAATGTTTTTTTAGGCTGGAACCCTGCTTTTATAGGGTTAGGAGCTGGGGATCCATTTTTATCTAGTCAACATGGGAATGTACCTTTCCCTTCTATAGGTGCTTCTCATGGTTTCTCTCCATTCACCAAGACATGGAACCCTTACCAAGGGGTTTCTTCTTCATTTAATGCTTCGATTAGAGAAAATATGCCTGTCTAAAGTAATCTTATGATGGGAGAGGTTCCTTCTCTGAATGATTCTAGGCCACAAGTTTTCTATGATGGCTCAACATTTTCTATGAACAATCTCTGACAGCCTGGTGCCTCAACAAATCTAGGGTATTATTTTCAAAATATTGGGAATCCTTCCCTCGGGGATGGAATTCTCAAGGTCCTTCATGCTTACCTTTAATAACAACTTTAAACTTGCGAGATTTATAAAAATTAATGAATGATCCTATTTGATGTATTTTAGGTTGGCCTCTAGTGCTTACTAAACTTCCCTTAGATATTCCAAAATTTGAGGGGAAGACCGATGAGGATCTGGTTGATCATGTTACCACTTTCCACTTATGGTATTCATCGAACTCCCTTGTCAACAATTTGATTAGGTTGAGGCTATTTCAACGCAGCCTAACTAGGAATGCCGTAAAATGGTACATTGAGTTGATAGGGGGCAGTTTTTCTACTTTTGGCAAGTTGGATACTATGGTTCTAAACCATTTCCATTTGCATGTTTGTTATGACGCTGGTACTGATATCCTGGCCAATTTCTAGTAGTACAAGGAAAGACACATTTCAGATGATATTTAGGGATGAAGGAGAAGGAAGAGGCTCATCAAAGCTGAGATTCCAAATGATTTCCTTCTTGAATGGCCTTTGAAATCCTTGCAACCAGAAATATCAAAGGATGTATCCCTTTCAGGGGTATTCTCTGACAAACATGCTATATATAGGGCTGAACAATTAGAATTGATCTATTCTTTGTCTGGGCTCCTTATAAGATTTTTCCAGATCCTCCTCATTCCAAGCTAGATTTATCCAAAATGAAGCCAGTCCTCATGCTAATAGGCTTATCAGTATGATTGATAGTGGCACGGATAACGTTCTAAATTAATTGAAGTATTTGTCTTTACAATCTTCTCCTTCTCATCAGGCTATGACGTTGGTGTCGAATCCTTCTCAGCCTTTGACTATTAAGCTTTTTCCGGATTCTAACCTTAAAGGAAATCAACAATCTGATGAGAAGAAGAAGGGATAGAATAATAAGAAGAAAGACAAGGATGGGAAGGGAAATGGGAACATATCCAACGATAGAATTGGAGAGGGTAAGAGGGACAATAATAAGAAGGTTAAGTTTCCATGAAAGTTATGCACCAGAGACCATCTTACTCACCCTAGCCCCAAAATTTAGGATGCTCAGTTCTTGTTAGCTCAACAGGGTTCCTCTAGTTCCCAGGCTATATTGACAAACCCTTTTCCCATAGGGAAGCAACTCCTTGCTGGCGCAAATGCTAATACTAGAGCTCCCAGAGGGGTAAACCAAGAAGGGGGAAATTTCTCAAATGTATATATGATGAGTGATCAAGTTGATATCGCTATGAGATCTCGTGATTGTGGTGAAGCTAAGTCTTCGAATGTTAAGGATGATACTAGTAATTTACAGCCACTCCATACAGAGAGTCCTACAGTTGATCCTATAGCTCAGATGCTGAAAGTGTCTACAAAACATATGATGATTAATCCTAATGCCAAGGCTGCCCAGAACTTCTCCATTCTAGAAGATCTAGCTCAAAGTCCTTGTGCCATTTTTGCCTTAGAGGTACTCAAGTCATGCCAAACACAAAGGAGTGCATTGCTCACGACAATAGGGGTTTTTGATTCAAAAAAATATATTATGATCACGTTTGATATGTCAAATTTTAAGAAGAGACTTCCTCATCAAAAGTATTTTCAGATTAAGTCTACATATCGGAAGATCAATATCTTTAGAACAGTAGTCGATGAGCGTGATTCCACATGTGTCATGTCTATATCATGTTGGCAAGCCATTGAATCTCATTCAAATATCCCTTCACCTACTTTTCTTACTAGATTTTATGGTCATTCTCATACGCCACATGTTATTGTTCCAGCTTTACTGATCTGTGTTGTGGGTAAAACTGTCAATATCGAGGTTGAGATAGTTCATAAAAATTTATACTACAACCTTCTATTGGACTGGAATTGGATTTATGAGATGGATTCTATTACTTCATCATTATTTCACATCTTTTGTTTTCCCCATGAAGGGAGGGTTGTCACTATTGACAAGATGGATTATTTTCCTATAGACCCAAATGCATATACTCACTCTACTCTACCCTTGGTGAATGATGCCAAGAAAAATGTCAAGAATTTTTGGGTTGGAATGTATACATCATTGATGGTTACTTTTTATCGTCTACCTCCTTCGTTTCAGATTCATTCTATCTCATCCTCCAGGGAGCGTACTTGAAGAGAGTTCTTTCGAACTCATTATTTTTCGAACCCTTGGACCTTGCCTTCTCATACCTCCACATTAGAGGAAGGTAAAGGGGGTGGAATGGAATTCTATATGTCTGCAACTGAGATTGCCTATCAATATATTGTTGACTCTGCAGACTCCAATCTAGTTTCTCTTTCAAGAGAAGAACTGGATGGAGATGTGGCTCTGGCTTAGACTCTTAGTTCATATTCTACTCAGGATTGCCTTGATACAACTGTTCCATCTGAAGAGGCTATCCTTGAAGCAATGACTGGTGTAGAAATATTGTGGCCTAATTTTCATCATCGGTCCTATTTTCTACTAGACTTATGAGAAGTTGAAACAAGTTTTTCAAGCCCTCGGTCTTCTAGTCTTGTTCACCTAGTCTTGAACCCCTTAGCTCCAGCATAGGTTTTTTCCTAAGGGAACATGGCTTTCATTTCTACTACTACCCTCCTGAACATCTCCATAGATCCCAACATTATTGAGAATGCCTTCATTGGAGCTGAATTTTCCCCTAAAGAGATTCAGACTTACGCCGATCTCTTTAGAGAATTTTGGGACGTATTCGCTTGGTCTTATGAGGAAATTCTTGGAATAGATCCATTTATTGTCTAGCATGAGATCAAGACCTATGAAAATTCTAATCCTATAAGGAAGAAGCTTCATCCGGTCAACCCTAGGAAGGAAGCAGCTATCAAGGTCGAGGTTCAGAAGCTGCTAAAGGCTTGTTTCATATACCACGTTCTGTTAACTAAGTGGGTTTTGAATCTAGTGCTTGTGGACAAGGAACAAGGAACGATCCGAATTTGTATTGATTTCAGGGATTGGAATAAGGAATGTCGAAAAGATAATTATCCCACGTTGTTTCTTGATCAAATTATTGAGGAGTCTGTGGGAAATGATATTTTTTCCTTGATGGACAGTTCCTCGGGATAGAACTATATTACTATTTGTCCTGAAGATCAGCATAAGACTCCTTTATTTGTCCCTGGGGTACATTTTCATACAAAAAATGCCTTTTAGCCTTAAAAATGTTGGAGCTACTTTCCAGCGGGCCATGTCCTATGATTTCCACAGCATCAAACATATTATCGAAGCATATTTGGATGATTTAGCTACTCATTCTTGAAAGAGAATTGATCATCCTTCATACCTTCGACAAGTTTTTCAATGACGTCATTATTATAAAATTTGGCTGAACCCTAATATGTGAATTTTCATCATCACATCCGGTCGGTTTTTTGGATTCATCGAGTCTACAGAAGCGATACGAGTAGATCTATTGAAGGTTTGGGAAATACCTCAGTTGCCTCCACTATCATCTATTCGTTAGCTTCAAAGTCTACAAGGTAAAGAAAATTTCTTAATGATATTTATCATTAATTATACCAAGGTAACAAAATGATTAATAAGGTTGTTAAAGAAAGCAGTTATGTTCTTTTGGGATGAATTTTCTCAGGGCTCATTCGATGATTTGAAAAATGAATTGACCTATGCTCCATTTTTAAGTCCACCTAATTATAGGAGATATTTCCTTTTGTATCTCGCTACAACAGAATCCACTATATGTATGGTTCTGGTACATGAACATGATGGCCTTTGGGAGCATGTTGTTTACTACCTTAGGAGAGGCCTTTTGGGTCCTGAACTCTAGTATTCTCCCATTGAGAAATTAGCTTTGGCATATGTCCATGTTGTCCAGTGGCTCAAGCATTATATCCTTCTTCGCAAAGCTTATGTTTTAGAAACAGTTAATCCATTTCAATTTCTTCTCAGTAGGCAAGTGATTGGGGTAAAATACAATCGATGGATTTTTATTTTGCAAGATTCTTATCTCGAATTCCTGTCTGCCAAATATAATAAATTTTTGGTATTTTTAGAGTTGATCTCTGAGTTTCCATGTGGAGAAGAGATTTTTTATGAAGAGTCGTTCCCGCATGAACATCTTTTCCTCATTTATTCACAATATCATTGGTATGGAGATATCATTGTTTATCTCCAGACATGGAAGTTTCCCTTAGCTATTGTTAGGGTCCTGTGATTTGGCAGATTGATATACCAAATAAAAAGGCAACATCAGAACCACTTTGGAATCCTAGGATCTAGACCTCTTGGATTTGGAGAGGGATCTCTCTAGATAAGTGTTTTCAAAATATATGCTTTTAAAGCTTAGTTATGATATTAGGCTAGTTATGAAGTACAAGGGATTTTTTTTTTTTTGGTTGGGAATCATTAAAAGAGAAGGTCATGTGAAGTGAAAAGGAAATAAGTGGAAGGATATTTCAGCATGGGAAGATAGGTAAAAAAATAGTGCTAAACCATTGGGCCATGGAGTCATAAAAGGGTTTACCTGTACATCAACTATTCAAGGGTTTTGATAGGGCAAGTCATCTATATCAAAAGATATTTTAAGTTGAGTTTGTGGTATGGAACATTAAGGAGTGTGGTGGAAGAAGAAAACATGCAAGAAAACAAATGGCAGCCTAAGATCAAGTAAGGAATTTTAACCTATCCTGCTTTCGGCCTACTCTTACGGGAAATCATAAAAATAATTGTTTAATACTAAACAAGGTATAGGGCTAACCATAAAATTCCTTCATTTAGGACTCTACTTATCATGCAATGAAAATATCATTTAAGAATAACATCTTAAGTTATACTCAGCAAGATATGGTCTCACCAACATTCATTGACTGATTATACTCTATTGAAATCATTCTCAAACACACATTTATAAGAAAATATAAAGATAAAGATTATCAATAAGAGATAGGGTAGTATTACAATGAGTTTTCTATGAATATAGTAAGAAAAACATCACCAATGATTTAGATCAGGATCCAGCGAATCTACTTGTCTATTTGATGTCCAAGACCAGTTACATACTTTGAGTCCAATAGCTTCCTACAGTCGTATTCTTCTCTTCCCAGCCTACTATATTAAAACTATTCAGCAATTCTTAACTCAATAATAGTTCAACAATTAACCAATTTCCAACCATTGCAATCAGTTTTCTATGAATAAATATAGGTGCAAAAAGTAAGAGTGGTACAGAAATGGTAATAAATATCAATTAAGACAGACGGGGTGAAGTATTCGAATGCCCATTCTGCATAATAATCACAACAATAATGTTGGTACCACTTTATTAGTTTTCTTTTCTTCGAGGCATATTTGATAGGCATGGTAATAACTCCAAAGGCTTGTCATTTGAAGCTATCTTGGTCTGAAGTACCCTGTTTAACCTTTGTGGTAAGTAAACTGTTATATTTCGGTTTGAGGCCTCCCATGACTGTGTAATAACAGTTCCGATAGTTGTAATGAGGTTTTGTCATCAGGATGGCAGTCATGATGTCTTTGAAAGGTGAAGTAGACTATGGGTGTCCTTTCCTTGATCTTTGGAGATTTGATTTCTCTAATGATCTAACATTCCAAGGCTTTCTTTGTTGATCTGGCATTGGAGGTGGTCTTTTGCTACTTTATCTCTAACTGACTAGTTTATATTTAATTAATTTGTATCCAACTACATCTTCAACTTCCAATATTTAGACTAAGCCTCAAAATCTTTAGGATTTAGGCTTTAATCCTTCGAACACCATGAAACCTACACAAAATGACCAACATGTTATATGAACTCCTGCGTTTGGGTTTAACTTATTTAGAGGGATTTGGCAGAGGTGGAGGAGAATTTGCAGAGGGGTGGAATGCAAGCGCAGTGGATTCCATGGGGGAACCCTGAAAAACAAGGTTTAAACTGGCTTGTGGTGCGAAATGGTGGAAGAGTGGTTTTGTGAAAATCGGAGGCGATTTTCGCACAGGGTCGAGGAAATAAGCTGTATTGGGCTAGAGGATTGCGACAAAAGTGGGTGGGCGACACGTGTCCCTTGAAAACCACCCATTTCACATTGAAAACATTGTTTTGGAGTTTTATGGAGGAACATGTGCGAAAATTTATGTCGATCGTTGGATCTGGGGAGAAGGCGAGATCAAAGGTGGTGATCACGAGGAACCTGATGGAAATGCCCCACATTGTCAGGTGGGACCAGCGAAAATACATGGGAAAATGGAAGAAAATATGTATAGTAGGGGCACTTGAGGTACGAATGGGTTCGTGGGTTGGGTGCCCCTGTAGTAAATTTGGACCCTTGGATCAAGATTTCCCGTATCTCGAGGAGTCAATTGCGGTGGCACACCTATGGTTCACCGTTGTGCTGAAAAGTGCCCGCGGGTGAAAAAAAGAATTTCAATCAATGTGGGTCGTAGGATATGTTATATGGATGGTGGAGAGTGCATCGTCGGATTGGTAATCAACTAAGCAGAGGGTCCAATAAGGAAGAATTTAGAAGCTGCGATATGCCACTGCAGCGATGGAGCGATAATGTGATGAATTGATGTGCCGATGCGATGATGGAGCGATGGATGCAATGGATGAGATCATCATCATATCTTTGAGGAAATGGACGGCTGCGATCATATTAGAAGATCGACCATCGGAGAAAAAAATCGAAAGGGAAGCGGGATGATGCGAAGTGCAATGGTCGATGGAGCATGAGCCCTAGGACCTAGCAGATGATCAATGACCAGGATTATATCATGGGGATTGTATGGGAAGAGGAAAGGAAGGTGGAAGGGAAAGCGCGTGGGATTTCCGATGTGTGATGGTCGATGGACGCAACGCTCGATTACGGAGCACGATCTTATGGCGGAAAAGGGCTCAGGCTTAAATCTACAGGGGCTTAAAGCATTATGTATAAAAAGTGGTGGAAAGGATTAAAAAAGAAGGTTTTTAAGATTTTAGAAGTGTTCTGATAGGTAAAAGAAAGGGGTTTTAAACCTTATAAGAGGGATTTTACAAGGTTTTAAAGGGATTTTTGAGGAAAATAAGGGGTAAAAAATGGAAGAATGGGTGAAATGAAGGGGTTTTTTAAAGGGATTTTCCAAAGGAAAAATTGATGGAAAATGGGTGTAAAACCAGTCAACAACAAGGCTTTCTCTAAAGGTTTTGAAGTGAAGATATCAAAGAGGTGTATTTTTTGGACAAGGACACAACAAGGCTTCAAGTAGTCACAAATTTTCTTCAAATTTGTTTCTTGAATACTAATAGACCTGTTTTAGCCATCATAATACATGAAAAAATTATGGATGCCTAACAGTGGCTTCTACTTGGGGATGGAAACTCCTTGGAGGTGTCAAGAACCTCAGAAATTTTATCTCTCGAATGTAGATCAATGTCCTGAACTTTGACAATCCTCTTTCTGCTTTGATCATGTTGCTTGAAAAATGATCAATCATTACATTATAACAAATCAATTTTCCTGAAACAACTACCTACACAACCTAGTTTCCTAACTTTTTTTCTTCATAAGGTGCCCTTGGATTTGCAAACCCTTTGAAATCAACATTTATTATTTTATTGAAAGCAGGAAACTAATCTAGATCTACCCTTATAACTTCCATGAGTCCAGATTAAACATTTGGACACAAAAATTCTTTACCTAACTACTATCTGGCAGGCTTAAACTGTCAAACAGATCTGCATTCTCTACATTCTAAAACATAAATTGAAAACACAGTCAAATCAGGATTAAGCTGTCTGATATTTTGAGATGGATATGACCTCAAAAATAGAATGCTCATTGATATTTATTTGCAGGAAAGTAAAACAAAACTTGGAAATGCTTAAGATATGAAAACAATGAGACTACTTTCTTCTTTATTTCTGCTTTGATTTTGATCTTTGTGAGCTATCTTCTTCTTCTTTACCTGGTTCAAATTTTCAGCATGTTAGAACCAGTCTTCTTTGTACCTTTGGCTCAGGTTATGATTTCATTAGAGCCATTCTTTTCTATCCTAATCTATTCTACTGATAAGACAAGATTAAACAATTTGGAAAATCTTCTTCACTAACCTATCAACAGTAAATTGAAATCTATCTAGCCATGATTAGGCTGTATGACTAGATAGCAGTGCTCCTTCAAGTAGTGCATTTAGGCTTACACACTTTCGGATATTATTTTTAATTTCTTTTTTTGTGTTGTACCTTTCTTGTTTTTCTAATCTACCCTGTTTTCTCTTTTCTATTGTTTTCTATTTTTCCTTTTTCTTTCAAAGAAAAAGGAAAAAAATAATTAAATTCTCATAGGCTGACCTTTATTGACATTCCTACCTACCCTAATCTAACTTGGAAATATCTGTTGTTTTATATGATACAATAGTGCTAGTGGAGCCAGTTAAGCAGTAACAAAAAAGGGTATAAAATCTGACGGCTTGTAAGAGATAACCATAAGGTACTTTGTATGTGGGTATTCAAAACCAAGGCCACCACAAGTGGTGACCACTCCTGATGTATTTGGCTCTTGCAAAGGATCAATGCCTAGGAACTTGAGCCAGTTAGAGCCTCTATATATTTTTCCATAGGATCGACAAAAACCTGATGTAAAATTTCTTATTTTAGGCCTTCTATGATTGGTAGGCTATCTACATCCTTGACAGCTCTGATCACTGCACCTTTAGTGTGGTTCTTGAAATCACAATAATCCTTTTTCTGCACATCAAAAGACAATGAAATTTATTCTTGCTGAGGGGGAGGGAGACTTTTCAAAAATGCTCCGAGGTCCTTGAATTGGTATGATTGTTCTTGTGAATTCAATATTTCAATCTCAGTTTCATACCTTTCCATCACCAAATCTAGGAACATTTTCTTCATTTCAGGTTGAGCATTGAATTTTGAGCTAAGAAGGATAGGCTTTGGAAGGTCCTCAATTTGTAACTCTGATAACATTTTGGACATGTCATAGCAAAGTTTTTCTACTAGCCTTGACTGCATTTTTGCAAATTGTTTAGAGTCTTCTATTAATGGAGTGATTTGGTCTTTGCTATGTTTCTTTAGACCAACAAAAAAGGAAAGTTAGCCAGATATGAAAATCTTTAGATGAGAACTAGTCTTTAACAAGAAAAATTAATTCTCAAAGTTTCCTAAACATGGGTGTGCATGATGTATTAATGGTAGTGTGGGCTGCCCCAGTGGAGTCTTTGTGAAACCAGGAGTAATCAGTAGGCCTACTAATCACTAGTGGAGTCTTTTGGTATTTTAGGAGATGTGGAGTCGCCAGGTGGATGATTTCAAATGTTTTAAAATGATTTTTTTTCCACCATCAGTAATTAACTACCAATCTAAGGATGTTGTGCATCTTCTAAGCTCTTAAGGATGTCTAAGATGAAATTTACTCAGAAGTTCCCCGATGGAGTCGCCATTATGTTGGGGTCCTCTGATTTGGTAGATTGGCATACCAAATGACAAGGCAACATTAGAACCACTTTAGAATCCTAGGATCTATCCCTCCTGGATTTTGAGAGGGATCTGTCCAGATGAGTGTTTTCAAAAGATATGCTTTTAAAGCTTAGTTATGATATTTGGCTAGTTATGAATTACAAGGGATTTGTTTGTTTTTTGGTTGGGAATCATTAAAAGGGAAGGTCATGTGAAGTGAAAAGGAAATAAGTGGAAGGATGTTTCAACATGGGAAGATAGGTCAAAAGACAGTGCTAAACCATTTGGCTATGTAGTCATAAAATGGTTTACTTGTACACCAACTATTCAAGGGTTTTCATAGGGAAAGTCATGAATATCAAAAGATCTTTTAAGTTGAGTCTGTGGTATGGAACATTAAGCAGTGTGGTGGAAGAAGAAAATATCTAAGAAAAAGAAGGGCATTCTAATATCAGGTAAGGACTTTTAACCTATCCTGATTTTAGCCTACTCTTACGGGAAGAATCCAAAATAGTTGTTTAAGACTAAACAAGGGATAGGGCTAAGCATAAAATTCCTTGATTTAGGACTCTACTTAGCATGCAGTGAAAATATTATTCAAGAATAAGATCTCAAGTTCTACTCAGCAAGATATGGGCTCACCAACATTCATTGACTAGCTATACTCTATTTAAATCATTCTCAGACACACATTTAGAAGAAAACATAAAGATAAAGATTATCAGTGAGAGCTAGGGTAATTTGCAGTAAATCCTACTCTATATTTGTTGTTTTTTATCAGAGAAAATGGACAGTGTGAAAACATAAGGAAAATAATGATTACATTAAGAGAAACATCACCAATGATTTAGATTAGGATCCAGTGAATCTACTTGTCTATTTGATGTCCAAAACCAGTTACATACTTTGAGTCCAATAGCAGCATATAGTCCAATTCTTCTCTTCCCATCCTACTATATTAAAACTACTCAGCAACACTTAACTCAATAGCAGTTCAACAATTAACCAATTTCCAACCATTACAATGAGTTTTCTGTGAATACATATAGGAGAAAAGAGGAAGACTGCCGCAGAAATGGTAATAAATATCAATTAAGAAAGAGGGGGAGAAGTATTCGAATGCCCATTCTACTTAATAATCACAACCATAACTATTGGTATCTCTTTAGTAGTTTTTCTGTCTTTGAGGGATATCTGATGGGCATGGTAATAACTCCGAAGGCTTTTCCATTGAAGCTATCTTTGTCTGGAGTACCCTATTTGACCTTTGGGGCAATTCAAATGTCATATTTTGGTTTTAGGCCGCCCATGACTATGTAATAATTGTTCTAATAATTTTAATGACATTTTTTCATCAGGATGGTAGTCACAATGTCTTTAAAAGGTGAAGTAGACTATGGGTGTCCTTTCCTTGAGCTTTGGAGATTTGATCTCCCTGATGATCTAACATTCCAAGGCTTTCTTTGTTGATCTGGCATTGGAGGCGGTCTTTTGCTGCTTTGTCTCTGGCTGACTAATTTATATCTAATTAATTTGTCTCCAACCTCATCTTTAACTTCTAATATTTGGACTAAGCCTCAAAATCTTCAGGCTTTAGGCTTTAATCCTTCAAACACCATGAAACCTATAAAAAATTACCAACATGTTATATAAAATCCCACGTTTGGGTTTAACTACTTCAGAGAGCTTTGGTGGAGGCGGAGGAGCATTTGCAAAGGGGTGGAATGCAACTGGAGAGGATTCCATAGGGGAACCCTGCAAAACAAGGTTTTAACTGGCTTCTGGCGTGAAATGGTGGAAGAGTGGTTTTGCGAAAACCAGAGGTGGGTTTCACACAGGGTCGAGGTGGTAAGTTGTATTGGGCTAGAGGAACGTGACACAGGTGGGTGGGAGATGGGTGTCCCTTGAAAACCACCCATTTCGGGTTGAAAATGGAGTTTGGAGCTTTATGGAGGAACATGTGCGAAAATGTTTGTAGGCCGTTGGATCTAGGGGTAGGCAAGATCAATGGTGGTGATCATGAGGAACATGATGGAAATTCCCCAGCGTGGTCAAGTGGGAAAAACGGAAATACATGGGAAGAATGTAAGAAAATATGTATAGCGGGGGCACTTGAGGTACCGACGGGTTTGTGGGCCGTGTGCCCCCGTAGTAAATGTGGATTGTTGGATCAAGATTTCCTATATCCCGAGGAGTCAACTGCGGGGGCACACCTATGGTTGACCCTTGTGCTAAAATGTGCCGGTGGGTGAAAAAATAAAGGTGAATCAATGCAGGCCATCAGATCTGTGAGATAGATGGTGGATAATGCATTGTTGGATCGGCAATTGACTGAGTAGGTTTTCGGGAAGGAATAAATTAGAAGTTGTGATATGATGATGCATCGATGGATCGATAATGCGATGAAGCAATGTGTTGATGCAGCGATGGAGTGATGGATGTGATGGATGTGATGACCGTCGGATCTTTGAGGAAATGGACGGCTGCGATCATATCTAAAGATCGTCCATCAGAGAAAAAAAAGGGAAAGGGAAGCGGGATGATGTGAAGTGTGATGGATGATGGAGTGTGGGCCATAGGATATGGCAGATGATCAATGGCTAGGATTATATCAGGGGGATTGCATTGGTGGAGGAAAGGAAGGCAAAAAGGAAAGGGCGTGGGATCACCGATGTGCAATGGCTGATGGATGCATCGCTTGGTCATGGAACATGGTCTTATGGTGTAACAGGGCTCAGGCTTAAGCCCGTGGGGGCGTAAAGCGTTATTTATAAAATCGGGCAAAAAGGATTAAAAACGAAGGTTTTTAAGCTTTTAGAGGGATTCCTATAGGTAAAAGAAAGAGGTTTTAAACCTTATAAGAGTGATTTTACAAGGTTTTAAAGGGATTTTTGAGGAAATAAAGGGCAAAAAAGGGTAGAATGGGTGAAATGAAGGGGTTTTTTAAATGGATTTTCCAAAGGAAAAAGTGATGGAAAATGGGTCTGAAAACAGTCTCTTTTATAACAGTAGGGATTTGTCTAAAGGTTTTGAAGTGAAGATATCAAAGAGGTGGATTTTTTGGACAGGGACACAACAAGGCTTCAAGAAGATACAAATTTGCTTCAATTTTTTTTTCTTGAAGACTAACAGACCTATTTTAGCCATCATGGTATATGAAAAAATTATGGATGTCTAACAACTTTTTCGAAAGACGAGCATTGAAAGTTGCGTCACTGATCGAAAAATTATCTTATTATCGGTGACACTCTATATCATCGCAGGGTCAGTTCTATCCTTAGACGTTTCTTGAATCTAGAAGGAGATGAGGTTGTGCTGAATGATTGCCATAGTGGAGCTTTTGGTGGTTATTTATTTGGGCCTGCTAAAACCCAGAAAAATTTGTGCGGAGGATATTTTTGGCCCTTGATTTTCAAATATTGTGTTGAGGTGGTCAAAAAATGTCATCCTTGTCAAGTCTATACTCAAAATATGTATACTCATCTAGCTCTTCTCTTTCCTATTGTCACTTGTTGGATCGTTGACAAAGTGGGGTATTGATTATACCACTTGTAACCCACCTTCAGAAAAGGGTGATAAGTACATTATCGTATCAGTAGACTATGTTATAATGTGAATTGAGGCTATGCCTACTTTTGCGAACAATGGTGAAACAATAGCCTTGTTTCTGTTCAACCAAGTCATTTCTCGCTTTCGTATCCCCAAAGAGATTTTCAATGACCATGGGAGTCATTATCAGAACAACATGATGGCTGAATTGGCTCTGAAATTTCATTTTTCATAGGAGCATTCATCTCTGTATTATTGTCTAGCCAAAGGGCAGGTTGAATTCGTAAAAAATTCCTTGAAAATTATCCTACAATGGATAATTGATAAAGCCAGAACCAATTGGGATGTGATGTTACATCCTACACATTGGCATACAAGATGTCTATGAAGACTGCAACTAGATTCACTTCGTTCCAACCAGTTTATGGTATGGAATATATATTTCCTAATGAATGTGAAATTCTTTCCCTTAAGCTGGTAGTTGAGCTTCTTCCTCACACTTCAAGTCTCAAGGAATGCCTTGTCCATCTAGAGCATCTGGATGAGAATCGCTGAGATGTAGCTACGATGAATGAAGCTCAGATGAAATGAGAGAAGGTTAATTATTATAAGGCAATCAAACCTATGGTTTTCTCTGAAGGTGACCTTGTTTTGGTTTCTTCCCAAGACAAGGATGCCTTGGGGATAGGCAACCTCAAATCCATTTGGTATGAACCTTTTATTGTTAAAAATGTCTTGAAAAAGGGAGATTATGCCTTGGTTGATTTCGATGGAAACAAGCTGGCGGAGCCTATAAATGGGCTTTATCTAACGAAGTATTATGCCTAGCCTTTCGCCTAGAATTTTGCTTGTTTTATATATTGTATTTTTTTAATGTCTATTTATCGATTTTTGATGTTAATTTGATGATTTTGATCTACTTTGGTAGGTGTTTTTGGATGATATGAGTCATTTTGGATTTTCCGATGGTGCTAGTAGAAATACCCTAAATCTTGCTTCTGCGACTCACGTACTTCACTATCCATCCAGTCAGTTGCTAGCCTGAAGGGGTCTATGCATTATTCCTGCTTCAAACAATGTGGCATAGTACACTGTACTGATCAATGTACTCTCAAAGGAAATATCTCTTGGTGTTTATTTGTTAGTAGTATACTTGGATTCGCAACTGGTGGTTTCACAATTAAATAACACCTATCGTGTCAGAGACCCATTTTCGCATCGACTTTTTTTAGAGTGAATTTTTTACAAAGTTCATTTCAATATGTTATATTCATTCACATTACTCGTTCAGATAATTGGTATACAGAATAATTAACTAATCAAGAAATTGATTGGCATATTAATCATTCAATACATGAAATATCAAAAACAACATTCATCATTGTACATTTTGGATAATCCAATCATACAAAATTGTTATATATATATATATATATATATATATATATATATATATATATATCAAAGTGTGCTCAAAATATACAAAATTCGAGAAATCATGTCCTACAAAATTAAGGCTTATGCCAATCATGTTCATCATCAAAAAACATTAGTCATATGATCAAATAAAATGTATCCCTATGGGCCTTACCCTAGATAGGTGTTCCGAAAGAACACTATAGCCGTCACCACATGGTAGAACAACCAATCCCAGTCACGTGGTACTCCAACCAATTATCTCTGTATAGCCTTTGGGAGATCCTCTATGATAAGCATAGGGACTTGGTGAGTCAAACTCTCCAATTTTCTCTGTATATCATGGAGGGTTCTCCCTAGGTCTTCTGTGGCATCCTCAACTTCTCTTCCATGCCACCTATGTCTCAGAAAACCCGCAGGTCTCACTGGTCCCATGCCTGGATTAAAATCCATAAAAAATTGTTAGTCATATTTTCTAAGAAAAATTAATTTTCATTTTCATATAATTTGAAAAATCAAAAAAATCATACAATCAAAAATCATTATGCGATCTTACCAATCAACCCCCATGCTGCACCGAGCAGAAGAACGAAATATGGGTCTGCTCTAAAATCCATCGCAACATAGGGACAGTCCTCTACTAAGATGACTTGTTCTCCCCATCAAAGGATGAAATCATCATCCCAGGTAGTCTGGGAGACCTCACTAAACCCCCAGCCTCTTATTTGGGTTTACCCACCTAGCTATCTGTGGATCACAAGGGCTACTCATGGTACAGATGATCCTGGGATGAAGCCATGGAACTCTCTCAAAGAATAATGTATAGAGAATGGTACTATATCCCAAATGATTTATTTTTCTCTGTCGAATTGAAGTAAATTGTTTCTTCAAATATTCTAATAAGGTTATGCACCAATCATATAGCATGGTTAGGCAATCCATTTCCAGACTGATGCTTCCTCGTGAAGCCTGGTGTAAGGAATCTAATCCGGCTACCCTCACAATCGTAAAAATAATAATATTCAAGCGCATATCTTCCACATCTCTAATTGGGATTTGTGTTCCCACCTTCTAAGTACCCTCAGCATAATAAAATTGAATATAGTCATTATTTAACCCTCCTGTCGGCTTACCCTGCATATTTACTGGTTCCCCTCTCCAAGAGAGTTCAATTATGAAATAAATGTCTTTGATTCATATCCTTAGTGGAATTTGATCTATTATGAAGAAATCTTCATCCGGATCCCGGTAATTCACTAACATATCAAGCATTCTTGTGTTAGTTTTCATATTTGGAATTTTGAATAATTTTAATAATCCACATATCTAGAGTATATCCAAGGATACCTGGTCCTACATAACCTCATTATCAATTCTTCTATGCTCTCTTTCCCTCCAAATGATAGTCATTTTGCATTATTTCATCAAAAATCCATTTACAAATCAATTTAAAATTTCACTCTATGCATACGCGAGTCCATTCAGACACAGCCGTGTCTATACATGAGTTCCTAATTATGAACCCACATATACGTAGAGGGTTTCAGAAAAAACATATATTTCTATGGTGAAAATCACAAAACTTTTCTTCAAATGATAAAGAACTTAATGAATGAGCTAAGTATTAGGCTTACCCAATTGATTTGGATCGATTTGGTGGGAAATTTCTCCATTTGCAACAAGGGTATTTTTTTCTTGAGAGCACTTTCACAATTTATTCACAGCACAAATGCCCAAATGTGAGTCCAAAAGGCCTATTTATGCCCAAAATTCCAATTTTTTTTACAAATTTCGCTTCTGGTTATTTTTTAAACTTGTTCACGGTTTTTTAACCTTGGCTTGTAAGTGTTTGGATAGATTATTTTTAGGTATATTTTGTTGATTTTGAGATGATTCCATTTTTTCTTCAGATCCATGACTGCTAACCTGTCATGGAAGGTATTTTATTTCTGAATTGGCATATAGGTTAAGCAATTTACTTTCCATTTCACTTATGTATGCTAGTCTCCATTATAAAATCTTGCCATAGGGTCGACCCCATCATATTATGACTATTGAACCAATTTCACTCGCTAAATTTTTAAATCGTGATATGATGTTAGAGACATCCTTTACATGGGCTTCTTAGTTAGTTCCTCAATAGCATTTGTCGCCCATGCTGCAATTTGTGTAGGCTCGAGATTCCTCTTTATTCCCACCATGACTTATGAGTTGAAGCTTCATTGTTCTTCTTCTTTGCTATTTGTATTCTGGCCATATACCTTAGAGGCTCACATTTTTGTTGTCGAGTTGTATTTCTCCATTGCATATCGACCATTTGTATATCTTCGCCTTCAGCTTCCTTCATTTCGACTCATGTTTATTAAGCCATATTTTGACCATGTCTTTCTACAAAGCCAACCAAGCAATCACTTAGCCTTCAAAACTTGACACCTTTTCCCATGGATGGAACATTCTTCTGACTGTCACTTACCGGTTTTTTCCACGTTGCATTAAGCATAGGATTGTTCCTATCCCAGGAACTAGTGCATCTATTTAATGACATTCGTTCTATCAATTGTACTATAGGAATTATTTTATTCTTCTTTAGGCTTTGAAATATGAAAAGACAAAAAAATAAAATATTTCAAAAAGAGTAGGAATGAGACATTACTTCCACATTTTATGGTAGCTAAAGAGTTAGTTGTGTCATCCTTGAAGAAAGCACAAAAAAGCTAAGTCTTTTCTCCATTTAGGATGGTTTTATTTTTTAACTAAGGAGAAGTTGTAACCATGTTATCGAGTCATTACTCCCCTGGTTGGTTATCTCTTCCAATCATATGGAGGGTTTCTTTATACCTCCTGCATGCCAAACTTATATAATGATATCATTTTATGCCATAGTCAACAGGAGTCGTGCTTTTTTCAAGGAAGTTAACCTAATTCGACCTTTCTACAATGTCTCTTAACTCATTTTTCAGTCGGCCATCCTAGTCTGTCAGAATATTGTTATATCACATCAGCTATTTTTTAATTTTCTCCGGCTGGTTTGAGAAGGTCCCAATTGACTTCTTGTCAGCACATTTGTCTGTTATTGGCTTTGAAAAATTTCTCTGAGAGTAGTCCTAGAGCGACACCCTGGCCATATTTACATCATTGATAGGTGACCTTGTTCTCAACATTTGATCAACACCATGGGTCTTTGACTGAGTGGTTTACCTTGTGTTCAACTTTAGCTTACATTATCACACATGGGATTCATGTAGTACCTTAGTTTCCATTTGAGACTATCGATGGATTCCTCGCCTCTTTGTCAGATTTCATTATTGGTTTTTTTAGAGGGTTTCTTTCGTGCACTAGCTACATTTCTTCATGTCAAAAACATACTTCGAGTTGGTTACTTCACTTTTCATCATCCGATTCCTTCCACATTTTAGCCTGCAGGTTACACTCATGGTGGATTGATGTGGGATTCCTTAATTCCTTCCTTCCAATAGATCTTTTCCCATCAAATTTGACTCATTTCTCTGGGAATAAGGTCTAGAGTCCTTTTGTCAGTACCTTAGGGTTTGCAGTCATTAGTGGCATCCTCCCTCAATATCTATACTGAGAATACATCAATGTCTCATTATTTCTAGATTCTCTCAAGAGTTTGACTTCAAATCATTTATTCGCACTTGCTAGATTTTACTGGGGCACCTTGAATCTCAACATCATTATCAATGAGTTTTCTCGTGTTTGTTAACGATATACATCAATGACCTGTAATCAAAATATTTCTCACCTGATCGACCTCAACTCGCTTATTCCCATTGTGTAGAACTATGCCATGGTGATCGGTGAAGATGTGGGTCCATCCATAACTGAACCGCTTCTTTTATTTAAAATATTAAAAATATATATAAACTCCCTGTTACTGAGGGGGGGTTTACGGGTTTTTCATGTAACTTAACTACCCTAGCTCATGGCCTAAATTTTCCCGGACTGAAAAAAAAAAAACTAATTTTAGGAAGTATAAATGCACCTCAAGGGAATGGCTTAAGGGAGGAGAGAGAGAATGATATTGATATTATAGCCTGTTATAGACCTGATCAAGTCTGATATTTCCCTATGCCTCCTGCACTTCCTAGGTTCAGGAAACCCTTGTTTCCTTTTGATGTTCACCCCCACTTTATGTGAAATCCTTTGTACGCCCTTTATGGAAGAAGATTTGTGAGGCTAGGGCTGGACAGATCCAGAGAATGATTTTTCTTGGAGCTGCAACATATATCAGATGATTTCTCCACTTTCTCTTTACATATTATCAACAAAATAAGATTTTTCCTAGTCCTGATGTCTTTTTGTTATATGTCTCCTATACATGTTGAATGATCTTGTAATTGTTTATTTTATGTTCTTTTTATGAGATTATATATGCTAACATGCTAAAATATGGGACATATATGTTGTGCAACTACTTTATGTGCTTTGTATTGAATGATTTGCAGGTTCTGAAGCATGAGGAATAGTAGATGGTTTGCCCGCTGCGGGATCGACCCCAAACGTATGATAAATGGGTAAGGTTTGTTGCCTTCCATTTTCTAGTTCAAGCATTAAAACTGATAACTAAAATATTTCTTGTGATGATATGCCATCCGCTCCATTAGGTCCCTCAACCCAGACCTTAGGTTAGCTTTTCCCGCAACACTAAGGATAGTGGATGTAGGATTCTTATTACTACTCTCACCTCTAGTTATGAAAACAATAGTCAAAGGTTGTATCATTTACAATTAACTAAAATAGATGCTAAATTATCACCATATATCACATTCTTATTTAGCTAAAATTTGTGTGGTGGTGAGGACCATAAAATTGTAGGTTCCAAAACCCCATGGGATTTGTGCATATAGACTTCTAACTACAACCATTATCAATTTTATCATGAACACGCTTAGAAATAAATCTAACATAAGAAAAAATCTTACTATAATTCTATTTTTTGGTGATCACAACTATACATGGTAGTTGTATCCCACTTTGTAAAGATCTTCCACAATTTTTAATATCTAGTGTTTTTTATCGTACTTGATAGTGGTATGCAACATTTTTGGATTAAAAATGGTATGAAAAGAAAACATAAATTTATATTAATCACACATCAATGATGTATACACTCCCAAAACCTTCATCCAGACAAATTGTATTGGAGAAGGTTATAGTTTTGGTTCACCAAGTACTTAAACCCCACTTCAAGGGTTCTATCATAAAAATTATAATATCATAGACCATTTCCTCATGATCCACGTAGCATCATTATTGGTAAAGAATCATTTTTTTGAATCAATCTCACTATTACATCTTCCACACACTATCCCTTTTACTTAAAATTTTTAGGAAATGATGAGGGTGAGTTTAGAATTTTCAAGAATAGGGTAATAGTAAGTTACAATACTTTCCATTTTTCACTTGTATAAAACTTATATTGGAGGTCATCCTAACCACAGCCCCTTCTATTGAGTGCATTTCCACGTCACTTCAATTTGTGTCCAACCTATTATAGATTTTATTTCCAAAATACTGATGTATTTGTAACACTATCATTCCAAATAAATGGAATCATGACATGAAGTACATCAAGAATAAGTTCCAATATATCATCAAAAGGATAAATCATGTGATTATCATTGAGTCCACAAATTATACATAGTCATTAGTAAGCATACAAATGCTTTATGGAATTTCATCTTCAATAATATAGAGCTTCAAAACATAAATACTGTAACAACCTAGGGTTAAGTTTCTACTTGAATAAAATAAGACCAAGGTCATGGGACACGTATTCCAAGCTGAATGAGGGGGGTGGCACATCACATTGGGGGTCACCTATGGTTAATTGATTTCTATGGAAATTGGAATTCACAGCGGAAAATGAAAATAGGAAATAAATGGAAATTTAATATGAGAAATAAACGAAAATAAGAGAAAAGGAAGATGAAGAACTACAAAAAATGCATGCAAGGGAAATTTGTATCTAAGAACATAGGAATTTGTGGATGACAACTTATAGGTTATGAATTATATCAATGTAATGTATAATATATAACTTCTACTTCGATGAAAGAATAAGGTACCACCTCATGAATTAACCAAACAAGTGTGAACTTGCTACCTTCAAAGGATGATTGAAAAGCAAGAGAGATACGAAGAGCTTGCTCAAAAAATATAAAGAGAGGAAACATATAATTAGAGAAGACGAGGAGCATCATAAGATACTTTTGAATGCATTTCTCTCTAAACATAGGGAAATCATTGAACAAGTATTAGGTTACCACTAAAGAAAATGGAGGTTTTAATCATAGTGGGCTCTAACGGTCATAAAACTCTAGGACTTGTCCAAGAGATTCCAAATATTACTTTGTAATGAATTAGTGGAGATGAGGTAACTATGGAAATATAACGAAGCATTTTTAAGTGATTGTATGAGCATATATAAAAGAAAATACATGTTTCAAGCCATATTTATTTATTAATGACCATTCATGATGTTTAGGAAAAACTCAGAAGAATGATTTTTTATTTAGATGAGGAAGGAAAATTAAAAAAAAGATATAAATATTGCACTTATTTGTCTTGAACTAATGATCCTTAGAATTTATACCATGGATCTTGGTAAAATTTTGGAAGGAGAATGTAATTTTGTGGAAACCGAATCTGTTATATTTCTTTCTCAAACCTGTATTATGCTATAATCTCAGGTTTTTTCATTTTAGGTCTACAATATTATCGAAGATCTAAGAAAGGTGGCACAAAGGTCAGGATATCCTCAGTCCTTACAATAATTAATTTAAGATTTAATAAATGTTTTACCAAATACAATTTTTCAAAACACATTTTCAGTTGGAAAATATAATGATATAAAATCTAGAAATAAGAGGTCTATTCTTGGTTATCTTGGCGAAGATGGAGATGATAGAAAAATAAGAAACTGATATGGTGTATCAGTTAATCCTACTAGTTCCCGTGAACATTTTGCAAGTCCTTTTCAAGACTATGCTTATATCTATGATCCTCGTAGAGTTAATGAAAATGCATATGCTATTTACATGTGACAATTTTGGATGTTAGAGGGAGATGATATCTTTCACCACTCCTTCCAAATATCAATGGTGGTTTCTGTTAAACTCAAATTCGAAGAAATTGCACAAGGAATTCCTTTACATTAATTGACATGCATTCAAAATTTGTCATTTTGTGGGTTAAGTATTTTGTAGTGAATGAGGGAATGAGTAAATTCATTACGTTAAACAAGGTGTTTGATGTAATTATGCATGTCATTCAAAGGAATATAGAAGGAAAAAAAGTACATTCTAGCTTAGGCCTTATTCCCATGTATTTTTTAACTACCTCATGAATATTAACTCCCGTGATCCTACTCTTGGGCTAGCAATTATCAAGTACTCACTATATTTTCAAATTATTTCCATTCTTTACAACCTTGAAGAGTACCTAGTTGAAAATTTTCATCGATAGAATAAATAAGAAGAAAGCCCAAAATAAATTCAGGAATATAAGGACATGTATGAATAAGAACATTTGTTTTTTATTTCGAAGAGCTCGTTGAGCCATATGGAAATATGAATGAATTATAGGAAAAACATTGTATTAGAGGGCGTAAAATATTCCTCATTAAGTATGAAATTTTAGTGGTTACAGATCATGGTGAACATGAAATCCATAAGAATAATTCTTCATAGAATGAGAAGGAGGGCTTCATGAATTAGGAACAAGGTTTAGATATGGTACAAAATTGATGATCCAACGGCCTATTTTTCAACTAGCCTCTATGGAGAAACCTCCTCAGCATAATATGGCCTATCTAGATTTGAAGGAATGATAAAGATACGTATAATAGTTGATTAGATGAATCATTGCTATATTGGACCTTATTTATATTCATATTATGTTTTTAGCTATGGAGAAATATGTCCATAATCAACATTGATTAAAAATTATGAATATGAAGATTAATATTGGATGGAAAAATTAGGGGGAACAATCCTTAGTGGTAGAAAAAGAGAAAGATATGTCAGAAAGTGTTGAAAAATATATAAGGATGGAGAACTCATTGGTACTATTTTCAAAGCAGGAGAGAATGCATATATGGGGAGTAGTTGTCAGAAAAAGAAAATATCAATGTATATACATTAATAACAAACTTTTAGATTGTTTAAAATTCTTGCTAGTGATGTCAAAGGTTGTCTAAATGAAAGACAAATTTACATAGAAACATATTTTCAGACCTTTTCAAAGATATATGGCATGCATTTTAGAAATATTTTTCTTAGATTCTTCTAGCCCCATTTATATACCTTATATCTAAATGAATTTTTCTTCCAATTATCAAGCTAAAATTGGAGCATAATATATATTATTGGAAATATAAGCTTGATTCATTTCCAATGGTATATGACACTCCCTATATCTCCTCGCTATTGAGGAGAAATTATTTTTTGAATATTCATTATACAATTTGCAAGTTACAAAAGTCATGGTTGTGAATGCATCAATATGGGTTACACTTTTGGGCCAAATGTGGCGATGAAATTTGAAAATTTTACTCTTTTATCAAATTGAATTCCTCAAAATTCATATAACAGTTGTGAAATTTGATTCGGAGTAGAAATAAAATTTGTGGAGAATTACATTGTTATCCTAATGCTGTTTCTTTTAGCAAAAAAAATTGTCATATAATCTCCGAATTTTCCATTAAATGAAATGTTTTTCCTTGCAAATTTTCACACATCTTAAGAGATATTTGTGTGTTCATATACTACAAGTTAGTATAAATCATGAATTTTTTTTAAAATATATACATTTATGAGCATGATATACACATAGAGAACTAAGTTATATATATATATATATATATATATATATATATATATATATATATATATATATATATATATATATATATATATATATATATATATATATATATATATATATATATATATATATATATATATATATATATTGTGTTTATGCAAAATTGTATTTTTTTTCAGTTGGAAAAGTAATATTCAATTGCATTTTTCAGACCCATGTGTTCAGGTAATATTTTTTTGTACTATTTAAATAAATTAAAAAACTAAGAGTACCCTTTTGAAGAGGACTAATAAATGAATATATTTGTATTTTTTGAAATTTTTTTGTTTTGTATATTTTATGTTATTGATTCTTTATTTAACACCTTTAAAATTGTCCAAAAAAATGTAAAGAATTTAGTTTAAAACAAATTAGATGAAAAATATCCTATGAAATTGAAAATATCGAACTCATATGCCATTATATAGAGGATTCCTTCAAAAATCTAGCATGGTCAAATTTTATACTCAAGGAAAAATTGTACTTGAAATCTGAAAGGGTAAAAAATAGTGTTGCAAATAAATCTCTAAAAGGGGAGCTCCAACTCTGTATTTTAGGCCCTTGAAACATAAATCAAGAACTTAAAAAGCTTTATTCAAAACTTAAGGTGAAATTTGAAATAATTTTATCGAGGATTTAACAAAGCCTCAGTAAAGCTCTTGAAATGGCTAAAGAAGGGATCGATCGAGCTATAGCTCGATTGAGCCAGTTGAACCATAAATTCACTATTTTGTTTTCAGTGGGAAGTTTGAAGAAAATCGCAATATCGAGCTTTTAGCTCAATTGAGAATGTAGATTGATAGAGCTATTTTTTTCTCCCTCCCAACTTGTGTGCTTGGGAAAACATGTAACTCAGCTTCATGCATTCACCCAGCCCAACCGAGGAGGAATTTAACTCAACCAATGGGAAATTCAACCTTGGTTTTTAACCTATAACGCACTACATATAAGTTTTATGTGGAGGAACCTAGGACTCATGCACTCAATCGAATTAAATTATATAATTGAAGGAGTAAATATGAGGTTCATAACTCATGGACCAAGTGAAGTGAAGGTAATTTGGAGAAGTTATTTATTGTAATATCCCGTTTCAGGGATATCTCTAAAATAAGGCAAGACCCCAACCAGAGATAGACTGGGATGCAATTTACCGGATATGTCACCTCTAAAAGAGAATGAGATCCAGAGGCTACCTCGCCCTTTCCAGACTCTATCTAGGAGTGAAAGACAAACGCACCAAGTGGTATAGAACTAGAATGCTCAAGAATAATAATAGACATATAATAGAAAGAGAACATGGCAACCATGAAAACAATGGCAATTACGGAAACTCATCCATAAAAAATATAGAAGAAATGTTGAGCCATTTTATTAATTTGAGAAATGTAATGGAGTACAATAAGAAAATATTGCACAAGGCAAGTGAGAAAACACTCTCAGAGAATACCGAAAATGGCCACTCTAGGAACTGCGTCCTAGTTGCTGGAAACTGTTGTCTAGCTGCAACTGCTGGAATGGACAGAAAACTAGGGGCTGATCCCCTTACCGGAATGAGCTGAAAATCAACAAACCTCCTCTCCTCAACAACCCGGACAAGATCCGCAAACCATTCCAAGAATGGCCGACCACCAAAAACACTAGAAACTGCCTCCCCAGTAAATCCCGCTGGCCTCCAAGGGAAAATGCAGTATCTGGATAGAAACAGCTGAAATACTACCACAAACTCCGCCAAAAACCTCTGACGCACAAAGGCTGACCCTCTGCTTGAAATCCCGGAAAAATATTTAGCAGAAACACCAATCCGGAGCTCCTCCACAATGGACTGCGTCCTCTCTCCTAGTGACTATGCAGTCCCTATAAGTGCTGGCTCCACAACAAACCCAAACAATAAAACGAATTGAAAAATGCAAGCAAACAAACCTTGCTCGAGCAGGCACTCGAAGTCCCGCGGGGCTAAGGTTGAGATCTCCGCACGAAGACACTTGGTGCACTAAATAGTGCTGCAGACAGGCTAAAGAGCCGGTGTGCGAAAGAATACCAATGTCTCACTCCAAAATCAACAAATCCAAAATGATCCAAATCAGGGGGCTCCTCCATCGTTTATAGCATTGGTTTCCCTCCAAAACCAACGTAGTCTCTCTCTCCTCCACATCCACATCCTTATCTATGCAGAAGCTTCTAAAGTGCATGTAGGCCCCCTCCTCCACGTGGTGTGTGTCCCCCCTTGGCTCCCCCCTTAAGTCACAATGTTGTGCTACTAGGAAGGTGTTTTATTCCACTAAAGTGAGTTAGACCCCTTTTACTCACTTTTTCATTTATCTACAAACCATATACGGAAAAACTATACAAAGTCGAATATTCCAATTAGCTGTCGCTAATTAGGAATATTACAGTCCCCCTCGAAAAATGTTGCTTGCCCTCAAGCAACTGAAGTGATGGATGTTGCATAATTTTCTTCCTCTCCCAAGTGGCATCCTCATCCGGAAAAAATTTCTTGTCCTCAAGAAATGCCTAAACAAGCCTCCTCTCTAGCTGATGCTTCCCACCGACACTGAAAAATGTGTCTGGGTCCCAGATGTGCCACTGAAACCTCTCTAACCTCTGCATCATCCTGATATGAAGGGATCTCTCAATGCTAGGATCCAAAACTGATATCTCACCAACCAACAGTCCTCTCGGATCCCATCGCCACCCTGGCCAATAATCGCCCAAGTCCCACGGCTCGGACTCCACACTACCTCTGGATATGACTGATGCTCTAAGAGGTGAAGACCACCAACAAGCATCAATGCTCCCGGGCTCCGACTGTGCTATACCTGTAACTGCATATGCTGCCTCTCCAACTACATACCAACTCATCACCTCTCTCCAATCCAAGTCCTGACTCAATCCCATGCTGATCCTACTCTCCTGAAATCAGGAAGGACTCGTGAAGTAATGAGAATCGGTGCCCTCCTGCCAACTAGGATCTGTAACATCTACTATGTCCAAGGGACCCTGCCCCGCTGTACTCCCTACGAATAATACTGTACCATCAAGAGGGTACCAACTCATGATCTACTGCCAGTCCATCCTGGAAGAAGAATCTGACGTAGAAACAACAACGACATATATAATATGCCTAGGATGTTGCTGCCAACCCGTAATAAAATCCCACTGCTCTTCCCTGTCTATCAATGAAAGCTGCCTGTAGAAGGAAGCCCCTCTCTCTATAATGGGACAAAGTGGGCAAGGTATGCTGCAAGCTCCATCGATGTACTCTTGGAGAGTTCTACCCACTAAAAACAATATAGCTCTGCTGACTGCGAGTACATCTATCTGCGCCTTATCCCTGTGTCGACCCACAGATGGATGCTCCACCATATCCAATAGCTCCTCCCACTCCTGATTAGGAATGTCATGCTCCCGCTATCTACTGGTCCCCTGCAGAACAATCCCATCAACCTCCAACACCTCCAGAGAATATGGATCTGCAACTGTTGTCACCATACTCGATGTCAATGCATCTGACTGCTCCTCCTCAATGGCTGACCCCGCGGTTAGCTGCATATCCATCACAGAATCGATGTGAGCCTCCATATGGCTCTCCCCAAAAGGATTATCATGCATGATGTGCATAGCATCCTCCTCTACTGACTTAGGCTTCATCATATACAGCTCTATCTGGATCGTCAAAAGTGTCTCATTGCCCAGAGCATCTCCCGTAGAGTCCCCTAACTGCTCACCCTGTACACTAGAATGTAGCTCTGGTCTAGTATCTCCATCTCTGTGTGACTACTCTTGCTTCCCATAAGCAACCTCAACTGATCCTATGGACTCATATGAAAAAGAGTCCTCACACTGGCATATAGAAGGAATGCTCTCCTGTACTACCTCCGCCACCTCATCTGCATTGAATATGCCATCCACCCTCACGATGAAGTGTTGATACAATGTATGGAGTCCAGACGCATGCTGGGATTCTACCTCTACTGAACCCAATATCCTCTGCTCATGCATGATCTCAACATGCCTTGAGGGAAAAATGATGCATGTCTCCCTCATGACCCACTCCCCGGGTGTAGGCTCAATGATGATTGATGTGCCACCCCTGCAGATGATCATCTCATACTCTAACCTGTGGCTATCAACTAGCACACCGACCCAGTACCACTGTTGAGAGGTCTCTCGCCTAGTGTGCTGAGTGCCATCCAAATATATTGGTTGTGCCTCGCGTACCCCGCTGCTCATGCCCAAAGTGCCAAAGGACAACAACAAAATCGGCTATGCCCGTGAGTGATGTAGAAGAGGGTCAGGTGCGTAAGTCCCCACAGATACCATCAAGTATTGCTCATCTGTCTCCCCATTGATCCTGGGTGAAATACCCCCAAAGGTAAGCCCAGTGTCCCTGTCTGTGAGTCTCCCTGGAGGCAATGCTCTAAGACCTTGTTGTGTAGCACCGTATGCCCTCGCATACCACCGATCATCCACATACTCCTCGACATGCCACTGCACACTGAGGCATACCCCTATATACTGCTAGATACCCCATGCTACTATTGTGCCACCCTATACCGTCTTGTGCACTGACTATGTCCAGGCATCAGTCACTCCTCGCGTGCTCTCAATGTGATGTAGGACACTCCTACTCCACAATGAAGTCCCACATACTACGGTACACCACCATGCAACTCCATGTCCACCGGTAGCCCAATGCTCAATGCTAGAGGCTCCCACACACCCCTGGATGTGATGAAATAGATTTGTGCCTCTACATGTTGCACTACCCCCAATCGGTATCATCATCTCCACCGTTGCATCGCTATACTCGTCGACGAATCGATCATCACTCCAAGCCCTCCTCGAGGGGTCCAAGAATTGAATCTCCCTATGTGTCATTAGTGTTACCACCACTGCTTAGCTCTACTGCATCCTTTGTGCCCCACACAAAGGTGAAGAATCCTTGGCCCCATACAAGGCACCATCTGGTGGCCTGCCAATGCCACCTCCTCCGACAAGCTCCTACCAAGGTATGTTGACCACCCCGTGATCCCATGTATAAGTGTCATACCAAGACAAACTAGGGAGTCTTCCCATAAACTGGTTGGCCATCGGAGCTAACCAAAACTCTCCTAGCGGATGCACATGCTCTACTGCTAGGCAAACTATACCCTCCAAAACATAGTCAACCGACTTGCTTGAAAAATGATAGGTGATCCCGCCTAGATCCCAATGCCAATCTGCGGTTCCTGTATTACCCATACCTAGAAATTCCTGCTAAACTACACTCAGACCCACCACCATCTCCATAACCCACTCCACCGGGTACCAACTTAAAATCTCTCACCATCCAACCTCAACATGTGGATGTTGCACCCTGTGCAACCACGATCGTCTCATCCTGCTAACCAAGTCAACATATGAGGTCTAACTAGGTGACTTCGTCTCTCTCTCTCCAATGGGGAGAGGTGACCCAACAATGCTGCTAGTCCCATCCATGCATGCCTAAAGGGGAATGATCTGATGCTCCAACCTGCCCTTTGGTTGTACCATCAGGGAATCCAGTCGTTCCCCAATGAGGGGCCAACTTGGCCGCCGACTTGGCACAAGCCACTCTCATGCCCTCTAGCTCCTTGTGATTCCACAAAATGGCCTCCCGTACTGATGTGGCCTTCCCTTTCAAAACTCGAAGGTTCGTTCGAAGCCGATGATATCGTTGTCTGCAACCATCATCCAATACCTCTATACCTCCTAGTGCCTCATCAAAGGTGGATACATCTCCTGACATCGCACCCATCTATCATGTGGTGCTACCACCCGAAGTCTCGAACACGACTCCAGTCATCACCTCAATGGATGGCTCTACTGGAGTAGGCTCTTCCTTCTCCACTAAGATATCAACTGACATGGTCAAGGAGGTCTCCAACGAGGGTGAGTCTCATGTCACACTTGGTGTATCCTCGGACTCCCTGTAATCCTGTGTGCCCTCATCCTCCAAGTGTGAGGTAACCATTTTGATGGTTTCCCTCTCCGATATTCGGTCGATCTGGAAAGAGGTATCCAACTTCTCCACCCAATATTTTTCCTGAATTCTTGGATGACTCGTCAAATGTTCGTAAATGGAATCTGCCCACTATGTGCTGCCAGCCCCCATCATGTGAGTGCCTGTTCCCTCTGTGAAAGTTGTGGGGTCTGCTATCTCGCTGGAGCTTAAAAAAATCTCTGAATGGAAGGGCATCCCTAAACTCTTGCCCATATGCCTGATACTCAGCGAAATAATCACCCATGTGGCAAGGCTTTGGCTCCTGCTGTCCTGCTACCCCTGTGTCTGCACCCAGAAAGGTGGGCATAGTGGAACGTGTGGGTGTATGTGATGTCATATGCTGAGTGGCATCATGCGCTGGAAAATGGTGGGACGTGCTTGATCCCTTGCTAATCTGGAGACCCCTTGGGGTTTTACGCTGTCTAGCCTCCAGAGCGGTGAATCTCTGCCCCATCACCTCAATCTATCTCGATAGATCATGTACTGATTTGAGTAGCATCTCCACAAATCTCTTCGCGCCATCATCACCTGCAATCGGCTCCTCCTTCTATGTGTCTATAGGCTCCTCAAAAACTGTAGTGCTACTCCAAAACTACACTATGGCTTGACTTCGACCTCCCATTTACCAACTGAAAACTACTCAGAAAATGCTAGGAATTTGGGAAGGTGATCCTTGCCCAAAACGCAGAAAAACCTAGAAACGGTTTCTTCTAATTCCAAACTTCAAAATCTGATCCTTTGTATTTTGGCACTTCTCCAATTTCGTTTTTTTGGTACTGCAACCGCTAATGTGAATTATTGCTCTCCAAAATCCCAACAAACCTCTGTATGGTCTCTTTCCCAATGTCATAGACCACAGGCTGAGCCAGAACTTTTCTCCGATACCACTGTAATATCCTGTTTTCGGGATATCTCTAAAACAAGGCAAAACACCAACCAGAGATAGAATGGGAGGGCATTTACCGGATATGTCACCTCTAAAAGAGAACGAGATCCGGGTCTGCCTGGCCCTTTCTAGACTCTGTATAGGAGTGAAAGACAAACGCACCAAGTGTTATAGAACTAGAATGCTCAAGAATAATAATAGACATACAATAGAAAGAGAACACGACAACCACAACAACAATGAAAATTACGACAAGTCATCCAGAAAACATATAGAAGAAATGCTGAGCCACTTTATTAATCTGAGAAATGTAATGGAGTACAATAAGAAAATCTTGCACAAGGCAAGTGAGAAAAAACTCTCAGAGAATACCGGAAATGGCCACTTTAGGAACTGCATCCTAGCTGCTGGAAACTGTTGTGTAGTTGCAATTTCTAGAATGGACAGAAAAGTAGGGGTTGATCCCCTTACCGGAATGAGCTGAAAATCGGCAAACCTCCTCTCCTCAACAACCTGGACAAGATCCGGAAACCATTCCAAGAATGGCCGACCCCCGAAAACACCAGAAACTACCTCCCCAGTGAATTCCGCTGGCGTCCAACGGACAATGTAGTAGCTGGATAGAAACAACTAAAATACTGCCACAAACTCCACTAAAAACCTTCGACGGGAAAAGGCTGACCCTTTGCTCGAAATCCCAGTGAAATCATCAGCAAAAACACCAATATGGAGCTCCTCCACAATGGACTGCGTCCTTTCTCCAAGTGACTGCACAGTCCCTATAAGCGTTGGCTCCACAACAAACCCAAATAATAAAACGACTTGAAAAATGAAAGCAAACAAACCTTGCCCGAGCAGGCACTCGAATTCCCCCGGGGTTAAGGGTGAGATCTCCGCACCAAGACACTCGGTGCACTAAACAGTGCTACAGATAGGCTAAACAGCCGACGTGTGAAAGAAGACCAAAGTCTCACTCTAAAATCAACAAATCTAGAATGATCCAAATGAGAAGGCTCCTCCATCTTTTATAGCATTGGTTTCTCTCCAAAACCAACGTATTATCTCTCTCCTCCACATCCTCATCCTTATCTTCCCAGAAGCTTCTAGAGTGCATGTAGGCCCCCTCCTCCACGTGGTGTGTGGCCCCCCTTGGCTCCCCCCTTAAGTCACAACGTTGTGCTACTAGGAAGGCGTTTTATTCCACTAAAGTGAGTTAGACCCATTTTACTCACTTTTTTATTTATCTACAAACCATATACGAAAAAACTATACAAATTTGAATATTCCAATTAGCTGTCGCTAACTAGGAATATTACATTTATGGAAAGGGTTTTTGGCACTCTTCAGGGAGGTTTTTAGTCCTTGTCGGAAGGTATGTTACAAATCAATTATCAAGGAAACGTTTCAACCATGCTGGAGGTTATTTTTAGCCATTTTTAAGGTTGAAATTTAATCATGTTGAGGCCTAATTTATTATATATGTTGGTGGGAGGGGGTACTCTAGTGTTTGATGGTTAATTTAAAGCTTTGTTTACAGGTTGAGTATTAGTGTCTTCAAGGTCGAATTTACATCTAATTTGATGACCATGTCATATTGTAATGAAGGCCAAGTCTTGATCTGATTTGAATTCTTATTTTTGTGTTTTGATGGCCAAATTCAAGTCTAGTTTGTGGTCGAAGTTGCAATACTATTACAGAAAAATATCTGGTCTTATTTTTTAGGAGGTTAAGATTAGTTGGAGAATCGTTGTAAGGATATTTCTGTTGGGAAAAATACTGAGAGAGGGGGGGGGGGGTGAATTAGTATTTTGGACTTACTCAAACTTTTACTTTTTCATTCTCTAAAAACCCATATGCTACTTTGCTGAAGCCAACTAGCATATACACGCGGATATCCTTCATAGAAATCTCGTATACACAGAGATATTATTATGTCATTAATTCTTTACTTAGATCTATGCAACATTCATTCTTCTGATGATTAGATAATAGTAAGCATGTGCAGTAATAACAGAATAAACCATCACACATAAGCATCACACAAGAACACCAGGATTTAAGGTGTAAACCCAAGTCGGGAGAAAACCACCGCTACCGTTGTTTCAGTCTTCAATCTTTATTATATAAATAAAACATGTTACAACCATGTACTGGCACAGACTCATACCAGCACGCAGGCACCCACCCGCAGAAGGCTACAACCTTCTCTCATTTACCAGCCTCTCCTGGAAGGGAGCTACAACCCCCTACTCTCGTTTACCAGCCTCTCTTGGAAGGGAGCTACGACCCCCTACTCTCGTTTACCAGCCTCACCTGGAAGGGAGCTACAACCCCCTGCTCTTGTTTACCAGCCTCACCTGGAAGGGAGCTACAACCCCCTGACTGAAGGCTACAACCCTCAGCACCACCATGGACCACGTTTCATCAATTTTCATACTGGATCCAATAGCTTCAATAGATCACAACTTGCAGGCCACTTTTCATCATATTTTCAGACTAGACCCACTCCACACATTTAAGCTCAATCATACATCAAACTGAAACTTATACCCTTATCAATGAATCATCAACCAATCAATCAACAACTTGATCTTTTCTCAACATAGTCAACAACATAATGAATATTCAGAAAACCCAGATCTATATGAATACATCATAGAAAGATAGCAGTAATACAACAGAATAGATCAGACATTTCATACCACATACTTCATCAAACCCTAGTTTTCATACGCGCTTTCCTTTCACTGATCCAGCGTATATACGCGCTTTCATGTATATAAACCCACGTATACATCTGCACATATTACAGAACTAATTTCACAACCCATACGTGCTTTCTCTTAATCCAACCCGCGTATATATGTGCCTACTCTGTTACAAACTTGCGTATAGATCTTCAGACATTTTAGGTCAGTACAATTCTTCAGAACAGATGCAAAGCTCAGATTTTACCCTTCACTTCAGAAACATGTTCGCCTCATCTCAGATCTAAACATTTCATAAACAGATCTAGAAGATACAAATACATTTCAGATCTAGAGATCCTTCTTCATCATTTTCTTCACTGGTGCATTATGAATTCATATCTATCATTCAACTGTTACCCATTCCATACAGATATACTTCAAAGAGAAGTATTCATTAAAACCTAGACATCTTACACACTCTTGCACAATGATTCTCTTCTCCTTATATAGATTTAGCCTTTGTCAATAACATGAGCCAAAACCACATTACTTTCGATGGTATTCCTAGACGGGATCACATAGACAATCCAGCACTCAATACAATGGGTCAATACCATGGTAAAGTCCCCTAGTTTTACAAATTTAGAGCGCAATTAGGCATATGCAACTTAGCACGTACTTTTTCGCGTACATCCTCTACTTCGCCTAAACAAACCCGTGTATGCATAGTGACAGGTCTTATTCATCATTGCTGTGGCCCTTTCTGAAGTTGCTTTCTTCTGTACTCCTTAGCTGATCTGTAGAAACATCATCTGTACATATTTGACACATAGGTTGCAACTCATGAAGTTAGTTTCCATCAAGAACAACTTCATTAAGTAGGTTGTCATCATCTTCATCAAGTGGGTTTCCATCAAGGACAACACTCTGCATCATATTGCCAACAATTTCAAGGTAAATTATAGTTGGATAAGGTAATTTTAACGGAGTTTTTAACTAAATTATTTTTTTTGTTAAGGTAATGACAGGGCCAAGGTCTATTGTGGACAGAGGTTTAATAAAAGGAGGGACATCTTGTACAATTTTTGTGGTAGGATTTTTCATTGCATAAGGTTAGTGTTTTATGCATAGGTCTAAAGGCCATAGTAAGAAGACATTCAAGACATTCAAGATTGTAAATTTGTATTATTTTAGAAGTGTGTTGAAAAATTTTATGTAGAAGAAATAAATCTACAATGTTTAGTAAACATTTGTAGGTGGTAAGAACTTCTCTTTCACATATAATAATCCTAAGCAGTGGTAGTTACAGAATGAAGAACAAGAGTTGAAGGATTTGAAGTTCAAATCATCAATCCTCTTTTTGAGAAAAAATAAAGAACTAACATGTAAGATATAAAGTCTAAAGGGTGAAGCCAAAAAGCCTAGTTGAATAGTAGAAAATTAAAGTGTACATGTCAAGTGGTTATGATCAAGATTGAAGGCACAAATATGAGGGTTTCATGGCTAGGTTAAAAGTCAATGATTTTTTTTTAAGGTAAGAATTTATTGGTTAGAGATGCAAGGAATAACTTGAAGACGCGGGTTGGTGCATATAGTTTGTTGATTGGGTGCTAAGGGGGATTTTTGATGCCTACATTTTCTAAATTGTTGCTCTGCTAAGGGAATGAAATATCTTGTCGGTTGATGCCTATGCAATTTCTAATTTGGTGCTTACTTCTTACAAGGAATTTTATAAAATATTTACAAAGAAATATTGTATGAATGTTTCTTATCTAAATATTTGTTTTTCATGCTTTACATGCATCAAATGTTTTAAAAGATAAGAAAATATAAAATAATGAAATATTGATTCACCCTCCCTCTCACTATTTCCCAAAATATCTCCTAGATAGATATGTACATCATAACCCTATCCCCCACCGTACAAACAAATATAAAAGTAAATATACAACAACGCAATAGAAATGCATAGATCAAATACTTAAGTAAAAACATTCTTGTATATGTTATCTAATTGAAGTGTAATTTGTAAGGTAATTATGCTGCAAATAGCACACACCTATATTGAATGAGACCCCATAGATAAATCTTCAATCAATAGGAAACAAGCTATAAGAAATTCTCCAATGTTTGTTTATCCTATTTGAAACCCCCTTAACAAATCTTATCCCTTGGGCAAGGATACACCTTAATTATATGGGCATGTTCAAGGAATCTAACCACAGTCTCTTACTTCTGGTGATTAAAACAATATTCAAAGGTGGTATCCCCTACAATTAAATCAAATATATCCTGAAATATATCTATTGGATAAATTACCAGTTGATTAACCTCATTATGATGAAGAAGCCCCTATAATTATCGGTTATAAAACCCCACAATATTTCTATGAATAGATTTTTTATTGAAGCCATTATTACCTTTTATCATGACCACACTTAGAAATAGGTCTCACATAAGAAAACACATTACTACCATTTTTATTTTTTGGTGATTACAACTATATTTTGCAGTTGTTTCTTACTCTCTAAATATCTTATTACAAGTTCTATGATCTAGTGATTGTGATCATCCCACATATTTAGATGAAAAATGGTATAAAAAGCCATGATAAAATTTATATTAATCACACATTAATGATGTTGACACTCCCAACCCCTTCTTCGACATAGTCAATATTGGAGAAGAATATGGTTTTGGTCAACCAAGTACATAAACCCTTCTTCATAAGTTGTGTCATAATAATGATAATACCATATAACATTTCTTCATGATACAACTAGTATTATTATTAGCAAAGAAACATTTCTTTTAGTCAATCTCAATATAGCATCTTCCGAGGGTTATCTTCTTTCCTTCACATTTTCATGCAATGGTCAAGTGTCAAGCATAGGGAAATAGTAAGTTACAATCCTTTTCCATTTTTCACTTTTACATAAATTATCTTGAAGTTCATCCTCACCATAATCCTTTTGCTTGAGTGCATTTCCTTATCCTTTCGATTAGTTTCTCAAAATATTATATATTTTATTTCTAAAATACCAACTTATTTGTAACATTATCATCACAAATGAATGGTATCATAACATGAATTACATCAAAAATAGGTTACAATTATATATTCAAAGGGATCAATCATGTTATCATAATTCTCACCACAAGTTCTACATAACCATTGGTAAACATACACATTCTTTACAAATTATCATCATATATAATATAGAGCTTAAACACATTAATGAGGATGTTAAATAACAAGCATATATAACATCAACTACACCATCACAACCTTATTCATGCTATTCATCATAATAATTTTTTATTTTGAATTAAATCATAATATAATGAAGTAGTTCAATCCTCATCCCTATCTACACAATCACATAGGTTCTTTATTCTATCATTGCAATCATGAACAAAAGTAAGAAAAACAATAATGTATTTAATATGCCATTTTTTATTAGTCAAATTAAAACAGAATTAAAACCTAATATAAAGAAGGGTCACCACCTTTACCTAGCACATAAGTCTTCTAATAAAATATTACATAGGTATTACTCACCATAAGCTATCAAGTGTCATAGCATCAAGTCATGCATAACTTTAAGTACAATTACATATGAAATAAGGGATAATCCTAGCAAGAATAATCCAACTATCAATATAATTCACACAATGCATAACTAAATTCCAGATCAGACAATGAATATTAATCGCAATGACAAGGAAAGGACATGTTTAAAAAAAATCCTAAGCCTGACCTTCCCCTCTTATATAGGTTATGATCCTCAAGACAGTTACGATTCTCATGCAAAAATATTAGTTATTAGATACATTATATGTACCTACACACAATTTCAAAAACACATAAATCGATATTATTCACCATGTTCTACCTACTTTACTCTAATTCACATAGAAATAGCTAAATTTCATTTATATCTCACACTTTTGTTTTATTTCCAAGTCAATTTTTTTGGGTTAACTTTTGCATATTTTATTTCTGGCATTTCTTCTATACACAAGGTGGAGTTCGCTAGTGTTTCTTTGAAAATAAAATTAAAATATTCTCTAAATAGAAAAGAAATATGAGTTATAATAAAAAATAAAATTGAATATACATGTTTAATTAGTTTTAATTAAAATCATTATAAAACACTAATAATCTTATTCTTACTATAGCCATTAGATTTTTTTGTTGATATTACAGCTTAATATGGTACAAATATTCCACTCACTATCAATTATAAATAAAATAATTCAACTTCCGCATTATGTAATATAATTTCATATCAATTTTAAAATAAGGTAAAGCAATTAAATGTACAAAAACTCAAACATATACCAAACTTATAATTTTCAAAATTATTTGAAATTTTGGTTTAATTTTTTTAGATAAAAAAGAAAAAGATAATTTATTTAATTTTTAATATAAAATTAATATGTGACATTTAAAAATGTTTATAATAATAAAAAGATTGAGTAGAGAGAGTTAAAATATTTTAATATTCAAAATTACTTAATAATTACATATTGAGGGTTAGTAAAATGTTTAAAAGAGAAAAAATGAAAAGGGGAAGCTCAACCACTAAATGTAATTTTGTCTTGGGCAATTTTTGCATGTTATGTGTGGTAGTAGCTATTTTATTATAAGTGCCTTAAGCATATGCACAATCTAATTCTATTTTTCTTAAATAAAATTACAAAGAGAAAAAAAAGTAATATTTACATATACTCAAAATGCATATTAATAATAAAGAAACAATTTTAATGCATATAATATAAAGCATGATAAAATATTTCAATACACATTTCTTAATGCTAATTATATATTTAAAAAAAAATTAATAATATTGTAACGTCCCTCACTTCCACCTACACCACAAATTGTTTTTTTCTTGGAGGTTGTCTTTCTAAGTCTAAAATGTTTATTTAACTAATACCCTCCCTGTTCAATTTTAAGCATGAACATCCTTTTATTAAACATAATTCATATGTTTAAGTCTGTTCCCTATACATATATAATTCAATGGAGTGGAATATATACCAATTTCCTTATATATCTCTTTGTTATTGTTACCATTGATTTTTTTTTTCATTAAACTTTTCTTATATATCCTATATATATATATATCCTCCATATATATATATAGAAGCCACAAATTATCAATAGTCAAAACTCCATCATACGTAATGTATAAAATCCATCATATACAAATCCCTCAACTAATTCAGGTCTCGAATGCATATACCTATGGAGACTAGAAGGGAATGGATTCATAACAAGGTTTCATATTCATGATAATTACACCCCTACTGCTTTATAAAAATTCACCATGCATAGAGATTTTGTTTTTTTGATTGGATGCACAGTGCCTATGTCACGCAGATCCTACTAAGTCCTTATACTTTTCATAAGCTAGAGGACCTTGTCTGGGTATCGGATTTATTCAATATGCTTGCTAATTAAAGTCGATGTATGTTCTTTCTTAGTGGTGTAGCCATTCATTCAATTTTGTTTGGTCGTCAAGGTTTAATGTGAGGATGCACTGTCCCTTTGGCACCATTGCAATCTCGTATCTTGGCCATTATGAAAAAATCTTTAATCGTAATAGACGGCATGGAAGTCGTCGTCCTTACTTGTCACGTTGGCAATTTAAAATGTACGTGGTGTGAGTTGGATTGTTCGTTATGTTCTCCACGTCATTTAAGTTTCAAAATATTCTGAACTCTAAAGCCCGAGAGGAGATCTGCCATCCCTTTTGGTGCATGTATAGGCCCCAGCGTTGCATCCTTAAATGTTTATATCTGTAGGACCTATGGGATCATTATTCACGCCTGTCCTGGTCTACTACTGTAAGTACAATGAATTCGATTGCAATTGATTCTTCATTTATGGCTTAGTCCACTGTGCAAGCATTCTCGACTTTTCTCATCTCGATCCATGGTATTCTTTGGATCTTAAGACAAGTGGACGTTGTAGATGCATGCATAGTAATTAGGGTTTTGTTCATTGGGCTTGATGAATCGTATTTACTCTTGAAATTTCATTTGGAAATTTTCTTCGTCGCATTGTTCCTCTTGCTTGACTTAGGAGGTTTTCACTCTGTGCAACATGGGAAGACGCAGTGTTAGGCTCGTTCCATCTCCTGGGCGTGCCCATTCTTCATTCCTCACCATACAGTTAAAGGGAGTACGTGTTCTGTTTTGTTTTTAAATTTTCCGTTTCAATGTTGGAATATACCCATACACAAAATTTTATCCCTGGTGGTTTATCGTTCAGCTATTTGGATTTGGGATTTGTTATATCAATACAAGTTGTGTTTGACTCAAATGTTAACCCTGGCAGGGTAGGCCTTCCTACTGTTCACGTCTTTCATGGCCGTCGTGGATTTTTCCGCTGCGATTTCCCCAGCTCACGGTAAGACATTGCTACGCAAATAATCCATCGATTTGTAGGAACAACTCATTAGGGCTTTTTTTTTATTCTAACCAGTGTTTTTACCAAAGTCCTTTTTTTTCCGTTTTACAGGACAACTGATGCGCCAAGCCCTCGATCTTGAAAGGTAAGTCTTCTGTGGTGATGCGTTGTTCATCACCTTTAGTTATAAATTTGTCTTCAATTTTTTTTTCTGTTTGCTACGAGTTCTCATGTCGCCCGAAAATTTTATTGCAGGTATACTTCGAATCCCTTCGAGGTTTTCCCGCCGTGTTAGTTGATGGATTTCTATTTATTCGGCTTGACGTCTTTGAGCCTTGGGTTTGAGGTCGGTATCGACGTGACCTCAGTCCAAGCATGACCTAGCTTGTTCGTGGTTATTCCATGAAGTTTATATAACGTCTCAATTTTTATTTCTTTCTATCAAATTTCTATTGTAATATTGATGTACGTCCGAACTGAGACTGTGGACAATGTTATGAAATTCCCGCATTTATTTAAATTTTGTAATAGGGTCAGAACCCTTGAAAATCTTGCGTCCCAGTGGGTTTCAGTGGAGAATATATATATATATATATATATTCTATAGATGGTTCGACCTTGTGACGAGTGATAGTTCAATAGTATTACCTGACAGTTCACAGATTTCTCCCCTTGTTTTTAATACTGATGGGAACTGGTTTTGTTTTGTTTTTCAAAACATTTTATGCTACATCAGTATAATTTTCTCTCTTTTATAACTACTTACAGCTAGTGAATCACTTTAAAATTCTAAAAGTGCCCCTCTCTATGATCATGGGAATTAATTTGTACTTCTCATATTCGGTGTACAATAAGATAAGCTACGTTGTCAGTTAAAGGGTTTGAGGATATCAACTGCCTTAGCAAGATTTGACTTCCTAATTCATTCGGGCTTCCCATGTTGTTATCCTACAGTTGAGTATTTATTTCTCTAGAAGTGATCCCATGCGGATTACACCCATATTCTTACTGGGTTCTTGTCTTCTAATAGCAGTAGAAAGATACTATCCTAGTCCTTTCTTATTTCGTGCATCTCTTTAGGCTATCATTATTACAAATTATTATTGTTGTTATGCTCAGGATTTATTAACTTCTATCAACCCCTTACAAAATTTGGAATTAACTACTAATCAATCCAGTGATGTAATAGTCTTTATTACTCAACTTTCTTTCACATATTAGTGTTAGCCTCTGATGAAATAATGGTTCTTTGAAATAAGCATTAATGGGTAGTCTTATGGTAATTGTTGTAAGTACCTGGCTTCGGTTTTGCTAACTTCCCCATCAATTACTATTATGGTTCATTTCTTACACTAATTGATGTTTGCTTCCTTCTGGTGTAGAATTAATTTCTTATATGCAGGGATAATTTTCTATTGTGCTTATGGTTATGTATGAATTGTATATTGAATCTAAAAGTTATTATCTATTTTTACTCATTTAATGCACAATTTAAATGTCAGTTCATCTACTGCTATTTTTAAATATGATACTGGAATTCCCATACTACTTTATCATAACCATGCTCATAAATTTATCCTAATAAATCAGAAGCAGTTTAAAGTTAAATTATCTGTGGAGGGATATGTATCCTCAGATTTAAACCAACCTCGGTTTAGAGATTCTGCTCGATTCTCCTCTACAGATTTATTTTCTACAACTATACAGAATTATAAAGGTGAATTCCTTATGAATAATTCTATTAAATGTAGCACTAACTAGTCTAACATACAAATCAGACAATTATATGTAGCCAATTTATACCACATGAAGTAAAAACACCAGTAAATTTAGAGACATACCACTCTTGCAATTGGCCAACCTCCCAACCTTAGAGTCCTTCTGTCTCCCAGAACTCACCCCCGAGCTGAGATCTTCTCCTAGAATAGATCAACCTCTAATCTTTTTAGGAGTAGCTTATTTAAGTTGTTCTTCCCCAAAGCCTTTTTCTACTTCTGCGTCCAGAATATCAGGATGCTTTTCTTCCTGTTTGCCTAGACTTCCCTATTTAGGGACTTTTAAAGCTGCTTTCTACTTTTCCTAGCTTTTCCAGCTTTTTTACCTCTTCCCAACTACTTTCCTCATCATTGGGGAAACTAGATTTTCCTCAAAATCAAATTTAGAAATTCTTTCAAGGATTTTTGAAAGATTGTGGGGAAAGTATTTGCTTTTATCCATCCTAATGGATTTAGCAAGTGATCTCATAATTCTCATTTTGATCAATATGCACAAAATTATTTTATTCATTTTCTCAAATTAAATATTTAATTACATCCACAAAATACTTGTCCTTTGGGGTCCACTCCCCTTAGGATTAAAGTTCAAATGTCTAGTTTTGACTTCCAAACACATAAACTAGGGGTGTTACATATTCCCCCTCTGAAAGAAAACACCTTCCTCGGTGTTGTTATTAAACTACTAGAGTTCATTTTTCAAACAAAAATGGATATCTTTCCATCATTTCAGCTTCTCTTTCCCAGGTAGCTTCTTCAGCAGTAAAGTGCTTCCACTTCACCATTACTCTTGCTACCGTTCGGTTCCTTAATTCAATTTCTTCCCACTCCAAGATTTGAAGCGGTTCTGGAAGGAACTCCCCTTCTGGTTCCACTTGTACAACATTCCAATCAACTATGTGAGAAGCATCATGTACATATATTTTTAATAATGAAACATGAAACACATCATGAATTCTAACATGGGGAGGTAACGCCAGCTTGTAAGCCAATGTTCCCACCCTTTCTAACACTTCAAAAGGACCACAATATCTAGGAGCTAGTTTTGCACAACTTCCAGCATAAAGTGTGCTCTTTTTTGGTTTAATACCCAAGTACACATGCTCTCCTACTTTAAATTCTCGGTGTACTCTCTTCTTATCAGCATAGTTTTTCTGGCGATCTTGTGCTATCTTGATTTTTCTTTGTATATGTTTAACAATTCTTTCCATCTCTTGTAAGGCATATAGTCCCAAAATTAATTTATCTTTTGGCTGGCTCTAGCTCAAAGGAGTACGACATTTTCTTCCATACAGTGCCTCAAACGGACTCATTTTTATAGAGGATTGGTAACTGTTATTATAGGAAAATTCAGCTAAATGCAAATAATCTCCCCACTTTGATGGCCTATCCATCACATAAATTCTCAAAATATCCTCCAAAATCTGATTATTTCTCTCAGTCTTCCCGTCGGTCTGAGGGTGATAGGCAGTACTAAAATTCAGCTTAGTACCCATACCTCCAAATAGACCTTTCCAAAAAGCTGTTGTGAACTTAGAATCTCTGTCTGAAACAATCACCTTCGGAACCCCATGGAGCCTTAATACCTCCTTCAGGAACACATTCGCTACTTGAGCTATCCCAAAGGTAGATTTCACTGGTATAAAGTGTGCAGCTTTTGTTCAAGTGTCTACTACCACCATCACTGAATCATGTTGGTATTTGGTTTTGGGTAATCCTGCTATAAAATCGATGGAAACTGTGTTCCATTTCCATTCTGCAATTGGCAAGGGGTTTAAAAGACCAGCAGGATGCTAATGTTCAACTTTAACTAGTTGACACTCTATGCATCTAGCTAAATATTCTGCTACATCTCTTTTCATTCCTGGCCAAAACAACTTCTTTTTCAAAGTTGTTAACATTTTCTGATATCCAGGATGTCCTGCATATGGCTGTTTGTGATATTCATCTAAAATCTCTCTTTTCACGGACTCTACATTGGGAATATATAATCTGTTTGTATAACAGATCAGTCCTTTCTAGTTTTGAGTGAAATCAACCATATCCTTCTTTAGGATTTTCACTTGTATGTTCTCATAATTTGGATCCTGGTCTGCTGCCTGTTTCACTAACTCTTCTAGATCAAACTGGGCACTACTTCCACTACTGCCTATAATTTGAAAAGCATTTCTACTTAAAGCATCAACAATTTTATTTTCTTTCCCCCTGATATGTTTTATGTCCATATCAAATTCACTTAGAAAAGACAGCCATCTGGCCTGTCTAGCATTCAAATCAGTTTGGGAAAAGAAATATTTGAGACTAATATGATCAGTCATCAATGTAATTTTTTTTCCAAGTAGATAGTGTCGCCACATCTTCAAGGCATGAATAACAACAGCTAACTCCAAATCATAGGCACTATAGTTTTGTTTATGTATCTTCAATTTCCTAGATTCATATGCAATAACTGCATTTTCCTGCAAAAGGACTCCTCCTAACCCCTCTCTACAAGCATCTGTAAAAACAACAAATTATTTATCAGGATCTGCAATCTTCAGTATAGGGGCTATGGTAAGTTTTAGTTTTAATTGATCAAAACTATTTTGACATTTTTCATTCCACTCAAATTTGACACCCTTCCTTTGTAATGATGTTATGGGATGTGCTATGGAAGAAAATCTCTCCAGAAATCTGCAATAATAACCTGCAATCCCCATGAATGATCTTACTGCTGAAACATCAGTTGGTACAGGCCATTCTTTAATAGCGTTTATCTTTTTAGGGTCAACAGCCAACCCTTGTTCAGAAATAATATGTCCCAAGTATTGAATCTTGTCTTTATAAAATTCACATTTACTGAACTTGGCATATAACTGGTTTTCTTTCAACGTTTGCAATACTATTCTCAAGTGCTCTTTATGTTCTTCCTCAATTTTTGAGTAAACTAAAATATCATCGATGAACACAAGTACGAATTTATCCAAGTACTTATTTAACACACTATTCATTAAGCACATAAAGGTGGTAGGGGCATTTGTCAAACCAAAAGGTAGGACTAGAAATTCGTAGTGAGCATACCTGGTTCGAAAGGTTGTTTTGCTGATGTCTTCTTCTTTAGTTCTGAGCTGGTGATAACCAGTCCTGAAATCAATCTTCGAAAATACTGAAGCTCCTCTCACTTGGTCAAAAAGATCATCAATTCTAGGCAAGGGGTATCTATTTTTAATGGTCAACTTATTCAATTGACGATAATCAATGCACATCCTAAAGGTTCCATCTTTCTTTTTCACGAATAGCACTGGTGCTCCCCAAGGAGACACACTCGGTCTAATATAACCTTTATTTAACAACTCTTGCAATTTCATTTTCAGTTCCATGAGTTCAGGGGGACTCATTCGATAAGGGGCTCGGGAAACAGGTGCTGCTCCCCGCACCAGATCGATTGAAAAGTCAATCTCTCTTCTGGGGGAAAGATGAGGAATCTCATCTGGAAAGATTTCCTTAAACTCTCTTACCACTGGTAAAGCATCCAGCAAACTTTTTTCAGTTTTATGTTCTATTTCTTCCACATGTACTGCATAAACTTGATGTCCTTTCCTACTTGTTTTTTTTAATTGCAGTGCTAATATTTTCTTTACAGAAATGGGTTTTGGTTTTCCTTTGAGAATAAAAGGTTTCCCCTCTTCATATATACAATGCAGGGTCTTGTCCCAACAGTTCATCATGGCCTTCTTCTTTTCCAGCCAGTCCATTCCTATCAATAAGTCGTATGAACCTAATGGAAAAATATTCAAATTTACTTCTGTTTGAAAATCGTTTATCTTAATTGCTGTTCGGGATAGTTTGTGTGTTACCTTCCTCTTGGTTCCAGTGGCCAGCTGAACCAACCATGACTGCTGAAATTTTTCAGTTTTAAGATTACATTTTTCTACAATTTTTGGACTAATGTAACTCAAATAAGCACCCGGATCAATCAGAACAGTAACGAATTGGTCAGAAATCTTACCCTCCAGTTAAACCATGGTAGCTTGATGTTCTTCTTGTTGATTCTCCAAGGATGCAATGATAGTGGGTATGTTTCTAGCTATGTCATTTACTGTGGTCGCTTCCCGGTTTCTCATAATCATCTGAATGTTTCTTTGGGGACAATCCCTCAATATATGGGGTTCTCCGCATCCCCAACATTTCAAAGGTTCCCTCATTTTAAATGTGCCCTCTTTCTTATTGTCTCCATCTAATTGTTTTGAAGCCACTTGGGACTGAGCAGTTTGACTTCCTTTGGGTTTATTAAACATTTTCCTCTGGTGGAACCTGCCAAAGTTCTTCAGATACGCTGGTTTCTGTTTCTTTCCTTTGAACTCACCCTTGTTTAGCCAGCCTTTTCCCTACTCAGCCTCTCCTTTAAATTGTTGGTAGCACAATCTAGCTTTTCTAACAGCTTCGTCCATTGTTTTTGGGTTATCAAAATTGATCTTCTCTTTGTATACAGCAGGCAAACAGTTCAGAAACCTTTGCACCTTTGCCTTCTCTTCCCTAATATAAGGGACATATCTCAATAGATTCATAAACTTAGTAAAAAAATCATCAATAGTGAGATGTCCCAGTCTAATTTCATGAAATTCCTTGGCTTTATCATGATAGTAGCGTTCATTTAGATAGCGGTTTTTGAACTTAACTTGGAAATCTTCTCAAGTAACTGTCTTTTCATCAATGGCATGAACCATTTTTGTCTCCTCCCACCACAAGGTAGCCTTACCTTGTAGCTGGTAAAGAGCTAATCTAGCCTTCAGATTGCTTTCATATTGATAGACTTGGAAATACTTAATCATATTCAGCAACCAGGCTTCAACATCTTCCTCCTTCTCCCCATCATAAGAGGGAGGTTTTATCTTTCGGAATTCCCCCTGTAATTCCTTTTTCTGTTATATACTGATGCCTAACATTATTATCATCATCAAACTCATCAGTCTTCCTCTTTCCGGAACCTTCGCCTTCTTGGATGTTCCACGAAGTTAATTCTCTGATGAGCTTTTCCTGCTCCTCACTGGCTAATGACAATCTCTCATTCTGGATTTTGATCTCAGCCAATTCTTTTTGCAACCTACGTAAAATAGCCATCATGGGTGCATTGGGATCTGGTGTATTATCCTCATCGCGCATATCAACATAAATTTCATCACCTTCTGCCATTCCAGCACCACTGTACACTACACAACACAGATCAGTAAAATTTATTTTTTTTTCCACAGAATTTAATTTATACAGTGAACACACAGCGACAGTGAGCACAATGAAAACAACCTAGTTTTCTATAACATGGGCTCTGATACCATTTGTAATTTCCCTCGCTTCCACCTACACCACAATTTTTTTTTCTCGGAGGTTGTCCTTCTAAGTCTAAAATGTTTATTTAACTAATACCCTCCCTGTTCAATTTTAAGCCTGAACATCCTTTTATTAAACATAATTCATATGTTTAATTCTGTTCCCTATACATATATAATTAAATGGAGTGGAATATATAACAATTTCCTTATATATCTATTTGTTACTGTTACCATTGATTTTTTTTTCTTTAAACTTTTCTTATATATCCTATATATATATATAGAAGCCACGAATTATCAATAGTCAAAACTCCATCATAGGTAATGTATAAAATCCATCATATACAAATCCCTAAACTAATTAAGGTCTCGAATGCATATACCTATGGAGACTAGAAGGGTATGGATTCATAACAAGGTTTCATATTCATGATAATTACACCCCTACTTCTTTATAAAAATTCACCATGCATAGAGATTTTGTTTTTTTGATTGGATGCACCATGCCTATGTCACGCAGATCCTGCTAAGTTCTTATACTTTTCATAAGCTAGAGGACCTTGTCTGGGTATCGGATTTATTCAATATGCTTGCTAATTAAAGTTGATGTCTGTTCTTTCTTAGTGGCGTATCCATTCATTCAATTTCGTGTGGTGGCCAAGGTTTAATGTGAGGATGCACTGTCCCTCTGGCGCCATTGCGATCTCGTATCTTGGCCATTATGATAAAAATTTTAATCGTAATAGACGGCATGGAAGTCGTCGTCCTTACTTGTCACGTTGGCGATTTAAAATGTACGTGGTGTGAGTTGGATTGTTCGTTATGTTCTCCACGTCATTTAAGTTTCACAATATTCTGAACTCTAAAGCCCGAGAGGAGATCTCCCATCCCCGTTGGTACATGTATAGGCGCCAGCCTTGCATCCTTAAATTTTTATATCTGCAGGACCTATGGGATCATTATTCACACATGTCCTGGTCTACTACTGTAAGTACAATGAATTCGATTGCAATTGATTCTTCATTTATGGCTTAGTCCACTGTGCAAGCATTCTCGACTTTTCTCATCTCAATTCATGGTATTCTTTGGATCTTAAGACAAGTGGATGCTGTATATGCATGCGTAGTAATTAGGGTTTTTTTCATTGGGCTTGATGAATCATATTTACTCTTGAAATTTCATTTGGAAATGTTCTTCGTCGCGTCGTTCCTCTTGCTCGACTTAGGAGGTTTTCACTCTGTGCAACATGGGAAGACGCAGTGTTAGGCTTGTTCCATCTCCTGGGCATGCCCATTATTCGTTCCTTGCCATACAATTAAAAGGAATACGTGTTCTGTTTTTTTTTTTTTTTTTTCTGTTTCAATGTTGGAATATACCCACACACAAAATTTTATCCCTGGTGGTTTATCGTTCAGCTGTTTGGATTTGGGATTTGTTCTATCAATACAAGCTGGGTTTGACTTAAATGTTAACCCTGGCAGGGTAGGCCTTCCTGATATTCACGTCTTTCATGGCCATCGTGGATTTGTCCGCTGCGTTTGCCCCGGCTCACGGTAAGACATTACTATGCAAATAATCCATCGTTTTGTAGGAACAACTCATTAGGGCTTTGTTTTTATTCTAACTAGTGTTTTTACCAAAGTCCCTTTTTTTTCCGTTTTACAAGACAACTGATGCACCAAGCCCTCGATCTTCAAAGGTAAGTCTTCTATGGTGATGCGTCGTTCATCACCTTTAGTTATAAATTTTTCTTCAAATTTTTTCTCTGTTTGCTACGAGTTCTCATGTCGCCCGAAAATTTTATCGTAGGTATACTTCGAATCCCTTCGAGGTTTTCCCGCCGTGTTAGTTGATGGATTTCTATTTGTTTGGCTTGACGTCTTTGAGCCTTGGGTTTCAGGTCGGTATCGACGTGACCTCAGTCCAAGCATGACCTAGCTTGTTCGCGGTTATTCCATGAAGTTTATATAACATCTCAATTTATATTTCTTTCTATCAAATTTCTACTATAATATTGATGTACGTCAGAACTGAGACTGTGGAAAATGTTATGAAATTCCCGTATTTATTTAAATTCTTTAATAGGGCCAGAACCCTTGAAAATCTTGCGTCCCAGCGGGTTTCAATGGAGAATATATATATATTCTATGGACAGTTCGACCTTGTGACGAGTGACAGTTCAATAGTATTACCTGACAGTGCAAAGATTTCTCCCTTTGTTTTTAATACTGATGGGAACTGGTTTTGTTTTGTTTTTCAAAACTTTTTATGCTACATCACTCTAATTTTCTCTCTTTTATAACTACTTACAACTAGTGAATCACTTTAAAATTCTAAAAGTGCCCCTCTCTATGATCATGGGAATAAATTTGTACTTCTCATATCCAGTGTACAATAAGATAAGCTACGTTGTCAGTTAGAGGGTTTGAGGATATCAACTACCTTAGCAAGATTTGACTTCATAATTCATTCGGGCTTCCCATGTTGTTATCCTACAGTTGATTATTTATTTCTCTAGAAGTGATCCCATGCTGATTACACCCATATTCTTACTGTGTTCTTGTCTTCTAATAGCAGTAGAAAGATACTATCATAGTCCTTTCTTATTTTCTGCATCTCTTTAGGCTATCATTATTGAAAATAATTATTTCTCTTATGCTCAGGCTTTATTAACTTCTATCAACCCCTTACAAAATTTTGAATTAACTACTAATCAATCCAGTGATGTAATATTCTTTATTACTCAACTTTCTTTCACATATTAGTGTTAGCCTGTGATGAAAGAATGGTTCTTTGAAATAAGTATTAATGGGCAGTCTTATGGTAATTGTTGTAAGTACCTGGCTTCGGTTTTGCTAACTTCCCCATCAATTACTATTATGGTTCATTTCTTACACCAATTGATGTTTGCTTCCTTCTGGTGTAGAATTAATTTCTTATATGTAGGGATAATTTTCTATTATGCTTCTGGTTATGTATGAATGATATACTGACTCTAAAAGTAACTATGTATTTTTACTCATTTAATGCACAACTTAAATTCCAGTTCATCTACTACTATTTTTAAATATGATACCGAAATTCTCATACTGCTTTATCATAACCATGCTCATAGATTTATCCTAATAAATCAGAAGCAGTTTAAAGTTAAATTATCTGTGGAGGGATATGTATCCTCAGATTTAAACCAACCTTGGTTTAGAGATTCTGCTAGATTCTCCTCTACAGATTTATTTTCTACGACTATACAGAATTATAAAGGTGAATTCATTATGATTAATTCTGTTAAATGTAGCACTAACCAGTCTAACATACAAATCAAACAATTATATGTAGCCAATTTATACCACCTGAAGTAAAAACACCAGTAAATTTAGAGACATACCACTCTTGCAATTTACCAACCTCCCAACCTTAGAGTCCTTCTGTCTCCCAGAACTCACCCCCAAGCTCAGATCTTCTCCTAGAACAGATCAACCTCTAATCTGTTTAGGAGCAGCTTATTTAAGCTGTTGTTCCCCAAAGCCTGTTTCTAATTCTGCGTCCAGAATATCAGGATGTTTTTCTTCCTACTTTGTGCTTTTCCCAGCATTTCCAGCTTTTTTACCTCTTCCCAACTACTTTCCTCATCATTGGGGAAACTATATTTTCCTCAAAATCAAATTTAGAAATTCTTTCAAGGATTTTTGAAAGATTGTGGGGAAAGTATTTGCTTTTATCCATCCTCATGGATTTAGCAAGTGATCTCATAATTCTCATTTTGGTCAATCTGCACAAAATTATTTTATTCATTTTCTTAAATTAAATATTTAATTACATCCAAAAAATACTTGTCCTTTGGGGTCCACTCCCCTTAGGATTAAAGTTCAAATGTCTAGTTTTGACTTCTAAACATATAAACTAGGGGTGTTACAAATATATATGTATATATAGTATAAAATAGTTGAAAAAAAAATTAGAGTTATAAATTTTAATATATATATATATATATATATATATATATATATATATATTTGAAAAAAAAATTACAGTGAAAACTTTTGAAATAATTTAATTTGAAAAAGAAATTGAAATAGTCGCACTATTTTGACACTTTGGACAAGTCAAAATTATCTAATCTAATATGTAAAGCATTCAACAATTCCATTTAAACATTAAAAAAATACACATTGTATATATAATCATTACAGAGACATTGGAATATGAAAAATACATTTTTTTTCCTCATAATAGATTCTTACCTAGGATAAATATATACTAGTTTTAAATATGAAGATGATTTCTAATAATGCTTATTAGTCATACAGTATCTCTGTATCTAAACTTGTAATATGTTATTTGTTAATATACATGTAACGTTGTTTATTGGCTGTGGGCGCTACCCTAATATTCTTTATTACATTCAAAATAATCGATTGCGGACTCCCGGGCTTGGAGTAGAATCCAATTTGCGCTCATTTCTCTTTTTTGGCTGAAGGTCTTCATCTCCATTTCTATGATGGGATTTTTCGACGTTTCTGGTTTCAGAATTAGGCCGGATCATTTTCGTGTGACCGATCTAAGGGAAATTAGTGGATGTGGAGAGTTGTTGTTCGGCCACCATGAAATTGACATCAATAGCCTTGCTCGACGCAAATGATTCTCCTTGATAGTTCAATGGGACGCTCGGGCTCAACATGAGCGATGCCGACTTTTCCTTGGTGGCACTCTTTGTGGACGAACTGCTTATCATCTCTTTGACGCCATCCACCACATCCTTCTCCATATGACCGTTGGCAGTGTGCAAGTAATGCGCATTGGATAGCTGAAAGAGTGTCAGGGTCGACTAGCAGGTTGTTCTTCATGAACAACCCGGCCTTACTACGGCCTGCAATGATCAAGAACATGATCATAATCAAGAGCGCCATTATAATAAAACTTGGTGTCAGAAACAAACGATATGACAGTGAAAGAGAAAATTACAGTGTTAGCAAATGAAAAATATGATATCTGATGGATTTGGCGGGGAAGGGAATATTCAATCGCGATGGAAAAAGGGGACTGAGAGAGCCATAAGACTTGGGCAGTGAAACATTCAAAGGAATTGGAGTACTTATAAGGAGTGAACGTCTTCTCGAAAGTGCATGCATATTGATTGCATTGAATAGTACACAGAACTTAAAAATTGCGACCGAAACTCACTAATGAAATGCTGAGTGTCAAGACATTATGTTTCATCGAGTTGGCATTCGCACACTCGCAGGGTATCAGATATTTAATATTTATGAAAACCCTGTTAAGGTATAAACGAATGCCAGCGCCACCTCGTGAGGGATGGGACCAGACAGACGGACATGTCATTCATTTCCCCCTGACTTCAATCATTTTCCAAACTTTTAATAGAGTTTGACGACTGCAACACGGAAGTTGGGCGTGAAAGATTTCACGACATTGTCTTGGCCAATCATTTGTTTCTACAAAAAGAGAAATAAAGGTAAACTTTTATCTGGTTGGAATTAATGGATAAATTCATAAGTAGGTGGAATTAATGGAGAAATTCATAATTAGATTGTTGTTATGATAAAGATAGGATTGAGATTCTAATCATATATCTCATATCGAGGGAGTGGTTGAAACCATCTCGTTAGTGTGAAAACCTATATAATTTAGGCTCATCAGATTCAATGATTAGAGTGTGTGTCTGTGTGTATACACTCTGCAGGTTCTCACCTCAAGAGCTATTTGATCAATAGTTAGTTTTATCATGGTATCAGAGCCCAAGATCACAGACTTATGCGTCTACCTCCGCAGTGGTTGAGGCTAATCGTGTGTGGAAGATGCATTCCTGTTGTCGTGCTGCGTGAGGTAGGCCAAGAGCCCGAGTGGAAGCCGTGAAGGCAAATTGCATGTCGTGTTTCTTTGGCTGTGCGATGGCAAGCCGACACCTGTCGATTCCTATGTACATGAGCTCTCGAGGAGTTGCAAAGGAGCCATAGTGGAGTTGAGCTATGATGAGTTGTGTGGGAGCGCTACCTTTCTTAGCAGCGGTGACCGGGTGCAAGAGTGTGTGAGGCACGGTGAAGGACTATTGAAAAAGCGAGCAACGAAGCGCTATACACATTGAATATATGTCAGGAGACCATCGATATTCTAAGATGGTGGCAACATGTTGGGAAAATTATGTATATTCGATTGGCCAAGTGGCCACTACCTCCAGGCGAGAAGCAAACACTGGTGCTTTAACGATATTTACGGGAATTTCATGCACAGGGTTCATATAAAATTATGGAGGCATTACAGAGCGTTGATATTCATGGGAGATTGGAGAATGTGTTAGTTTCATTCATTAATATTATGGAGAGCATAGAATTACAACATTAATATCTGCATTCATTAATATTATGGAGAGCATAGAATTACAACATTAATATCTGCATTCATTTTGATAATTTCAGAGATTTGCAGTGAAATCATTGAAGGCTTTGGAAGAAATTTATTAGAGAGCTCTTCAACAAAGAAATTTCTTTTCTGAACAACTTGAACAAGCCTCGAAAACGTTGAGGCTGAGAGGCCTGTGTGATTGTATGACTAATGTTGACTTTTCCGCAGCTCTGAGAGGTGTGAAACGACTGGATCGCAATCATTTTATGTTATTCCATCAAGAATAGCAGGAATTGCATGAGCGTCCTGTAGGGGACACAATCTCGGATTTGCTACTCGGAGCCTGCACAATTAAATGAGCACCCGTGGAGAATCAAACATTGATAGCGTTGTCAGTTTGTTGAGAGCTCATTTGTTGCTCATTGTAAGAGATGAGGGCACTAAGCCCTACATGGCATAGAAGCCACAGTCTATAATGTTCTACTATTGAAGAGCTTCCAAAGGGAGGATTCTCGCATGCATGGTAGCGGGGTTGTTGGAGCTCGTAAGAGGACTGAATGTAGTCGAAATCTGGAAGCAAGACAAAACCAGATAAGCTAGACCTTTTAACAACATGTCTATATTTTTAGATATTTTTTATTCTGATGATGATGATGATGATGATATTTTCATGTGGGAATTTGTAGGCGTTAGCCTGGGTAGCATGGGCAGCATTTTTTTAGAAAAATAGTGTGGTTCTATTGATGACCATGAGAAAAAAGAGGCACAATATGTTGTGCAAGATCTTGATATTGAAGAGTCACAAATTGATCTTCAGGAAGGATGTAAAGATGAACAAAGTGTTGAATAGCAATTGGACGAGCCACATGAAGCTGATGGTGATGACGTGGCAGAAGACGATAGAGCTTGAGACAATTTAAAATGTGATAATCTCATGAATATTTATGTGTGTGTAGATGACAACATTGCTAAAATTTACATGCGTGACACCAGAAATGGTGAGAGAAAATAGTTTTGTATTAATCCTGTCATAACTTTCAAAAGGGCGAGGATAAGTGTTCAAGCTTTCCATCACTAAGGAAGAAATGAGGTGAAAATACATCACTACCTCACAGTGAAGAAAATTAATATGAAGCCGCGACATAGAATGAACAAATATGGACTCAGAAGCATAAAGGCGAAAATGAAATCCTTTGTTGTCAAGTTTTTTATGTGTCTTTTTGTAAGCCTAGCTGAGACTAGACCAGTAGGCATATGTTATTGTTTAGTACACTTTATCCATTAAGGGGGAGTGTTGGATTTAATGGAGAAATCCATAATTATGTTGTTCTTATGATAAATATAGGATTGAGATTCTAATCAAAGATCTCATATCCTGATATCGAGGGAGTGGTTGAAACCATCCCGTTAGTGTGAAAGCCTATATAATTTAGGATCATCTGATTCAATGATTAGAGTGTGTGTATGTGTGTATACACTCTCTAGGTCCTCACCTGGAGATCTATTTGATAAATATTTAGTTTTATCATCTCTAATCCATAAATTAAATGCAAAACGGTGGTTTTCCACTTCAAACATGGCTTCTCCATTTTCATGAAGAGAAATAAAAGAAATATCAATTCAAATTTAAAAGGTGAATGCAAAATGTAGGATTCCCCTTTCAACAACCGTTTCCACCTACTAGAACCCATTTTCCACAGTTTTTAGAAGTATCTACGGAAGGAATGATCTGATAATAATGATTTAGTTTTTAAAATGTTTTAGAGCTGAAGTGTTGTATTGTTTGGTTCGAAATCTTCTTCAATTTCAATGTCAAGTTCTCGTATCAATCGATGTATCAAAGAGATGATCCTACGTTGGCGTTAGGTTATGACATTGGGGTTAGGTTACGATTATGATGTACGAAATACATGTTCCTTTTATAATAACATAGTCACAAAACCTCTTTCGTAAGAATTATATTTTACTACAAGGATTAGATTTAAAAGAAAGGCTTAGACAAATTAGGAACTGCAAAGATGGATGTAATAGCCCATTAGATAGAATTTTATTTAACAATACTTCCACAAATATATAAGATAATATACAACATTACAAAATATGGTACACATATATAAGACAATATACAACATTGCAAAATATGGCTCTAAGTCATAAGAGTATAAGAGTATAGTAAATTCTCATGGCATGGATTTATAAGGAATGTACACTTATAATATTAATATAGATAAAAAAAATTTTTCTGAATATGGCTACTTCTATATTGATACAAAAAATAGAATTACAGAGAGGCCGAGGCCTCAAGAGTTCCAGCCCATTGCTGCGGCATTCTTACATAGCAATCTGATAATTGACCATCAAAACATTTAGGAGGCAGACAATTAGAGCTTTGAAGAATAGTGATCCTGTCTGTTCCTAGGAAATGATTGACATATATGACTGAAAATTGAACAGACCTCGACAGTATGACCCCTATAGAGTAAGCCAGAGTGGCAAGATTCTTACAATTTCGATCCATAACAAAAGCAAAAATGACAGTTTGAAAACCTGTGACCAGAGCTAGAACAAGGACATAAACCAGATTATGATTCCCACGCAGGGGAGGCCGGTCATATAACAAAAGAGTGACCATAAGAACAGAAGAAAAATTAAGTAGCTACACCATACTGAAAATGAGCACCTTCAGGCCGACAGAGACCAAAAACCGGAAGCGCAAACCTGGATACACTTTAATGAGCAGAGGGAGGATCTTCCTCGACAATGAGGCAGCCAAATTTGTAGGGATCATCATCTTCAGGTGGAGGGTCGTCCTGGTGCTCAGGTCCGTCATCAATTGGAGCAGAGGAGCTAGCCTGAAGACCCATAATGGCCTCCTTGCCAGAAGTAACATTCTGCTGGTTGTCCGCCTGAGGGTTGTTGTGCTCGACGTCCGCTATGGGCTCCAGAGAAGCCTTCGTAGTAGCCCGGACATGACCCGAGGATACGTGTTCTGAGGAGGCTGCCCGAAGGTCGATGGTAACCGTGGCAAGGAGAGAGGTGTTTTTAATATTGTAGGGGAAATGAAAACGAGCATGGTGAGAATGCGCCCTAGAAGATAAACGAAAGTGCCCAGCGGGATTAAAATGATTACGACCCCTACCATGACCTCTTCTTGAAGCATGAAAGTGGACTGGTCCGAATTCAAAAGAGTAGGATGAAGAATCTAAAGTGGAGGGGGAGGACCTACTAATTGGGCGCCCACTGGAACCACCTCGCCTGCAACGCATTCTCGGGCGAAGGCGAGGCATGGTGTTATGAAACGGGGGCACACCAAGAGCAGTATGAACCTGCAGATGACTGGTAGGCGAAAAGGACGGGCGAGAAAGATTACAAGAGGTGCAGTTGGTGAAATGGAAGCCCGGTAGAATGTCAATGCAATAGCTTAAGGCGCATCGAGACCTTGTGCTGGTGCGTGAGCGATGCTCAACAGCAGCAAAGGAGCAACATACGCGGAGAGGTTTGACACACAGGAACTCGTCTGAGCGCGCCATGACTGAAGTAGGAATGATCAGATATCGAGGAGTGAGCTCCCATAAAACTTCAATTAAGAGCTGGACGGTAGCATTTAAGAGCAGGAGCATGCGAGTATGGGTGGCAGTGGTGATAAGCCACGCGCCAACCCGCCTGACCAGCTGCTCTCATTTAACCGTAAGGCCCACCCGCATCCGGGAGTGAGAGATCTTTGTGCACCAGGAGAGTGCAATCTTGTTGAAGTTTTGAATCATTTGAACTGCTGAGAGGGCCAGAGAAGAACGGTAGATCCTGATCCACTCCTTGGTTAGCTAGTCTATCAGCTACCTTGTTTGTTGTTCGACGGACGTGCTTGAAGATTATGCTTCAGGGAATCCTGAGCCATTCTTCAATTTGCTCCAGTCTATTTAAAAGCCGCCAACTAGAAGGAATATTGGCCGCAGAGGACCCAGATTAGATGCGAGTCGCTGCCTCAATTAGGATTCTGGAATCCCCTTCTATCTCAAGGGGAAGAAAATTTTCTTTTACCGCAATGCACATACCTTTTTACATACCTTCAAGTTCGGCAGCATTGTTGGTATCTTTGCCTAATGAACCATGGTAAATGTACAGGGCTGAACCAGTTGCATCTCTGAAAAATGCCTCTATACCGTGCAGGACCTGGGTTGCCCTTAGAAGCACCATCAAAATTAAGTTTGTAGGTATGAGTGGAAGGGGGAGACCAGGACAGGGGAGAATCCGGTTGGTTGGAAGAGGAGGCAATGTCCTGGACTGGAGGGGATAGAGTCAGATTCCAATTCCTCAAAATTAGGCGTTCCTGAGGGGAAGCCGGCATTTCCAAATCTTGCCAAAGTCTAAGGGCCAAATTCTCTTGAAGGGATTGTCTGAGGAGAATCCACAAAGTATCAGGAGATCTGCTTTGATCCTTGAAGATCCGATTATTGCGCTCTTTCCAGAGTATCCAGTAAATAAATCCCGGTAGGAGAAGCCATAGGGAGTTAAGAAAAGGACTTTGGAATGGATGCCTAGGCCAATTCCGGATGGTGTTAACTATGTCTCCTTTTCTTCGACCTGTTCTGCGATTGCATTGAGCTATTCTCTCCCAAAGTTGATCTGTAAGAGGACAGAGATCCATGAGATGAGTGATTGTCTCTCTATGGAGATTGCAGTTTGAACAACTTCAAGGTCCTGTGAATCCTCGCTTTTGAAGGTTGTCCCAAGTGAGGATTTTTTTTTTGCTTAAGAGCCATAGGAAGGTCGAAACTTTGGACCAAATTCCTGTTTGCCAAATCTGATCCCAAAGCTGGTCCCTGATCGTTTGCCTGGGTTGAAAGAATAGTTGATAAGCCTCTTTAGTCATAAACATACCTTTAGGGGTGTATCCCCATCGCACTTTATCTTGTCGATCGGGGATTTTTATTTTTCTGAGTTTAAGTTCCTGATCTATTTCTCCAAACGTTTCCTCCTGCCAGTTGGCCTGCCAAGTTTCAGCTCGGCTCCAAATTTGAAGTCCATGTGAGGAATTTTGTTGCCAGAATGGATGGACCAGAATTTGATCATTGTCTCTCATAGATTCTTGCCACTTAGGTTTATGAAAGAGTGAGGCAATTTTGGGAGTTTGCTCCCAGGAGTCATCCCAAAATATTTCCAAGGTACCTGAGTGGATTTCCCAAAAACTATGCTCTTGAATAAAGGCACTGTGTTGCCTTGCTGAATTCCAAATTAAAGAGCCAGAGGTGGTCGAGCTGAACCGAATTAGAGCTTCTTGTGAACTACCTGAAGCATATTTAGCCTGCCAGAGGCGAGCCCAAGGAGGGTGAGGGTTAGAGACCCATTTCCACCAGATGCGGGCTCCCATTGTGTTATTGCTGTGAAGGGGATCCCTCAATCCAAGCCCTCCAGCAGACTGAGGAAGACAAACATCAGTCCATTTGACCAAGGCCCATTTTTTGTTGAGTCCTGAGGAGCCCCAAAGGAAATTTCTTTGAAGAGTGCGAATTTTTTTCAGAACCCATTTAGGGGCTGCCAGTATAGAGAATAAATATAAAGGCATAGCTTGGAGGACAGATTTGATTAGGATGATTCTGCTAGCAATGTTGAGCGACCGATAGGTCCAAGAAGAAAGCCTGGATTCTAATTTGTCAAGCAGAGTGCGCCAGGTAGCATGTTTGATAGCAGAGCTTACAAGGGGAGCTCCAAGATACTTTGAAGGAAGCACTGCAATTGGAAAGCCCAATATTCTGGCTATATTACGCTGAGTGATAATGGGAGTATGAAAGAAGAAGAGCTGAGATTTAGCATCATTGATGGTTGTACCCGAGGCTGCTGAAAAGAGATTGAGCAAGGATTTAAAGGTAGTGGCTTCTTGGACGGATGGATGTCCGAATAGCATGTTGTCATCGACGAATTTTTGATGAGAGATGGGGGGAAGATCATGAAGGGGGATGCCTTTGAGGGTATGGGAGGAGACTTCAGCATGAAGAAGACGGCTGAGGCCCTCGTCCATGAGAACAAAAAGGAAAGGGGAGAGAGGGTCTCCTTGTCGAATACCACGGGAGGGACGAAAGGTTGAAGATGGTGACCCATTGAGCAGAATGGAAAAACTGGGAGAGGTAATAAGTTTCATAAGCCAACGAGTCCAAGTGGCATGAAAACCAAATGCTAATAACATTTGATTAATGTAGGACCAACTGAGTTTATCAAAAGCCTTTGAAAGATCTAACTTTAAAATCATACCTATTTTTTTGAGAATTTTGAGAGAGTGTATCACTTCATGCGAGAGAATGATACCATCCAGAATTTGGCGCCCTTCTACATAACATGTCTGCTCCGGCGAGATCAGGAGATGGAGAAGGGGTTTCAGCCTGTTGGCTATGACTTTAGAGATTAGCTTGCAAATAACGTTGCAGAGTGCAATGGGTCTGAAGTTGTCAGGAGTGCTAGAGTCCTCTGTTTTTGGAACCAAAGCTATGAAGGTCGTGTTCAAAAAGGGGAGTAGCCAGTGCATCATGCGAGATTCCTCCACAAGCTCCCATACCTCTGTTTTAAACAACTCCCAAAAAACATGAAAGAAATTGGCAGTAAAGCCATCCGGACCCGGTGCTTTGCCATCCTTAAGTTGAGTCATAGCATCTTCCACTTCCTGCATTGAAACCGGCTGTAGAAGTTTGCTGTTATGATCTGCAGTTATAATTTTCGGGATGTGCTGAGTGATAGAACGTATGGCATGATTTCTGCAGCCTTGAGGTTCTCTTAGAATGTCCTAAAAGTATCCTTTTAGTTCCTTTTCCATATCTTCATGCTGCTCCAATCGCTCCCCTTGCCGATTATTGATGAAGGAAATGTTGTTGTGCATGCGCCTTTTAACGGTGGATCTAAGTCCTAGGAGTATAAGAGTATAGTAAATGCTCATGGCATGGATTTATGAGGAATGTACACTTATAATATTAATATAGATAATTAGAAATCATTCACTTATAATATTAATATAGATAATTAGAAGTGGAAAAATAAATATTTATGTAAGAAATGTTTGTAAGTTTTATTTAATTGGAGTTCAATTACTTAGACAATTATACCTTAAATCTCACAAATTAATTCATAAGATACAATTAATCAATGTTCAATTAATTAGCAAGAGGGTGTAAGAGTTACTACAACGTTTGTTTGTCCTATATGAAAATCCCTTCACACATGTTAGCTTTTAAGCAAGGATAAAACTCAATTAGACAAGAATGATGAAGGAATATAGCATTTTTATTAATGGATAACGCATTTTGATACCCATTGGCCATGGGATGTAGGAATCTTGCTAGAACTATAATTTTGTTGATCAAGACCATAGCCAAAGGTGGTACATTCTTAAATTGGCCCAAATATATCTCAAAGGATTTTCAGAGATTAGATTATTTGTTGGTAAAACTCTGTGTGGTGGAGAGACTCCTAGAATTAAAGGTTGCAAAACCCCACGGGATTTGTGCATGCAGATTTCATACTACAACCATTATTGCTTGCTATCATGATCATATTTAGAAATGGGATTTGCACAAGAAGAGATCTTGCCACCAGTTTTATTTTCTCATAATCATAAGTGTAATTGAAATTTGTGTCCCACTCTCAAGATATCTTACTAGAAAATCCATTCTCTAGTCATTGTGGGCATACTTCATACATGCATCCCACATATTTTCCTTTAAAATGGAACAAGAAACCATCTTAAAATTGAGACTAATCACATATTATTGATTTACGAACTCGCGACCGCTTCATCTATACAAACAACAAGAGAGAAGCTTATGGTTTTTCTCAAAAAAATACATAAATCCCACGTAACAGGTTCTATCCTAGCGATGACCATATCAGATAACATTTCATCATCATCCAACCTTAATCGTTACTCGAAAAGGATTTCTTTTTGAAGAAATCTCCAGATTTTCCACAGTGCCATAAAACAATTGTCAACGTTTCGAATCCCAACAAGGATCCATCTTCCGGAGGAGAGTTGAAATGAAGAATGAAATAAGGCTGAAAGGACAGGGTTTATATATAGTGAAGAATGTGAGAAAAAGAGCCGATAGAAACTTGATTAATTAATTCTATTATTCAATTTATTTAATAAATTATGTTTATTTTTAATTGTTTTTTAATAAATGCATTTTTATAAAATTTAATAAATTTATTTTCTTAAGTATAATAAATTAATTAAAGAATGGACTTCAACTTAAAAATTAATTAAAGAAAGTTGTTGTAAGGTTTTTCTACCGTACATTAGAGGTGTGACAGATAAGGTAGCCAAGGTTTTAGGAAGAAATGACATTTTCGCACAATTTTCAGCCGTAGGAACCATCTGACAAAAAATGATCTCTATTATAGATAGTATTAGTCATGAGCAACTTAGAGGTGTTTATAAGATTTATTGTTCATGTGGGAAGCGTTATATTGGTGAAACTGGGTGCTCTCTTCAAAAACGTCTTAAGGAGCATGGTGCTGATATTAAACATGAAAGATCTTGCACCTCGAACCTTGCTGAGCATTCCTCGAAAACTAAACATCACTTACGGCTTGAAGATGCTAAGATAATTGTCAGGGAAGAACCCTATCGAAGGAGAAAAATTAGAGAAGGGCACGAGATTATGAAGCACCCCCATAACATTAACATGGATGGAGGATTCGAGATCAGTGATAGTTGGTGGCCTCTAATTCAACAAATGTGCCCCTAGAGTTTGTCTTCTACCCATGTATAGCATCACATGTTTGCTACTCTTACAAATAATTTTTAGGGTTTGGTAGCTGCAAGAACTAATTAGGTTATTTACTTTTAATAATTATATTTATTAATTAATTATATATATAAATATATATATATATATATATATATATATATATATATATATATATATATATATATATATAGATTAATTAAATTATTTATTTTTATTAATTATTAATTAATATTTACTAATTTTGTTAATGATTCTATATTTTAAATAACAAATTTTTTTAGTAATTCACCTAAAAATAATTCAGTAAAAAATTTATATAAAAAATTTTGATATAAAAAACTTTCTAATTTTATTAACTTTTATTAACATTAATTAATTAAATTATTATTATTATTAAAGTAATAAATAGAGGTCATATTTAACTTTAAAAATTTTAAAAATAAATTTATGATAAATATAAATATAATAAATTAATTTATAATAATTTATTATATTTACTATTAATTAATTTATTATAATTAATAAAATAAATTTATTATAAATATAAATATAATAAATTATTTTATAATAATTTATTATATTTATTATTAATTAATTTATTATAATTAATAAAATAATTCATTAAAATTTGTAAAAATGGATTTATTATAACATAATTCAAAATAAACAAAAATTATTAAATAAATTGAATAATAGAATTAATTAATCAAGTTCATGTCGGCTCTTTTCCTCACATTCTTCACTATATATAAACCATGTCCTTTTGGCCTTCTTTCATTCTTCAATTCAAATCTTGTCCTGAAGATGGATTCCCATTGGGATTCAAAACGTCGACAATTGTTTTATAGCACTATGGAAAATCCGGAGATTTATTCAATAAGAGATAACCAAAAAATCTTGAAAACGATTAAGGATATATTTTCTAAATCCATCTCAATTTAACATCTTCCCAAAATGTACCATTTCTCCTTTAGCATGACGCAAGTGTGAAATTGGCTTTTAGTGAAATTTTCAAAGAGTGAGGAATAAGGAAAAACTGAGTTGCAAAAGATTTATCTTTCTCACTTTTACAAAATTTATCTTAGAGTTCATCCTTGCTAAGCCATAAGCCGCTCCCTTCAGTGCATTTTATTATGACTTATGTTAATGTCTTAAATTGTTGTAGATTTTTTTCTCAAAATACCAATGTATTTGTAACATTATCATCATCAACAAATGAAATCATAACATGAAGTACATAAAGAATGTGCTTCAACTATATCATCAAAATGAAAAATCATGACATCATCACCATGAGCACAAATGTTACATAGTCATTAGTAACCATGTTAATGCTTCATGGAATATCATTACCAATAATAAAGAAAATCAACACACCAATAGGCATGTTAATTGACAAGCACATATAATATCAACTACACCACGAGGACGAATAATCATGGTAATCATTATAAAAAATTGTTAATGTGATTTAAATCGTAATGTAATGAAGTATCTCAATACTCATCATCACAATAATAAAATTTTTAAAATTCTATGGCATGTGGAGTATAATACAATTTTCTAATTGAAAATTAATTTCTAATGATTTTAAGACAATATTTATCATGAAAATGTTATCATTGAATAATTACACATAGAAAATCCTAATTGCAAATTCCATAGAAATAATAAATTTCATAGAAATATAGCCATGCGTAGTAGACATAATATGTTTACCTTGAGAAATACAACCTTGGGAGAAAAAATAACAAAATTTTCTTGAGGAGAAAATATATTTGAAGTAAGGTTTATGTAATATCCCGTTTAGGGGACATCTCAGAAACACAAAAAAATCCAACCAGAGATTGACTTGGAGGGCATTTACCGGATATGTCGCCTCTAAAAGAGTACGAGATCCGGAGGCTACCTGGCCCTTTCCAGACTCTGTCTAAGAGTAAGAGAAAAACACACCAAGTGGTATAGAACTATGGTGCTCAAACACAATAATAGAAATAGAAAGAGGATACAACAACTACGACAACCACGACAACTACGACAACTCAAGCAGAAAACATATAAAGAGAATGTTGAGCCATTTTATTGATTTGAGAAATGCAATGAAGTACAAGAGGCGATCTTGCGCAAGGCAAGTGAGAAAACACTCTAAAAAATGACAGGAAATGGCTGCTCCAAGAACTGCGTCCCAGCTGTTGGAGAAATGTCGTGTAGCTGTTACTGCTGGAAGTGAATGAACATTAGCGGCTGATCCCCTTGCTAGAATGAGATGAAAATCAACAAACCTCCTCTCCTCAACAACCCTGAAAAGATCCACAAACCATTCCAAGAATGGGCGACCCCCGAAAACACCAAAAATTGTGTCCCCAGTGAATTATGCTAGCCTCCAAGGGAAAATGCATTAGCTAGATAGAAACAGCTAAAATAATTCCAAAAACTCTGCCAAAAACCTCCGACAGGAAAAGGCTAACCCTCTGCTCGAAATTCCTGCGAAATCACCTGCAGAAACCCCAATCTGAAGCTCCTCTATAATGGACTACGTCCTCTCTCCCAGTGACTGCGCAGTCTCTATAAGCCCAGCTCCGCAACAAACCCAAACAATGAAACAACACACAAAATGCAAGAAAAAAAACCTTGCCTGATTAGGCACTCGAAGTCCCCCGGGGCTAAGGGTGAGATCTCAGCACGGAGCCACTCGGTGCACTAAACAGTGTTGCAGACAGGCTAAATAGCCAGCGTGCGAAAGAAGACCAAAGTCTCACTCCAAAATCAACAAATACAAAATGATCCAAATGAGGAGGCTCCGCCATCCTTTATAGCATTGGTTTCCCTCCAAAACCCATCGTAACTTCTCTCTCCTCCACATCCTCATCCTTATCTGCGCAGAAGCTTCTAGAGTGCACGTAGGCCCCCTCCTCTACGTGGTGTGTGACCCCCCATTGAACCCCCTTGAGTCGCAACGTTGTGCTACTAGGTGGATGTATTATTCTACTAAAGTGAGTTAGACCCTCTTTCTCACTTTTTATTTATTTACAACCCATAGATGGAAAAATTATACAAAATCGAATATTCCAATTAGCTGTCACTAATTAGGAATATTACAGTCCCCCCCAGGAAAATTTTTCTTTCCCTCAAGCAACTGAAGTGATAGATGCTGCAAAATCTTGTCGTTCTCCCAAGTGGCATCCTCATCTGGAAAAAAATGCTTGTCCTCAAGAAATGCCTGAACAAGCCTCCTCTCTAGCTGATGCTCCCCACCGACACTGCAAATATGCCTGGGTCCTAGATGTGCCACTGATTCTTCCCTATCTTCTACATCATCATGATATGAAGAAATATCTCAATGCCAGGATCCCATACTGATCTCTCACGATATCAGCCAACCAACAATCCTCTCAGATCCCATCGCCACCTTGGCAAATAATCGCCCAAGTCCCATGGCTCGGACTGCACACTACCTCTGGCTATGACTGATGCTCTAAGAGGCGAAGACCATGACCGATGTTGCACTGTATCTGTGGCTGTGTAAGATGTCCCATCAGCTGTGTACCTACTCATCACCTCTCTGCAATCCATGTCCTGACTCAAGCCCACACTGAACCTGCTCTGCTGAAATCGGGATGGAGTGTTGAATAAATGATGACCTATGCCCCCCTGCCAGCTAGAATTTGTAACATCTGTTATGTCCAAGCACCCCTCCTCCACTGTGCTCCCTACAAAGAATACCGTACCATCAAGAGGGTACCAACTCATGATCTCCCGCTAGTCCATCCTAGAAGAAGAATCCGATGTAACAACAACAAAGGCATATGGAACATGTCTGGAATGTTGCTGCTAGCCCGTAATCAACTCCCACTTCTCTGCCCTGTTTTCCAATGAAATTTTCCTATAGAGGGAAGCCCCTCTCTCTATAATGGGCCAAAGTGGGAAAGGTATGCTGCAAGCTCCATCGACGTACTCCTGGAGAGTGCTACCCACAAAAAATACTGTAGCTCTATTGACTGCGAGTACATCTATATGTGCCTCATCCCTGTGTCGACCCACAGATGGATGCTCCACCATATCCAACAGCTCCTGCTGTCTAATAGCCCCCTGCAGAACAATTCCATCACCCACCAACACCTCCAGAGGATATGGATCTGTAACTGCTATCACCGTACTGGATGTCAATGCATCTGACTGCTCCTCCTCAATGGCTGACCCCGCGTTTAGCCGCATATCCATCACAGACTCGATGTGAGCCTCCATCTGGCTCTCCCCCAAAGGAATATCATGCATGATGTGCATAGCATCCTCCTCTACTGACTCAGGCTCCATCATATACAACTCTGGCTGGATCGTCACAAGTCTCTCATTGCCTAGAACATCTCTCGTAGAGTCCCCTGACTGCTCACCCTATACAATGGAATGCATCTCTGGTCTACTGTCTCCATCTCTTCATGACTGCTCTTGCTCCCCAGGAGCATCCTCCACTAATCCTATGGACTCATATGAAAAAGAGTCCTCACCCTGGCATACAAAAGGAATGCCCTCCTGTTCTACCTCTGCCATCCCATCTCCATTGAACATGCCATCCACCCTCTCGATAAAGTGTCGATACAGTGTCTGGAGCCCAGACACATACTGGGATGCTACTTCTGTTGTACCTAGTATCCTCCACTTGTGCATGATCTTGACATGTCCTGAGGGAAAAGGGATGCATGTATCCCTCATGACCTGCTCCCCGAGCGTAGGCTCAGCGATGACTAATGTTCCACCCTTGCAGAGGATAATCTCATCCCCTAACCTATGGATGTCAACTAGCACACTGACCTAGTGCCACTGCTGAGAAGTCTCTCACCTAGTCTGCTGAGGGTCATCCAAATATCTTGGTTGTGCCTCACGTACCCCGTTGCTCATGCCCAAAGTGCCAAACGAAAACAACAAAATTGGATGTGCCCGTGAGTGATGTAGAATAGGGTCAGGTGCGTGAGTCCCCACAGATACCATAAAGTATCGCTCATCTGTCTCCCCATCGATCTTGGGTGAAATACCCCCAAAGGTAAGCCCAGTGTCCCTATCCATGAGTCTCCCTAGAGGCAATGCTCTAAGACCCTGCTATGCAGCACCGTATGCCCTCGCATACCAGCGATCATCCATGTACTCCTCGACATGCCACTGAAGACTGAGGCATACCCCTGTATATTGCTGGATATCCCATGTTACTATTGTACCACCCTATACCGTCTCGTGCCCTGACTGTGTCTAGACATCAGTCACTCCCCGTGTGTTCTAAATTTTATGTAGGACGCTCCTACTCCACAATGCAATCCCACACACTACGGTACACCATCATGCAACTCCATGTCCACCAGTTGTCCACTACTCAATGCTAGAGGCTCCCACACATCCCTGGATGTGATGACCTAGAGTTGTGCCTCTACATGTCAGACTACCCCCAATCGATATAATCATCTCCACCCATTCATCGCTATACTCGCCGACGAATGGATCACCACTCTAAACCCTCCTCGATGGGTCTGAGAAGTGAATCTCCCTGTGTGTCAGTAGTGAGATCACCACTGCTCAGCTCCGTTGTGTGCTCTATGCCCCACACAAAGGTGAAGAATCCTTGGCCCCATACAAGGCCCCATCTGGTGGCCTGCCAATGTCACCTCCTCTGACAAGCTCCTACCAAGGTATGTTGACCACCCCGTGATCCCGTGTATGAGTGTCATACGAAGACAAACTATGGAGTCTGCCCATAAATTGGTTGGCCACTAGAGCTGACCGAAACTCCCCTAGCGGATGTGCATGCTCTACTGCTAGGCCAACTATACCCTCCAATACAGTCAATCGACCTGCTTGGGAAATGATAGGTGATCCCACCTAGATCCCAATGCCAATCTGGGGTTCCTGTATTCCCCATACCTAGAAACTTCTGCTGAACTACACTCGAATCCATCACTATCTCCATAACCCACGCCACCGGGTACCAATTCAAAATCTTTCGCCATCCAACCTCAACATTTGGATGTTGTACCCTGTGCAACACTGATCGTCTCATACCGCTATCCAAGTTAACATATGAGATCTGACTAGGTGGCTCTGCCTCTCTCTCTCCAATGGGAAGAGTTGACCCAACAACACTGCTAGTCCTGTCCATGCATGCCTGAAGGGGAATGATCTGACGCTCCAACGTGCCCTCTAGTTGTACCATCAGGGAATCTAGTCATTCCCCAATGTGGGCCAACTTTTCCAACGACCCGGCAGAAGCCACTCTCATACCCTCCAGCTGCTTGTCCTACAACAAAATGGCCTCCTGTACTGATGTGGCCTTCCCTTTCAAAACTATAAGGTCTTCCCGAAGCCAATGATACCACTGCCTGCAACCATCATCCAATACTTCTATATCTCCTAGTGCCTCATAGAAGGTGGATACATCTCCTGACACCTCACCCTTCTGTCGTGTGCTGCTACCACCCGAAGACTCGAACACGACTCCGGTCATCACCTCAATGGATGGCTCTACTGGGGTAGGCTCTACCTTCTCCACTACGATATCAATCGACATGGTCAAGGAGGTCTCCAATGAGGGTGAGTCCTGTGTCACACTAAGTGTATCCTCAAACTCCCTGCAATCCTGTGTGTCCTCATCCTCCAAGTGCGAGGTAACCATTTTGATGGTTTCCCCCTCTGATACTTGGTCAAGCTGGAAAGAGTTATCCAACTTATCCACCCAATTTTTTTCCAAATGCTTGGATGACCCTTCAAGTGTCGGTAAATCGAATCTGTTCACTGTGCACTACAAGCCCCTATCATGTGAGTGTATGTTCCCTCTGTGAGAGTTGCGAGGTATGTTATCCCGCTGGAGCTGAACAAAATCTTTGAATGGAAGGGCATCCCTGAAATCCTACCCATATGCCTGATACTCGCGAAATAATCACCCATGCGGCTAGGCTATGGCTCCTATTATGCTCCTACCCCTGTGTCTGCACCCAACAAAGTGGGCATAGTGGAATGTGTGGGTGTATGTGATGCCATATGATGAGTGGCATCATGCTCTGGAAAATGGTGCGATGCACTTGATCCCTCGCTAATCTGGAAACCCCTTGGGGTTTCACGCAGTCTAGCATGGAAAATTTTAGGGGCTAATATTCGCAGGCGGGCTAATTTTCCATGGCTTTTAAAAAAAAAAGATCCGCCAATTCCCATTTTTTTATAAAAATAATTCACCCAAATTTTACAATATAAAATTATTTTACCTTAAAATTCGCCAAAATTATATAGAAAATATATATAACATCATTATAAATTTGAATAATTTTACAAATGAATCAATAAACATTTTATAGTTCGCATATTAGGGACTAGTGAGATTCGCCAATTTTTTAAACCTTAAAATAATTTTCCATCCTTAAAATTTTCCTTGCTATCTAGCCTCCACAATGGTGAATCTCTGCCCCATTACCTCAATCTGCCTCGAAAAATCCTGTATTGATTTCAGGAGCATGTCCCCAAATCTCTTCGCATCAACATCACTTACCATCGATTCCTCCTGAAACTGCACTACTACTAGAAGACTACACTGCTGCTTGACTTCGGCCTCTGATTTACCCACTAAAAAATACTCAGAAAATTCTAGGAATTTGGGAAGGTGATCCTTGCCCAAAACCCAGAAAAACCCAGAAATAGTTTCTTCTAATTCCAACCTTCAAAATCTGACCCTTTATAGTTTGGTCCTCTCCCAATTTCGTTTTCTGTCATTGAAATTGCTACTGTTAATCATTGCTCTCCAAAATCCCAGCAAACCTCTGTATTTTTTCTTTCTCGATGTCATAGACCATAGGCTGAGCCAAAACTATGCTCTGATACAACTATAATATACTGTTTCGGGGATATCTCAAAAACACAACAAATTCCAACCAGAGATTGACTGGGAGGGAATTTACCAGATATGTCGCTTCTAAAAGAGAATGAGATCCGGAGGCTACTTGGCCCTTTCCATACTCTTTCTAAGAGTAAGAGAAAAACACACCAAGTGGTATAGAACTATAACGCTCAAACACAATAATAGAAATAGAAAGAGAATACATCAACTACGGCAACCATGACAACTACGACAACTCAACCAGAAAACATATAAAGAAAATGCTGAGCCAGTTTATTAATCTAAGAAATGCAATGAAGTACAATAGGCGATCTTGCACAAGGAAAGTGAGAAAACACTCTCAGAAATGACAAGAAATGGTTGCTCCAAGAACTGCATCCCAGCTACTGGAGAAATGCAGTGTAGCTGCTACTGCTGGAAGCGACTGAAGATTAGGGGCTGATCCCCTTACTGGAATGAGATGAAAATCAGCAAACCTCCTCTGCTCAACAACCTCGATGAGATCCACAAACCATTCCAAGAATGGCCGACCCCCGAAAACACCAAAAACTGCCTCCCTAGTGAATTACGCTGGCCTCTAAGGTACATCGTAGTAGCTAGATAGAAACAACTAAAATACTGCCAGAAATTCCTCCAAAAACCTCTGACAGGCAAAGGCTGACCCTCTGCTCGAAATTTCAGCAAAATCACCTGCAAAAACCCCAATCCGAAGCTCCTCCACAATGGAATGCATCCTCTCTCCCAGTGACTGCGCAGTCTCTATAAGCCCAGCTCCGCAACAAACCCAAACAATGAAATGACACACAAAATGCAAGAAAACAAACCTTTCCCGAGCAGGCACTCGAAGTCCCCCGAGGCTAAGGGTGAGATATCTGCACGGAGACACACAGTGCACTAAACAATGCTGCAGACAGGCTAAACAGCCAGTGTGCGAAAGAAGACCAGAGTCTCAATCCAAAATCAACAAATCCAGAATGATCAAAATGAGGAGGCTCCTCCATCTTTTATAGCATTGTTTTCCCTCCAAAACCCGTCATAACTTCTCTCTCTTCCACATCCTCATCCTTATCTGCGCAGAAGCCTCTAGAGTGCACGTAGGCCCCCTCCTCTACGTGGTGTGTGGACCCCCCTTGACCCCCCTTGAGTCACAATGTTGTGCTAATAGGTGGATGTCTTATTCTACTAAAGTGAGTTAGACCCTCTTTCTCACTTTTTATTTATTTATAACCCATAGACGACAAAACTATACAAAATCGAATATTCCAATTAGCTATCGCTAATTAGGAATATTACAGTTTACAAGTAAAAATTTCCTCTAGATATCTCGATGAATATTACAAGTCAAATCACCAATTAAACTTTTCAAATTGTTGATGGTCAATGTTGGTTAAACTAGTCAAAAATAACAAGTCAACACTGGTCAACATCTTGTGTTCAAACTTAGCCCTTTCGTCTATCTCAACCCTATAGTTGAACTTGGACTATAGTCAAAATCACATGTATAGTTGGTCAAAACTATAGTTTAACTCACATGCATGGATTGTCAAATTGTGGTAAAAAACTTGGTTAAAGTCTATACCCAAACCTCACACATGCGATTTTGGTAAAGGTTGGTCAAACTAGGTAAACTCATCACACATGCAACCTCCAAAGGAAAAACTAAAATGATGAAGATGGTCTCCAACAAACATATTTCTCCTTAGTTGAATTTCTCCTTTATTAGAAAAGATTAATTGAGCTTACTATGTTGATTATTTGTCTCCTCATAAGCTTGTATATTTATTTAGAGCTCTAATGTTGAGTGAAGACCCATAAAGAGGAACCTCTTATAGAGCTTACTTTACAAATAAACATTAAAATAGGATTGTTTATTCCACTAATGGGAAAAATCCTAATTAGATAAGAAAATTGAGTATGCTCTATAGAAAATAGATCACACCATCCTTAAGTATGTAATGTGAGTACCATGGGCCATTCACCCCTAGCCAAATTAGCAAGGCCCCAAGGGACAACGAATGACATAGCTTATTCACCCCTAGACAAATGAACATGGGAACATGGGTGAATGTATCATTCTCTACTAGTCAATTGAACATGAACCAATGGAGGAATGTCTAGGTGATGCTGCAAAAACATTAACGCTCCCTCTTAGTAAGGGAGATATTCTACATCGTGCCTATTTTTTTTCTAAATTATGCAAATATCCACTAGCCAGAGACTTGGTGATAATGTCTACAATGTTCTAATTTTATAGAATTTCCCATTTTATTTTATGTTCTACACATAGATACCTTTCCAATGGTGCAAGAATCAGTCTTGTTGTGTTTGTTGTTGTTTGTCAATGAAGTCTTCCAACAGGAAACAGAGATCAATTGCACTTAGTTTATTAGAGGCAGAGTACATGGTGGCTAGTCAAGAATCATGTGAGGCCATCTGGATGAGGAAGGTAATTTCCGGTTTCCTTGGTTGACAGATGGATCCAAAGGTGATACATTATGATAACCAGAGTTGTATCAAACTCTCAGTTAATCTAGCTTTTCATGACAAGTCGAAGCATATTGATATTCGGTATCACCGTCTCAAAGATTATGTGTAGAGGCATATTATGTCATTAGAGTACACTCTGAGGGAGGAGAAGGATGTAGACGTCTTGACGAAGGTGATGACAAGAATAAATTTCGAGTTGCACAGAAAGAGGATCTGGGTAGTAGATAATCCCTTTTTTGTTTGGAGGGAGCATTGAAATGACACTAAGAAATGGCACCCAAAGCGTGCTTTCGATTTTATTTTCCCTTAATTAAATTGGAAGAGAAATTGTAATTTCATCTCATGACAACTTGTATTAGTTAACTGAGTGAGGGAGACTTATTTATCTTTGGAAATTTGAGTTGGAGGTGACAGAGGAGGCATGCAGAGTTCCCCCATGATTTTAGGGGGTCCAGTTATAGTTATTTGATAGTTGTAATTAGCTAACTCAATTAATTGAGTTAAAATTAGCTTAACTAGTTATAACAGAGAGATGAGCTAGTGATATGCCGAGTGAATTAAATCTGATTTAATTCACAAGTAGAGATTAATAATTTAACTGATAATTGACTATAAATATTTGTTTCATGTTAGTTCTAAGAAAGACCCAGTCCAGTTTGAGGTTAAAGGGGAGATAACTATCACCATATATTTAGAAAGTTGTACAGGTCATTTATAGAGTCATCAAGAAACCTTCGATGAATTATACAATCAATTCTTTGGAATTTCCTATTTGATAGAGCTAAAATTCATCAAAGAATGTCTAAGCAAGGTTGGTCAAACAAAAGCTAAGAATTGGTTAATTATTTTACTGATTCTCCCTAGATAAGAGTGAGACAGTCAACAGAGTGCATAAGTTTTTCAATGAGGTAAAATCATTGTATTATTTCATTTTCCATACTTTATACAATATACAGATAGAGGGGTTTTGATCATTTGCATTCCCCAAATACATTTTTTACTTTGCGATTGATAATTTCTTTCTCTTACTTGTTATGTGATTATTGGATCGATCTTAGAAGGATTTCATATTTCTTTTTAATTACATTACAATATTAGGTTGAGTCCCTTTCGATAACTTATACATTTACAACAGTAAATGACACTCTCTCTAACTCCTCATGGTTTAGGAGAAGTGATTTACTAAAGATTCATTATACGTCATGTTAGTTTCACAACATCGTCATGTTAGTTTCATGTTAGTTTCACAAGTTAGTCAAGCCAATGGACAAGTGCACCTAACCAGTGGTAATTTTGGACACAATTTTAGGGGCAAAACACACTATATATAGGATTTATGTGGAGGTATCAAGTACTCACTTTATCAGTCCAATTCGAGTGAGTCTAGGAAATAAAAGGAGAAAATGTGAGGCTCATACCTCATGAACCATTTGAAGTGAAGTGTATTTGGAGAATTTTTTTTTGGGAATGGTATTTTACAAACATTTTGAACGGTTTTTTACAGTATTTGAGAGGATTTTTGGGCCCTAGTTAGAAGGAAAGCTATATAGTTGTTCTAGAATTTTTGTCTCAAGCCTATTGAAGGAAACATTTAGCCATATTGAAGGAAAAAAATAATACCTATTTGTTGAAAAATAGAGAGAAATGGATACAAGCACTATTTATAAACTATGGTAATTTACCTTCATTACGAAATCACGCTTCAAAAATTCAACCAATAACCATGAAAGGAAAGTAGATGTCATAATGTTGAAAAACTTAGGGTATGTGATATCACATGGGTAAGAGAGAGAGATGTGTGAGTGATAAGTGAATCTATAAAATCAAAATTTTCAATTCTATTTGATACCCAAGATACACAAGATACATGTCTCTTTGTAAATTATCTCATGTCTTAATTTCTAGTAACACTGCACATTTACAGTTTTACTCATATTTATTAAAGTGTTAAAGAAAATGTAAAGAATGGTGGGAGATAACTCCTAATAACTATATATATTTACATATAATGTCTATCCCCTTTTTTACCAAATTATTTCCTTAAACTATGGTGCGAAGTAACTTATGGTAAATATGTTATTTACGTGAGTAGGAGATGTTTTCAAGGATCATAATTTTAGGTGGATTTGTTGATTTCCTTTATTTTAATTTCATTTATTTTTTTAAATATTATTATAAATACATCAAGTATTATGAATATTGACCATAGATATATTGTTCAACACTCCCTCTTATCTAGGGGGGCATTCATAATCTCTAACAAGATGTCAACAAATTGAATAGTTTTCTAAAGAAGACTAAATCAGTATCACTATAAAATCAAAAATAACATTTCCAACATGAAAATCATCTAGTGCAAGCCTCTTGACATATAAAAATCATGGCATACACATAGTTCCTATGGTACACACATTAATATCAATTATTCATCATGATCCAGTTGGTGCATTAACCTCATGGTATCCAGATTAGTCCTTGTTAACCATCAACTTATTAGTGCACATAGTCTAGGTTAAACTCCAAATGGCCTCAACATAGTACTGGATGTGAAAATACACTCTCTCTACAAGGAAATCCAAGAAAGAGGTTGTGAGGCTCCGATTGAATAGCCTCTTCTATAACATTCTCTCTACTATGGTTAGAGTACTTGACACAGGGATAAATCCATGATTTTGGTCATAGTACTTAATAGAGAGAATGTTAGTTCATCATACCATTATTCATAATTTTTGTCAATGTAGTTGGTATAAGGATAAACTCCCTAATCCTGGTCAAGGTACATGACATTCAAAAAATCCTATCTAGATGTTTTTTGTGTACAATATCAATCTAAGAAAAATTAAATATCATCAAAAACATATTTATCTAGGTAAATACCCTTGACCTACAACAACATCATCATCAATATGTACTACAACCTAGGTTATCCCTCCTAACTTATGGTAGTTACTAAACTAGTCACCATGATCATGTGCGTGACTGACATCATAGTACACTTACTAATTCCATGTTTTCAAACCTCATCATCAAACTCTAGGGAAACATTTGTTCCAAATTCAAAGCCCATTCTCTAGGACATTATGTTGAAGAGACACCCACTCCATAATTTTGAGGCCTAAAAGACAATTCCTTTCTAGAATTCTCATCCCTCATTTTATCTCACTAATATTCTAGGTCATGCTTTTGTCGTCACCAATAGTTTGGGACATACCCCTATTGTACATCCATCAACATTTTGGGTCAAGCTCCTGTTATCACCAATAGACCAAGCCATAACCCCATTACCCACCAATCAATTGTTTGGTCTAAACCCAGGTTGTCGCCAACAGCTTGAGCCACACCTGTTTTTGTCCATCCATCAAGTCAAGGCCAAGATCCTATGGTCACCAATCATCTTAGCCATATTAATTTTTTCCATCCATCAATAGTTTGGGCCATTATTTTTTTGTCACAAGTGGTTTGAACCATACCCCTATTTTCCATCCATCAACATTCCGAGCCAATTTCATGTTGTCAGTAATAGTTTGAGAAATTCCCCTATTGATGTCACATTAATGTTCCCTATCAGTGATAGATGATTTTTGGATTAATTAAAGCTTGTATCTAAAGTATACAAAAATAAATGGAGAGAAAGTTTTTGTGAGAAATTTTAGTCGTCTGCTGATCAGTGAAGATATAATGGAGCCTCACTGCTCACTTCTGTAAAATATCACTAATGTAGTGGTACTTTTTCTCAATATGTCTCAAACTACCATGCAATTTTGACTATTAAAAATTATCATGGTAGACTCCAACACTTGCTCAAAAAAATTGAAAAGTAATTTCCAAAGCCAAAATACATCCAAAGAAACTACATAGGCTTCTATATATTTTTCTTTAGCAACACTAAGTACCACAAAGTATTGTTTCCTACTCTTTCTATCGATGAAACTTTCAAAACAATTCGAATTACAATATTTAAATAGACTAATCTTTTTTTTTGTCACATACTTCAAACAAGAATTAGCAATACCACAAGAGTATTTGGTGATCATACCTTGGTTTCATCTAATTTAATATATTCACTACAAAGGAAATATTCATACCAAGTTCATTACATAACCAATAATTTTCCTTTCATCCTCAAATTTTTGGGAAGAATATTTCATGAGGCTTCATCAATCCAAGATCACATTTAGTAGCTATCTCATTTTCAATCTAAGACATATTGTACAATGATCATTTTGACTCCATCTTATCTTGAAATTAATCATCTTCCTCTTCTTTGGTATAACATATCATAGTTCCTCAACATGAGTCCTCAAGGGCCTTCTTAAATTATGGGACTTATTGAAAGTATTCATAACTAGAGAAAAATATGAACTCCCTCTTACTTGAAGAATATTATATTCTTCATCTCTAGTAACAGACAAGAAAATATTGATATTCTTCATCTTCATGTTCATTATTAAGATCATATCTCCAAATATTGATTCGGGAACCTATATTTTTTGTCACAATATTTGCGGTATTCTTCCATTTATTCTCTCTCTGTTGATAGAGACGTGTATATTATAATATTATGATGCAATTATTCAAAATTATGACTAAAAATATCCTATGATGATAAGATATCATCTCAAAATGCTACAAACATGATTGTGGTGATTATGCATAAAACTCATTCCATGAAATAAAGTTGTAATGATGTTAACAATTCTTTTGTGTTATGATCTCCTCATGGTAACTTCAAGTTCTTTTAACTTCAAAAAAGAAATTTTTATTCTCAATACTAAGAACAATATGCTCCAATGAATCACCCTTCTAGAGAAACTAATTAATTCACAACAATATCAGTCACCAAAATAAATAGTATTCCATGGTTATTTAGAATAATCTTGACCTTCAGATAGACTCTAAGGCTATGGTTAAATTTTTGTTACTTGGTATCTATAATATGTAATAAAACATAAAACTTTTATTATTGTTATAGTGTGCTCACAAAGACTTCCAAATTTTACATAATTATGAGATAGAAGAAAAACTATTTGTTGACAAATACTTGTTCTAAGAAAATGTTATAACAAATTTAAGTACCATAATTGATTCAACAATTGTGGCACTTGATACATCGATAAAATCAACCAATTACAAAATTATAGTCAAAACATATTTGACACATGGTAAATCAATAACATGAACATGTTACTATAATTCTGGTAAATACCTTTAACTTGATCCATTTACACCATAATTTTTGTCGGTACTCCTAACGCATGGCACATCATTAGGATCAACTAGTCACCATAATTATTATCTCTGTAATACATGGGAAATAAATTATTCATGGTTCACCGTCATTCTAGTCAATACCTGATACATGGTGAATCCTTAAATGCCACACTCTATACGAGGAATTATGGGCCTCTAGAGCCATTCTTTATAATTATGTTCAATATTCTTTACAAAAGAATAATTTATATCCTCGATGTTATCTCATCAACACTCCCTCTCAATGAAAGAGACATTCTACAAAATTACAACCTTATCCCTGAAGTATATATATAGACTTCACCAAATGACAAAGGCTTTTCCAATAAATATCTATACTCTAGATTAATGCTCAATCCACTTTCCTTATTCCTCTATAATCTCATTACATTTAATCTAACGATGCTTTGACCTACCATCATTCTTTTCACCTACATTGTATCAACATAATCATGTAATTGTCCTCTAAAGAAATACTACTTCTCCACATGCCAATCGAACTGCAATATACTTTTCCATTGCAATATAGAGTGTGACAAATGTGTGCTTTATTTTCATAGTGATAATGAAGCATAGAATAAAACAATAAATTTACGACCTCTTTCTATCTTCACCACTCCCTGTCTGATTTGATTCTGCAACTGTGCTTCACTATTTAAGTCAAATATAAAAAACATAAATAACTTTTACATGACCAACTAGAGGATGTTACTACACCAATCATTTTATTGGGTCTGCCACCATAATTGTTTCCTTTTTATCTTGACTGGATCTTCTCTCTCCCACTAATATGTATATTGTTGTGGTATTTTTGGATGATCTCTTTATTAGTGTAGCCTTTCACCATATCAACTATATCACTTAACAATGATAATGAAAATCCATAATTATTAACTCGTAGACCTACTCTCTATGAAGCTATTACGAGGCTCTCAGACTTATCCGAGATGAAATTATTTTTTCCAATTGCTCCCTTTGACACAAGTCCTTCATATTTTGTCAAAGGTAAATCACATGAGATAAAACATACCTATAATCTCTTATTTTAATAGACTTATTTTGAACTTGTTCTTTAAATTATTATCCATGGATGGAAGAGATCATCTCAATTCCTTGCATAGGCTTACATGTGATCTTGAACTTCGTTGCTTCACCAAAGCTTTGATACCATGTTGAAAAATAGAGTGAAAGGGATGCAAGCACTATTTCTAAAATATAGTAATTACTTGTGAATATATATTATAATTATTTTATCTCCATCAAGCAATCACACTTAAAAAATTTAGCCAATAATCATGAAATGATAGTAGATATCAGAAGGTAAAAAATGTTACATGTTGTGAGATCATGCATGTAAGAGAGAGAGAGAGAGATGTGTGAGTGATAAGTGAATATATAGAATGAAAATTTTCAAGTGTATTTTATACCCAGCATACCCAATAGACATGCCTTTTTGTAAATTAAATCATGTCTCTTTGTAAACTAAATTCTATTAGTTTTTCACATTTACATGTTTACTCATATTTGTTAAAGTCTTAAAGAACCTATAAATAATGGTGTTTAGTAACTCTTGGTAAGTATATTTATTTACATTTTGTTCCTATCCTATTCTTTATGCAAATACCAGCTCAAATTATGGCTGTCATAATACATTATTTATTTGATTTCCTTTCTTGTTTTTACATAGTATTATAAACACATCAAGGATTATGAAGAGCGACCATAGCTATATTATTCAACACTATTGAGGCTAAGTTTGAAGTCTATTATGCGGGTCAAATTCTGGCATTTCAAAGTTAAGTTTAGTCCTAGTTTGAAGGTTGAGTATTGGTGTTTTAGAGAAAAAAATTAGGTTTGGTTTGTAAAATAGGTTTGGGTGAATTACATGTTGAGTTAAGTTCTATTTGGAAGGTTTTTTTCTATATTTTTAAGTCTAAATTCAAGTTTTATTAGTGGCCAATCTTGTAGTCTTCTTATATATAAATTTTTCGTCTGATTTTACAGGTGGCTAAAATCTGTTGGAGAACTATTTTAAAAAACTTTGGAGGGCCAAGTTTGGTTAAAAAATGTAGTTTTAAGGTATTTGTTAGTTGAAATAGTTGTGATGTTAAGGCAATAATATGGTTGAGATCAGTTGTGGACAAATATATTGTAAGAACAAAGATATCATGGATTCTTTTTATGGTAGTAATGTGGGCTAGATAAGCTTGGTGTTTAGTGCGAAGGTTGATAGGCCATAGGAAGAAAACCACAATTTTTTTAAAATATTGTTTGTCTCCGAATCTATTGAAAATCCCTGTGTAGAAAAAATAAATATAGAATGATTAACACATGCTAGTAGGTGGGAAGACCTTGTCTTTGAACAATTGATAATCCAAATCAATTATAGTTCAAAAATGAACAACAAGAGTTGAGGAATTTAAAGTGATAGATGGGTAGACCTTTTTATGATAAAATACAAAGAACTCATATGTAGGAAATCATGTCTCAAGGTCCAAGTCAGGAAGCCTAGTTGAAGAGAAAAACTTTAAGGTGTATAGTTCAAACATTTGTAATTAAGTTTGAAAGAGAAAACATAAGTGTTGCATGGTCAGATGGAAACTCACTAAAGAATTTGTTGAGGACTAGAAGTAGTTAATGGTTGATCTAAGGAACACCTTGAAGATATAGATTGGTGCCTATAGATTTTTGAGTTAGTGCTCAACTTGGATGGGGGTGTTTAATGTATCTAGTAGCTTGGTGCCTACATTTATTGAGTTCGTGCTCACCTAGGGGAATGGAATATCTTGTAGGTTTGTGCCTACGAAAATTTTAAGTTGGTGCTTAATTTTTATAAGGAAGTTTAAAAAATATTTACAAAATAATTTTATAGAATTTTTTCTTATCAAAATGTATTTGCTTCATTATTTATCTACAAATGCTTGAAAGTATAAATTAAGTTAAAAATAATGAAATATTGATTCAATCCCCATATTAGTATTTCAAAAAATTGGTATCACTGTGAGTACTTTTATGGATAACCTAATAATGGGATGTCAGATGTTACAAAAATCGATGGAAAAGTTCATAATGAATTATAGCAAATCCTTGAAATAAATCTCCTTGATGGGCCTGAATACAGAATTTTTTAAAGGATATGAAGACAATCAAAATAGTCAATGAGATATTGAATAATTTTACACCATATAATTTGAAATGCTATTTTTTGTTGTTGAAGAAAAAATAGTCATGATTGGAAAATAAAATATAAGGCATAAAGAGTGCTTGAAAATTGTTTATGTGAGTATTCATATCTTTGATGAAACAAAACTTGACCTCCTTACATGTCAAATAAAGTAAGTAGAAAATATAGAAGGAGTCATGTCAAGTTAGAAAAGGGAAAATGTTGAGGATTATAAGAAGGTAGTAGAAAAACTTGATCAAAAAAAGAAAGAGAGAGAAAATGTTTGAACAAGTCATTTATTTGGGGATTAAACTAGAAGATGCTAAGAAAATAAAATAAGTGATGAAAATCAACCCGAACGAAAAAATAAGAAAATTGTGAGATGCTTGAAGCATAAATTATGTCATTAAAAAATGAAGTAGAAAAGCTCAAAAAGAACTTCAAAATTTCTCAAATGTTGGATGATATACTCAACAGTCAAGTATCAACATATGATAAAATAGGTCTTTGTTATGTGGGAGAGATTTCATACACAGAAGATGAAATTCTTAGGTAACCAAAAAATAAGACTAAGGAAAAAAATGAAGTTCATGCTAATATTACTCAAATCCTCAACCATAATCTAAGGAAGGGAAGAAATTAGGAAGATCTTGGAAGAGATATTACACATAGAAGATGTGTTTAGACCCTTAAGAGGTCCCTATACAATACAAGTAAAAATGAAATATGAGAAAATGGTTAACAAAGAGTTGAGTCTTAACCAAATTATAACAACTTGAGAAGAGCTACTTTCACAAGACAATCCTTCTCATGAAGGTATCAAACTATATTTATTGGAAATTATTTTTCATGCAAAATATTTAGACATAAAGCTAGAAATTGTAGAGCTTATGACACATATTATTATATAATCCCTTACGAAAGCTCTAGAAGAGAAATTGTAGGGAATATAATCAAAGGTTCTAATGCATAAAATAGTAGAAATAATAATTCATTTCACCCTTTATTCAAGTATAGTAGAAAATTCTACAAATGCCAAAATTATGGGAATATAGCACATGACAGCATAAGCATAATGAGATGCTCTCTTAAACAAATCAAGGAAAAATATATCTCTACTGGGCATCAAGAGAGATACACCAAGGCGCAGCGAATAAAAAAATAAGGGACAAAGATGTATTTGTATGCTCAAGACATAGGTATTTTGGCGGGATCAGAACTTATAAGTTATGCATTATATCAATGTAATGTATAAGATCTAGCTTCTGCATTGATGAAAGAATTAGGGACCACCTCATCAATTAACAAAAAATATGTGAACTTTATATCTTCAAAGGATAATTGAGAAGCATGAAAGATCCCAAGAGCCTTCTCGAAAAAAATATAAATAGAGGAAATATAAAGGTAGAGAAGATGAGGAGCATCAAAAGATACTTGTGGATGGATTTCTCTCTAAACATAGGGAAATCATTGGATAAGTATGAGGTTACCACTAAAAAAAATGGAGGTTTCAATCGCAATGGGTTCTAACGATCATTAAACTCTTGGAATTGTATAACAGATTCTAAAGATTACTTTGCAATGCATTAGGAGAGATGAGGAAACTATGGAAATATAACAAAACATTGTTATATGATTTTATGGGAATCTATAAAACAAAATACATGTTTCAAACCATATTTATTTATTAATGACCATTCGTGATGTTTACGAAAAAGTCAGAAGATGGATTTTTTTATTTAGATGTTGAATCAAAATAATAATCAAATATATAACTATTGCACTTATTTGTCTTGAACTAATGACACTTACAATGTATACCATGGATCTTGGTAAACGTTTGGAAGGAGGACGTAATTTTGTGGAAAATAAATCTATTATCTTTATTGATCAAACCTGTATTATGCGATAATTTTGGGCTAGTTCATTTGAGGTCTACAATATTATTGAAGATCTGGGAAAGGTGGCACAAAGGTCATGATCTCCTCAGTCCTTAAAATAATTAATTTAAGATGTACTAAATGTTTTATCAAATACAATTTGTCAAAACATATTTTGAGTTGGAAAGTCGAAGGATAGAAAATCTAATAATAGGTCTATTCTTGGTTAACTTTTGGAATATGGGGATGATACAAAACTATGAAACTGATATGGTGGATCACTTGATCCTACTAGTTTCGATGAACATGTTGTAAGTCATTTTCAAGATTGTGCTTGTATTTATGATCCTCTTAGGGTTAATTAGAAATCATATGCTATTTGCATATCACAATTTCAAATGTTAGAGGGAGATGATATATTTCACCAATCCTTATAAATATCACAGTGAGTTTCTCTTCCACTCACATTCCAAGAAATGGCACAAGGAATTCCTTTACATTAATTGACATGAATTTCAAAATTTTGGTTTTATGGGTCAAATATTCTGTAGTGAACTAGGGTATGAGTAAATTCGTTATTCTAAAAAGGGTGCTTGATGTAATTGTGCATGTCATTCAAAGGAAAGTAGAAGTAAAAAATTACATTCGAGCTTAGGCTTTATTTCCATATATTTGTGAAATAGCTCAAAAATATTGACTCATGTGATCCTACTCTTGAGCCAAGAATTATCAAGTACTCACTACATTTTCAAAGTATTTCCATTATTTACAACCTTTGAGAGTACCTAGTCAGAAATTTTGATCGATGGAACAAATAGGAAGAAATCCCAAGAGAAAATCAAGAATATAAGGACATTTACGAATAAAAACGTCTAATTTTTTTATTTTGAAGAGCTCGTTGAACCAAATGGAAATATGAATGAATTCTAGTCAAAATATTATAGTAGTGTGCATAAACCATTACTCATTGAGTATGAAATTTTAGTGGTTATTGATCATGGAAAACATGAAATCCATGAGAATAAGCCTTCATAGAATGAGAAGGAGGGCTTCATGAATGAGGAAGAAGGTCCATATAAGTTACAAAAATGATGATCCAACAACCTATTGTTCAACCAGCCTCTATGGAGAAACCTCATCAACATAATTAGGCCTCTCTAGATTTGAAGGCATTCTAAAGATACGTATAATAGTCGATTAGATGGAGCATTTCCCTTTTGGAACTTATTTATATCCATATGATGTTTTGAGCTATGGAGAAATATGTCCATAATAAACACTGATTAAAAATTATGAATATGAAGATGAATATTGGATCACAAAATTGGGGGAAGAATCCTTAGTGATATAAGAAGAGAAACATATGTCACAAAGTGTTGAAAAATGTATATAGAGGGAGAACCACTTTGTATTGCTTTCAAACAGGGAGAGAATGTATGCACAGAGAGAAGTTGATAATAAATATGGAGAGAATTCATATAGGGAGAGTAGCTGCAACAGGAAGAAAATATCAAAGTATATCCATTAATATGAAACAAGGATATTGTTGAAAATTATTATTAGTGATGTCAAGTTGTCCAAAAGAAAGACAAATTTACATAGAAAGACAAATTTTCGAGTATTCACTATACATGTTGTGAGTTACAGAAGTCATCGAGGTAAATGCATCAATGGCTTACACTTTTGGGCCAAATGTGGTGATGAAATTTCAAAATTTTACTCTTTTATCGAATTGAAGCCCTCAAAATTCATATAAGAGATGTCAATTTTGATTCATAGTAGAAATAAAATTTGTTGAGAATTATGTTGTTATCGTAATTATTTTTTTCTCAAAAACAATTGAGTGTAATATAATCTATGAATTTTCCATTAAATTAAATGTTCTTCCTTGCAAATTTTCACACATCTTAAGAGGTATGCGTGTTTTCATGTAGCATAAGTTAGTATAAAATGTGAAACTTAAAAAAAAACATATATATATATATATATATATATGAGCATGATATATGCATATAGAACTAAGTTATGAATATAAATAAATTAATTAAAAAAACAAGAGAACCATTTATTTTCAATTTATTTTTGTTTTGTTATTTTATGTTATCGATTTTTTATTTAACACCTTTGAAAATGTCCAAAACAAATTAAAGCCTTACGTTGAAAACAAATTACATGAAAAATATCATATGAATATGAAAATGTCAAACTCATATGCCATTATATAGAGGATTCCTTCACGAATCCAACAAGGTTAAATTGTATACTGAACGAAAAATTATACCTAAAATCCGTAATGATACAAAATGTTTTTGCAAAGAAATCTGTAGAAGGGGAGAAAAAACTCTATATTTTAGGCCCTCAACAACTCAATCAAGCACTTAAAAGGCTCGATTCAACATTTAAGGTGAAATTTGAAATAACTTGATTGAGGGTTTACCAAATCCTCGATACAGCTCTTGACATGGTAAAAAACGGGATCGGTTGAGCTATAGCTCGATTGATCAATTTGAACCATAAATTCAGCGTTGTGTTTTTGGCAGGAAGTTTAAAAAATTTTGAATGATCGAGATTTTAGCTCAATTGAGCATGTATGTTGATAGATATCCTAAGTACTTGTGGGTTAATTTTGAGCTCGATCGAGGGTTTATTTTAGTCCCTCAAATAGCTTGATGAGAGATAAAATATAACTTGATCGAGTTTTTTTTTTCTGCCTCCCAAATTGCATGTTTATGAAAACATGTAACCCATCTTCATGCATTCAGCCAACCCAACCACTCAAGAATTCAACCCAACTAATGGGAAAGTCAACCTTTCTTTTGAGGCTATAAGGCACTATATATAAGTGTTATGTGGAGGAACATAGGACTCAGGCACTCAACCCAATTCGATTATATCTAACTAAGTGAAGGAGAAAATATGAGATTCATATCTCACGGACAAAGTGAATTGATGCTAAGTTGGAGAAGTTTTCTACGGGAATGGTTTTTGGAACTCTTCAGGGAGGATTTTAGTCCTTGTTAGAAGGTAAGTAGTAGATCTATTATAAAGGAAATGTTTCAACCATGATGAAGGTTAGTTTTATCCATTTTGAAGGTTGAACTTCAATCCTTTTCATGCTTGATTTCTTATCTATTTTGGGAGGAAAATTCAACTATTTGATGGTTGATTTCAAGCTTTGTTTAAAGGTTGAGTATTAGTGTCTTGAAGGTCAAATTTACATCTAGTTTGAGGACCATGTTCTAGTGAAATGTAGGCCACATCTTGGTATGGTTTGAATGCCTATTTTTTTGTTTTGATGGCCAAATTCATGTATAGTTGGTGGTCGAAGTTGCAGTCTTATTAGAGACAAAGTTTTGGTCCTATTTTAAAGGAGGTTGAGGTTAGTTGGGGAACTGTCGTAAGCATATTTAAAGGTAAATTATAGTTGGATAAGGTGATGTTAAGGGATTTTTAAACTAAATTAGTAGTGTTATTAAGGTCATGACAGGGCGAAGATCTATAGTGGAGAGAGGTGCAATAAGAGAAGGTACAATTTTTGTGGTAGGCTTGTTGGTTGCATAATGTGAATGTTTCATGCATAGGTTTATAGGCCATAGTAGGAATACATTCAAGATTGTAAACTCATATTTTTTTACAAGTGTGTTGAAAATAATTATGTAGAAGAAATAAATCTAGAGTCTTTAGTACAAGTTTGTAGGTGGTAATAATTTCTTTTTCACATATAATAATCCTAAGCAATGGTATTTACAAAATGAATAAAAAGAGTTGAAGGAGTTTATGTTTCAGATTATCGATCCTATTTTTGAGAAAAATCAAAGAACTAACATGTAGAATATTAAGTTTAAAGGGTTAAATCAAATAGCCTAGTTAAATAGTAGAAAATTAAAGCGTACATGTCAAGTGTTTATGATCAAGATTGAAGGCACAAACCTGAGGATTTCATGGCTATATTAAAGGTCAATGAATAATTTTTGAAGGATAAGAAGTTATTGGTGACAAATTAAAGGAATAAATCAAAGACACGTGTTTTTTTCTATAGTTTGTTGAGTGGGTGATTAGATGGGGGGATTGTTGGCGCCTACATTTTCTAAATTGCTGCTCTACTAAGGGAATGAAATATTCTGTTAGTTGGGGCCTATGAAAGTTTTAATTTGGTTCTTAATTTTTACAAGGAATCATATAAAATATTTACAAGAAAAAATGTATCAGTGTTTGTTATATAAATATTTGTTTTTCATGATTTATGTTCATCAAATGTTCTAAAAGATAAAAATATTAAAAAATAATGAAATATTTATTCACCTTCCTTTTCATTATTTCCAAAAAAATATCCCACATAGATATATACAACCTAAGGCTACCCCACACCCCCAAAAAAAATATAAAAGAAATGATACAACAATGCAATATAGATCTAGAGTGAGAGAGTATATAAATAATCTAGAATGTAAAAAATATATAGGGTCATTTCATGAACTTATAAGGAATGCAAACATATAGCATCAGTATAGAAAAATATAAATGCACAGATAAAATACTTAAGTAAAATAATGATTGTATCTATTATCTAATTGAAGTGTAATTTGTAAGGTAATTATGCTCCAAATCCAACACTCCTATATTTAATGAGATCCCATAATAAATCTTCAATCAATAAGAAATAATCTATAAGAAATAATCCAATGTTTGTTTCTCCTATTTGAAACCCCCTTAATACATTTTATCCCTTGGGAAAGGATACAACTTAATTATATGTGTATGTTCAAGGAATATAACCATTTTCTCTATAGATAAAAAAATTCCCTACTCTAAGCATTAAGATGTCGGAATCTTACAACCACTCTCACCTGTAGAGATTAAAACAACCTTAAAAGGTAACCTATCCTCCACAATTAAATCAAATATATCCAAAACTATAATTATATGTTAAATTACTTGTTGATTAACCTCATTATGATGGAAAGACCCCTAAAATTGTGGGTTATAAAACACCACGATATTTCTGTGTATAGATTTGTTAGTGAAACCCTTATTACCTTTTATCATGACCACACTTAGAAATATCTCCCACATAAGAAAACATATTACTACCATTTTTATGTTTTTGTGATCAAAACTAGATTTAGCAGTTGTTTCTTACACTCTAAATATCTTATTACAAATTCTATCATCTAGTGATTGTGATCCTACTCGATGGTGGCATCCCACATATTCAAATAAAAAATGGTATAAAAAATCATGTTAAAATTGACAATAATCACACATTAGTGATGTTTACACTGCAAATACCTTCTTTGATATAGTCAATATTGAAGAAGAATATAGTTTTGGTAAACCAAGTACATAAACCATTCTTCATAGATTGTGTCGTAATAATGATAATATCATAGGCCATTTCTTCATGATCCAACTAGAATTATTATTTGGAAAGAAATATTTCTTTGAATCAATCTAAATATAACATCTTCTGAGGGTTACCATTTTTGCTTCACATTTTCATGCATTGATCAAGTGTCAATCATAAGGCACTATTGAGTTTCATTCCTTTTACATTTTTCAGTTTTACATAAATTATCTTTGAGGTCATCCTCACCATAATCGTTTCACTTGAGTGCATTTCCTTCTCATTTCCATTAGTGTCTCAAACTATTATAGATTTTATTTCCAAAATACCAACCTATTTGTAACATTATCATCACAAATAAATGACATCATAACATGAAGTACATCAAGAATAAGTTGCAACGATATCTTCAAAAAGATAAAATTTTATCATACTTCTGATCACAAATGCTACAAAATAATTGGTAAGCATACACATTCTTTACAAAATATCATCATAAATAATATAAATCTTGAACACATTAATAGGCATGTTAAATAACAAGCATATATGTAACACCTCTCATTCCACCAATTTTTTTTTTTCTTTCTTTCTTACTTTTTTTTTATATTTTTTTTTTCCGTCTTCACTATTATGTATTGTTAAAAACTCTATTTCATTTCTAACTTTTTCCTTTCAATCGTTCGTTACTTTTCGACGTACGATTAGCATTACTACCGACCTTGTCAATTTTTATTTAATACTTGCTAGTAATAATAGTACTCTATCCATACAATGATTATTTTGGTTTTCCTCTCCAATTGATACTCTCTTTATTTACTAGAGAAATCGATACACAATATATATTGGTTTCTATTCTGGATTGAACCATTAACATTCTGGGTACCTAAATTTTGCATCCAAACTTTTACACCTATATATATCTATATGGTTTCTTATTGATCATTTCTTTATTTCTCCTTTCTATAGCTGATTTCCACATAGAATTTTAATATCTTTCATTTCAATACTTAATTAACCCTTTTCTAAAATTGAACTTACTCTTGTATTTCACATGTCGACTACAATTTTTCCCTTTATGGGAATTTCATTTTCTTTTCATGTGTACATATCTTAACCTTCACCTTAATACATATAAAGGTGAAATGATATTTTGGTCGAGAACCAACTATACCACTGTGATTTCGTTACTTTATCAAACTAGCCCTACCAATTCACCTATACATCTTGTTCCTTCCTATTCGATACAGTTTCAACTATCGTTTGGATTTTATTTTTTATAATGAGAGTACTTAGAATACTCTAATTATGCATACCACAACCTAATACTAAAATCCTTCCTCCATATGTTAATTTCTATGGCTTAGTACACGTCGTGGTACTTTATGGACAATAGCTATCGGTGGTGCTACCGTCCAGGATATTCTTGCATGATCTTGCATCGTTCATCATTTAATGACACTTAGGCATCTCGATATTCAATATGGCAAATATCCATGTGAATTTTTCTCGAGACACTATGACATTAAGTTTCTTGTACTCATTTACCTAGCTCTTTTTGGCGTGCATTTCATAGCATTGATCCAAGTGAGGACCCTTAATCAGTCACCACGTGGATGGCGATGAGAAGGGTAGGATTTAGGGTTTTCACGGTATATCGGTTTGTGTTTTTTCGATATGGTATTCATTTGGACGTTGACACTTTCTTGCTGCATTTTTGTCGAAGTTTAGAAATTGAGAGAGATGGAAAAAAGTCCATTTACGGAGAGGGCTTTCCATCGTTATATCACATGTATAAAATTATCTACCCCTGGGTTACTCTACTGTTATTTGGTGCCATTAATTCTTTTTAAACCCTCATTCCATATTTTTTCTACTATTGAACCTTCTGTATTGGTTTTATGCAAAGAGGAATGATGTGAAATTGACGAGAACATTCTAGCATACTCATACTCAGGGTTTCTCTATCCCTGCTCTCATTCTTCACTAAACTCGAGCTCATTTAAACCTCAATGTCACTCGTAAGAATTATTACCAACATCATGGTTGCTTGCTTGACTTTGATCTTTGTTTATTAGATTTACAATGGCGAGAAAGTTTAAATTTGGGTGGATTGGTTATTGATAATTTAATCCCAATTATTTACTAAGGTTTTTAACTTTCGTTCTTTCCATTTTGTTTTTTTTTCACATTTTCTTGAATATTTTGCTGCTTATCACTTCATAGCATTTTGATTCACGATTTCCAGGATGAGACTAAATTTATTCCTGTATGTTTTTTTAGTTGTTGGAGATGTCAGCATTGTATGCCAACAAGGTATGGGATGTTTTTAGTTCTCAGTTGATTTGATTTTAGTTCTATACTCCTAAATTTTTGTATGGTACATATTATGGTATTTTCATGTACATGTGAGCACCCAAAGCCACCATACTTCTGCAATCCAATTCAAATTTCGCTTTCTCGATTTGCGGTTTCCCATTTGGTTTAATCACTACTCCGTTATTATATATAGGTTGGTCACCAACGATCATGACAAATTTTACATTTAGTTATGGCGTCGTGTTCTAAAATTCCCCTTTGTGTATTTTGTTTTTCCAGAACTTAGTTTCGGGAACGATAAACTGTAATTACATATTGCTTCAATGTAATAGTATATACTTTATTTGAAATTCTGGGTTGATGTGCCTCAATATCATATACTTGTACTATATATACCACCCTTTTTGTTTCAATTTTTCCATTGTTGTGGTCAAAGGTCTTTTATTGTAGATAAAAGGAACTCAGATACTTTATTTTGCTACATATTTATCACTTTCCTTTATTAGCAAGTAATTTTTTTCCCTTAGGTACACTTATTCTCTTTCCTACTATCTTCTATCTCTATTAAATTTGTATATTTTAAATAAAAGTATGATCATATTTCTATGCGACCCATAATTTCAAGCTAGTTAGTGTCTCTCTGGCAGATTCGTAAGAATTTTATACTCATATGTTTGTTCACATCACAGTTTCAAATAGTATTTTACATCAACTCGTATGATGCAATTTATATACTACTTATTACTGCACCAACATATTTTTGGTTAACAGTATTATTGAATACCTATTATATTTATATGCACACCAACTTTAAAATATATGTATATATATTTACATGGATTTAATTTAATATGTATATATATACATGTAGCTTTAGTAATATTTCTGGATCTGTACTAATTAAGGAAGAAAGTCAACAACTACATACACATATATATATGTGTGTGTGTGTCAATTTCTGTTCATATAGCTTCTTCATATTTTTCTTTTCTATCGGATACCTTATCTAACTTAGTATATAATGTTTGAATGTATCATTCAGATACATTGGATTTTCTTTTGGTATCATCTACATGATTACAGAATAGCTAACAGTATGCATTTTCAATTTTATGTTCCTAGCTAATTCTTCAAGAAAAAGATATCTATATATATATATATATATATATATATATATACTTCAGGCTTTACCACAGTTACCTTAGCTTTTATATTTTAGGCATAGTTATTTCCATATGTTTCCAGAATAAGAATGCCTTGTCTTTACATTATTATTTCAGATTCTGTTTAGTGTTGATGTACCATTTCATGTTATTTCGGTATCTCTAATGTTCAATTCTGCACTATTTTCTGTATTTAATACAAAGATATATGTGTGTACTGTAGCTTCTATATCTAACTATAATGAAATTATTTACCGCAAATCTGTACCTTAATTTAGATTACCCAATGTGATTTTTTTTCCTTTGATAATCAAATCAGTTTTATAATAGAATTCTAATTTACTCCACTAAAGGCAATAAATATTTTGTGAGGTGCCTTGTAACATCTCTCCTTGACACCACTCAACAATTTTTTTTTTTTTTGTCTTCACTGGCCTATCAATATAAGCATTTTACTTCCAAAGGATTTATCTAGTTGTCCGATTTGTAACTCTTTTATTTCATTACTAACATTGAACCTCCTCCACTTACCATGTGCTCTACCATACCCATGAAATTTTTAATTAAATATTTAGCTCTATATATATATATATATATATATATATATCCTCGTTTTAGCTCCTCTATATAGTAAATTTTCATTTAAATAACTTTATCCTACAAACTCCTATGGTTTAAATTCCATGTGTTCTCTTTCCTATGATCTAATGCTAGTCGACCCATCACAACTGTATATCGACTTTCAATACTTGTAACTTTCTTTGGGTAAACCCAACGTAGGAGATCATTATGTACTTTGATCCCATCATGATTAAGGGATATAGAACTTTAACCTTAGTTCTAATTTCAATTCCTTTCCACGAATGATCCGATTCCATATACGTATCGATTTAATGCTTCGAATACTTTCACATGTCTAATTAACTTAATCGTTTAGTAATTAACTCTCAATGCCAACTTTTAGAATTCTTACTACTATACCATTTTTGTTCACAGTTTATCAAATAATGAAATGTTTTATACACTATCATTGGTAAGATCAGACATTGGTATTCGCATGTACTTGGTCATGGTTGATGTGGTTTGTTATTCACATTACCCTGCCATGATACATGGTATTAATTGACTATTTATTCTCTCATGCCGACTTCGTGTTTATGGATTGGGTTATTAGTACCCTTGATATGACATGAATCTCCGGTATTTAATTTTTTTTCATTGAAGTTCTGGTACTCAGAGTACATGTTCGATTTTTTTTTCAAAGATATTATTTCGAGGGTAGAACTCCTCTCGAGGCGAGTTAATTTTTTTGTACCGATTCATTAAATTGTGGCTAGTAGTAGATCTACGTCTCAGGATTTCTTGATGTCCTTTCTGCTCTTTCATGATTTCTCACCCTTGATCTATTCAACCCAAATTTGGACCGTGGATCTCATTCGAGATTTAGGGTTTCTCTATCTTGTTTTTAAAAGCAGTTGTTCCCCTTGGTGAAAGTCTTTTGTGTTTCGTTTTTTTTTATCGCCTATCGCTTCAGCGCGGAGGAAGAGAAATTGGGGTTTAGCCTTCAGCACCTGAATGTCGACATAGACGCATAGAATCCAAGTTACAGGTAATCCTCTTGTTTGTCACACCTCCAAATTTCACACAGAAAAAAAATTTTCTTCACGAACTCAGACTTTTAAGCATATGTTTATTATGACATTTCAAATCTTCTCACCATGATACTTTCCATCCTCATATCCTGTCGAAATTTAACCCTCTACCACTACCTCTTACCTTATTTTATTTTTATTCAAAGGGTGAAGATATTTTATATGCCTTTAATCATTACCCAGGTCTCGCATGACCTCGCGAACTCACCTATGACTTTAATGGTCACACATATCATTCATTTAATTATTGAAACTAACATAAATCATATGGTCCATTAACATGTATTATATAACATGAATTGAATGAACCTTTGCCTAAGGGCATTTGCGACCCTTCCACTATCCATAGTTATGATTTTTCTGCCCTGTATATTGGTATGGACTTTGGGGTATTGATTTTTCATATAATTCGATGTACATAATATGACGAATTGACTTTTTTTTATGCGTTTGGCATTAAAATATATATATACCTGGGTTGATATGACCACACATCACTGTACATAATATTTTCAATCGATTTAAGATATGGTACTTGGAGTTGAGATCATTCTGCACGTAAAGCGTATAGTCACAATTTGATTTGAGTTTCTATGTGTATCGCCGCGGTGAAATGTTTATCCACGTCGGCGTCGTGATACATAACTGCGTGTTGTGTGATTTATGTGGTTCTCCATATCCCTTCGTTTTCTTACGTGGTGAATCCACGTATCTGGGCTTGCTCGGCTTACGTGGTGTACAACACTCATGCCAATATACGCACAGGATACCTTGAAATCAATTCATATTTATACCCCATTAATGTTATACGTCGGGTCTTCACTCTCCACTACTACCCTTCGATCCGTGTCTTGGCTTTTAAGATTCTGCCAAGTGGACGATGGAGATCGATTCCGGTTAGGGTTCAGGTGGTTTTGTGAAGAATTATATAAGCCCTGGGTGTAGAGTTAAGTCGGTTTTCCGCGTTCAAAACTTTGTTGTGCACCTCTGCGTCTGCACCATTCTACTTCTGCCGTGGGTTTTGTGATTCTCCGTTGCAGAGAAGAATTATGTCGCATCTGATTCATCAACATGATATCAGGTAATTACCTCCACGCTCATTTTTTCTATTGTAGGTTGAATGATTCAGAAAGTAGTTCGTAACAGCCATACGCCGGTTCTGAATATATATTTAATCATCAGTAAGGTGAATGCATCTGGTTTTACGATTTTCAAGGTATACTTTCAGCGCAAAGTGTGGTTGGTTTCTATTTTCAGGGTTATCGTCGACCCTACTCTGGCTATTTCATAAAATGAGACTAATTTTTTTTATGCCTCCTGTGTAGCGTGCTTCGCATCTCTTCAGGCATATGTCTCCTCTTCAATGGATCTTTATGAGGTGGGTTTTTTTTCATCCCAGCTCCACATAAAATTGTTAATTCCTCCATATTATATTCGAGGGTGGTTCGTATTAATCCCTCTCTGTTTAATTTTCGATTGCAGGGCTCGGCGCATCTGAGATTTGCATTTCACAGGTAGTGTTTTTAACACCATAATTATTTTCTTCATTCCCTTATTTCCCCACGATGGCGCAAATGGCTAATTCACATTTTGGGTTTGAATTTGTTTTCTACAGGTAACCGGAGAGCTCTTGCATGCTTATGACAGCAGTTAACGAGACTCTATCCGAGTCGTGGTTTTGTTTTTTTCTTATTATCGTTGTCACTATTAGATGGTGCTCGTTTAAATTTGTTCTGTTGAGATAGGGGTTGTGAGTTTTATACCCGAGCCTGATAGGCTCAGCATGTATTTCAATATTTTTGGACATATATGTATTCCCTATTGTCTTAGATCGAATTCCATATGCTACGCCACAGTATAAATGTACATGGAATGTATGAGTCGTATATATGAATTCATACCATGGAATTTTGCTTTGTTTAGTTTACTCGTCAGAACAATATTTGGTTCTCGGTAATACTAATGTTGTTCCAGATTTTGTGGTTGCATTCATCAGAATTTCCAGGAAGTTGTATTTGGTGTTTATCTCTTCTTCTGATTTATTACGTTCATTCTTTTCTGTGGTTATAAATCTTCACTCGGGTACCTGTATCATAACTACAGTTTCTTCTGTTCATGGATTTCATTGAATTGGTTTTACCATTATCTGTCTAGACATATGAATGGCATGCTGGAATTTATGACTCCCTACTCATTTATAAACATATGGTTAATATGTAGAAAATCCTAGACTCTATATTCTGCGATTTTCCAAAGTTGTATATATATATATTTCTATTTGCTAGTTTCTTCCCATTTACTTATATCTATATACAGCTCTTGTCTACCTATAGGTTTGGTTGTAGGTGTTTCTGTAGAGCTGGTTGTGGGTTTGGAATTTATTCCCTTTTTCCTCTTGGTCAAGGGAATATAGTGGTTACATAAATGCTACTGTGTATACTGTTGAAAAAAATTTACTCTTGTCTCCTATGCTTCTCAACTGCTTAATCATAATTTCTACACTCTATGTATTCATTCTCAGTGCTATGATGTTAGAGTAGTTCCATGAGGCCATTGTCTCTGATAACCTTTTTTTTTAATATAAATATTTACTCCTTTCCTCCACTAGACTAAGTGTGGCTTATATACAACCTTGTTGATTTAGACCATTTAATTTCCTGGAATTATAATAGAATTTTTGGCTGAACCTGAGGTCAGTCTATTGAGTCTCTCATTCTGTTATTTCATACACAGTATAAATTTTAACTCATCTCCTGCTATTATTCCAGTATACTACAGTGAATTCAATTTCTCTTTATGGTAGCTGAAATAAAAATTATGCTAGGAAACAGAAGCAGATTAAACAATTTCCCAACTTTTCCTGAAAGAAAAAGGTTTCCTCAGATTTAACCCAACCCTGGGTTTAAACATTCTGTGGGATTCTACCTTACAGGATTTTCCTCTACAACTATACAGAATTATCAGGTTACTGCCTGGTGATTACATTCTGTTAAATGTAGACTAGTAAAATTTAATACCTTAGAGACAAATTTTGTTTTTATATGTAGCCAATTCATACCATAATAAACAGGAAGATAATTTAACTCATAAACATACCACTCATGCAGTCGACCAACCTCCCAACCTTAGAGTTCTTCTGTCTCCTAGAACTCTCCCCCGAGCTAAGATCACCTCCTGAAACAGATCCACCTCTAATCTGTACAAGAGGAGCTTATTTAAGGTATTGTTCCCCAAAGCATGTTTCTAATTCTGCGTCCAGAATCTCAGGATGATTTTCTTCCTGTTTGCCTAGGCTTCCCAATTTAGGGACTCTTTAAAGCTATTTTATGCTTTTCCTCAGCTTTTCCAGCTTTTTACCTCTTCCCAACTACTTTCCTCATCATTGGGGAAATTCAGACTTTTCCTCAAAAATCTAAATTTAAAACTTACTGTCTTTCAAGGATTTTTGAAAGGTTGTGGGGAAATATTTTCCTCATCCATCCTCACAGATTTAGCAAGTGATCTCATCATCTCATTTTTTGGTCAATCTGCACCACAATAATTTATTCATTTCCTCAATTAAATGTTTAATTAAATTCACAAAATAATTATCCTTTGGGGTCCACCCCCTTTAGGATTTGAAGTTCAAGTATCTAACTTTAAAATGCAATCACATGAATTGGGGGTGTTACATACTCCCCCTCTGAAAATAAACACCGTCCTCGGTGTTGTTTTTCAACTACTAGAGTTTATTTTGCAAATAAAAATGGATATTTTTCCATCATTTCAGTCTCTCGTTCCCAGGTAGCTTCTTCAGCAGTAAAGTGCTTCCACTGCACCTTTACTCTTGCTACCGTTTTGCTTCTCAATTCAATTTATTCCCGCTCCAATATTTGAAGTGGTTCTGGCAGAAACTCCCCTTCTGGTTCCACCTGTACAACATTCCAATCAACTATGTGAGAAGCATCATGCACATATATTTTTAACAATGAAACATGAAATACATCATGAACTCTAACATGGGGTGGTAAGGCCAGCTTGTAAGCCACTGGTCCCACCCTTTCTAATACTTCAAAGGGACCACAGTATCTAGGGGCCAATTTTGCACAACTCCCAACATAAAGGGTGCTCTTTTTGGGTTTAATACGCAAATATACATGCTCCCCAACTTTAAATTCTCTATGCACTCTTTTCTTATCTGCATAACTCTTCTGGCGATCTTGTGCTGTCTTGATGTTATTTTGTATCTGTTTGACAATTCCTTCCATTTCTTGTAAAGCATCGGGTCCCAACATCAGTTTGTCTTCTGGCTGACTCCAGCTCAAAGGGGTACGACACTTCCTTCCATACAGTGCCTCAAACGGACTCATTTTAATGGAAGATTGATAGCTGTTATTATAGGCAAATTCAGCTAAATGTAAGAAATATTCCCACTTTGAGGGTCTATCAATCACATACATTCTCAGCATGTCCTCCAAAATTTGATTAGTTCTTTCCGTTTGATCGTCAGTCTGAGGGTGGTAGGCGGTGCTAAAATTTAATTTAGTGCCCATTCCTCCAAATAACCCCTTCCAAAAGGCTGCTGTAAACTTAGCATCCCTATCAGACACAATCACCTTAGGAACTCCATGGAGCCTTACTATCTCCTTCAGGAACACATTCGCTACTTGAGCTGTTCCAAAGGTAGATTTCACTAGTATAAAGTGAGCAGCTTTGGTTAAAGTGTCTACTACTACCATTACAGAATCATGCTGGTATTTGGTTTTGGGTAATCCTGTAATGAAGTCCATAGAAACGGTGTCCCACTTCCATTCTGCAATGGGCAAAGGGTTCAGAAGCCCGGCAGGATGCTGATGTTCAACCTTAACCAATTGACATTCCATGCATCTACTTAAATATTCTGCTACATCTCTCTTCATTCCTGGCCAGAACAACTTCTTTTTCAGGGCTGTTAACATTTTCTGATATCTTGGATGTCCTGCATAAGGTTGTTTGTGGTACTCATCCAGAATTTCTCCTTTTAAGGACTCTACATTGGAAATATAAAATCTGTTTTTATAACAGATCAGCCCTTTTTGGTTTTGAGTGAAATCAGTTTTCTCCTTTTTCTGTAATTGCACCAGAAGTGTTTCATAATTTGGGTCTTGGTTTGCTTCCTTATGCACCAATTCCTCTACCTCAATCTGAGCACTACTTCCAATATGATTGATATTCTGACAAGCATTTCTGCTCAATGTATCAGCAACTTTATTTTCCTTCCCTCTAATATGTTTTATGTCCATGTCAAACTCACTTAAAAAGGACAGCCATCTGGCTTGTCTGGCATTCAAATCAGTTTGGGAAAAGAAATATTTGAGACTAATATGATCAGTCATCAATATAAATTTTTTTCCAAGAAGATAGTGCCGCCACATTTTCAAAGCATGAATAACAGCTGCTAGTTCTAAATCATAGGCACTATAATTCTGTTCGTGTATCTTCAGTTTCCTAGATTCATAGGGAATCACTGAGTTTTCCTGCAAAAGAACTCCTCCCAATCCTTCTCTACATGCATCCGTACATACCACAAATTCCTTGTCAGGATCTGTAATCTTCAGTATAGGGGCTGTAGTAAGTTTCAGTTTTAGTTGGTCGAAACTGTTTTGGCATTTTGCAGTCCATTAAAACTTGACACCTTTCCTTTGTAAGCAAGTGATGGGATGTGCTAGGGCAGAAAATCTCTCCACATATTTGCGATAATAGCCGGCAATCCCCATGAATGATCTAACTGCTGAAACATCAGCGGGTACTGGCCATTCTTTTATAGCCTTTATCTTCTCCGGGTCAACAGCAAGGCCTTGCTCAGAAATAATATGACCCAAGTATTGGATCTTGTCCTTATAGAACTCACATTTGCTAAATTTGGCGTATAGCTGATTTTCCTTTAGAGTTTGCAATACTATCCTCAGGTGTTATTTGTGTTCCTCCTCACTTCTTGAGTAAACTAAAATATCATCTATGAACACAAGGAAAAATTTATCCAAGTACTTGTTTAACACAATGTTCATTAGGCACATGAATGTGGCAGGGGCGTTTGTCAAACCAAAAGGTAGGACTACAAATTCGTAGTGGCCATACCTGGTTCGAAAGGCTGTTTTCCTGATGTCTTCCTCTTTAATTCTAAGCTGGTGGTAATCAGTTCTTAAGTCAATTTTCGAGAATACTGAAGCTCCTCTCACTTGATCAAAAATATCATCAATTCTAGGCAAAGGATATCTATTTTTAATGGTCAACTTATTCAGTTGCCGATAATCAATGCACATCCTGAAAGTTCCATATTTCTTTTTCACGAACAGCACTGGTGCTCCCCAAGGAGACACACTCGGTCTGATATACCCTTTATCTAGCAGTTCTTGCAATTGCATTTTCAGTTCCATAAGCTCGGGAGGACTCATTCGATAAGGTGCTCGTGAAACAGGTGTTGCTCCTGGTACCAGATCGATTGAGAAGTCAATCTCTCTTTTGGGGGGAAGATGAGGGATTTCCTTTGGAAAAACTTCCTTGAATTCTCTTATTACTGGTACAGCATCCAGTCATTCTTCTTCAGTTTTCTGTTCTATTTCTTCCACATGCACTGCATAAACTTGGTGTCCTTTTCTAGCTGTTCTTTTTAATTGCAATGCTCAAATTTGTCTTACAGAAATAGGTTTTAATTTCCCTTTGAGAATAAAAGTTTTCCCTTCCTCATCTACACAATGCAAAGTCTTATCCCAGCAATTCATCAAAGCTTTCTTCTTTTCCAGCCAGTCCATTCCTATCAATAGATCATATGACCCTAAGGGTAGAATGTTCAAATTCAGTTCTGTTCGAAACTCATTTAATTGGATTTCTGTTCTGGGCAGTTTATGTGTTACCTTTCTTTTTGTTCCAGTGGCCAGCTGTACCAACCATGACTGTTGAAATTTTTCAGTTTTTAAGTTACATTTTTCTATAATATTTGGACTAATGTAACTCAAAGAATCACCTGGATCAATCAGAACAGAAATAGGAAGGTCAGAAATCTTACCCTCCATTTCCACCATGGTTTCTTGATGTTCTGCTTGCCGATTTTCCAGGGCTGCACTGATATTTGTATGTTTCTGGCTATATCATTTACTGTTGTCGCTTCCCGATCTCTCATGAGCATATGAATGTTTCGATGAGGGCAGTCCCTCAAAAGATGGGGTTCTCCACAGCCCCAACATTTCAAAGGATCCTTCATTCTGACTGTTCCCTCCTTTTTACTGTCTCCATCTATTGGTTTTGAAGCCACTTGAGACTGTGCAGTTTGACTTTCTTTGGGTCTACTAAACCTTTTCCGCTGATGATCTCTGCCAAAATTCTTCAGATAGGCTGGTTTCTGTTTTCTCCCTTTGAATTCATTCTTATTTACCCAACTTTTCCCTTGATCAGTTTTTCCTTTGAACTGTTGGTAACACAATCTAGCTTTTCTAACAGCTTCGTTCATTGTTTTTGGGTTGTCAAACTCAATTTTCTCTTTGTATACCACAGGAAGACAATTCAGAAACCTTTTTACCTTTTCCTTTTCTTCCCTTATGTAAGGTACATATCTTAATAGATTGGTAAATTTAGTAACAAACTCATCGATAGTGAGTTGTCCCAATCTAAGCTCATGAAATTCTTTTGCTTTGTCATCATAGTACCGCTCATTCATGTAGCGATTCTTGAATTTAGCCTGGAAATCTTCCCAAGTAACTGTCTTTTCATCTATGGCATGCACCATATTTGTCTCCTCCCACCACAAGGTAGCCTTACCTTGTAGCTGGTAGACAGCTAATCTGGCCTTTAGATTGCTTTCATATTCATAAACCTGGAAATACTTAATCATATTCAGCAACCAGACTTCAGCATCTTCCTCTTTCTCCCCGTCATAGGAGGGAGGTTTGATTTTTTGGAATTCCCATTGTAATTCCTTTTTCTTCTTATTCTGATGTTGAATAGCATCTTCCTCATCAGATTCATCAGTTTTCCTCTTTCCGGAACCTTCGCCTTCTCGGCTGTTCCGTGAGGTTAATTCCCTGATGAGCTTTTCCTGCTCCTCACTGGCTAATGAAAATCTGTCATTCTAGCTTTTTATCTCAGCCAATTCTTGTTGCAAGTTTTGCAACATAGCCATCATGGCCGCATTGGGATCTGGCTCACCACGCAGATCTACATAAATTCTGCCACCTTCTTCCATTCTATCACCCCACTTCCCACTATACACTACATAGCACAGGTCAGTGAAAAGAAAAGAACAACAACAAAAAAAACAACTTTTGTTACAGCAATAAAATTACACAGTGAGTACATAGCAATTGTGAGCACAATGTCACCAACCCAGTTTTATAACTTGGGCTCTGATACCATTTGTCACACCTGCAAATTTCACACAGAAAAAAAAATTTCTTCACGAACTCAGACTTTTAAGCATATGTTTATTATGACATTTCAAATCTTCTCACCATGATACGTTCCATCCTCATATCCTGTCGAAATTAAACCCTCTACCACTACCTCTTACCTTATGTTATTTTTATTCAAAGGGTGAAGATATTTTATATGCCTTTAATCATTACCCAGGTCTCGCATGACCTCGCGAACTCACCTATGACTTTAATGGTCACACATCTCATTCATTTAATTATTGAAACTAACATAAATCATATGGTCCATTAACATGTATTATATAACATGAATTGAATGAACCTTTGCCTAAGGGCATTTGCGACCCTTCCACTATCCATAGTTATGATTTTTTTGCCCTGTATATTGGTATGGAATTTGGGGTATTGATTTTTCATATAATTCGATGTACATAATATGACGAATTGACTTTTTTTTATGCGTTTGGCATTAACATATATATATACCTGGGTTGATATGACCACACATCACTGTACATAAGATTTTCAATCGATTTAAGATATGGTACTTGGAGTTGAGATCATTCTGCACGTAAAGCGTATAGTCACAATTTGATTTGAGTTTCGATGTGCATCGCCGCGGTGAAATGTTTATCCACGTCGGCGTCGTGATACGTAAATGCGTGTTGTGTGATTTATGTGGTTCTCCATATCCCTTCGTTTGCTTACGTGGTGAATCCACGTCGCTGGGCTTGCTCGGCTTACGTGGTGTACAACACTCACGCCAATATACGCATAGGATACCTTGAAATCAATTCAGACTTACACCCCATTAATGTTATACGGCGGGTCTTAACTCTCCACTACTACCCTTCGATCTGTGTCTTGGCTTCTAAGATTCTGCCAAGTGGACGATGGAGATCGATTCCGGTTAGGGTTCAGGTGGTTTTGTGAAGAATTATATAAGCCCTGGGTGTAGATTTAAGTCGGTTTTCCGCGTTCAAAACTTTGTTGTGCACCTATGCGTCTGCACCATTCTACTTCTGCCGTGGGTTTTGCGATTCTCCATTGCAGAGAAGAATTATGTCGCATCTGATTCATCAACACGATATCACGTAATTACCTCCGCGCTCATTTTTTCTATTGTAGGTTGAATGATTTAGAAAGTAGTTCGTAACGGCCATACGCCGGTTTTGAATATATATTTAATCATCAGTAAGGTGAATGCATCTGGTTTTACGATTTTCAAGGTATACTTTCAGCGCAAAGTGTGGTTGGTTTCTATTTTCAGGGTTATCGTCGACCCTACTCTGGCTATTTCATAAAATGAGACTAATTTGTTTTATGCCTCCTGTGTAGCGTGCTTCGAATCTCTTCAGGCAGACGTCTCCTCTTCAATGGATCTTTATGAGGTGGGTTTTTGTTCATCCCGGCTCCGCATAAAATTCTTAATTCCTCCATATTATATTCGAGGGTGGTTCATATTAATCCCTCTCTGTTTAATTTTAGATTGCAGGGCTCGGCGCATCTGAGATTTGCGTTTCACAGGTAGTGTTTTTAACACCATAATTATTTTCTTCATTCCCTTATTTCCCCAGGATGGCGCAAATGGCTAATTCGAATTTTGGGTTTGAATTTGTTTTCTACAGGTAACTGGAGAGCTCTTGCATGCTTATGACAACAGTTATTAACCCTTTCAATCATTATGGATGCTAACCTCGGTCTCTTGGCCGTCCAGGTCGATATACTTATGGGATTACTTCTCCTCTCCTATTGCGTTGGGTCGTGGGAGTTGAACCATTGTTCTCTTGTGATGTTGTGCAGTGTTCCTTGAGGAACGAGACTCTATCCGAGTCGTGGTTTTGTTCTTTTCTTGTTATCGTTGTCACTATTAGATGGCGCTCGTTTAAATTTGTTCTGTTGAGATAGGGGTTGTGAGTTTTATACCCTAGCCTAATAGGCTCAGCATGTATTTCAATATTTTTGGACATATATGTACTCCCTATTGTCTTAGATCGAATTCCATATGCTACGCCACAGTATAAATGTACATGGACTGTATGAGTCATATATATGAATTCATACCATGGAATTTTTCTTTGTTCAGTTTACTCGTCAGAACAATATTTGGTTCTTGGTAATACTAATGTTGTTCCAGATTTCATGGTTGCATTCATCAGAATTTCCAGGAAGTTGTATTTGGTGTTTATCTCTTCTTCTGATTTATTACGTTCATTCTTTTCTGTGGTTAGAAATCTTCACTCGGGTACCTGTATCATAACTACAGTTTCTTCTGTTCATGGATTTCATTGAATTGGTTTTACCATTATCTCTCTAGACATATGAATGGCATGCTAGAATTTATGAGTCCCTACTCATTTATAAACATATGGTTAATATGTAGAAAATCCTAGACTCTATATTCTGCGATTTTCCAAAGTTGTGTATATATATATTTCTATTTGCCAGTTTCTTCCCATTTACTTATATCTATATACAGCTCTTGTCTACCTATAGGTTTGGTTGTAGGTGTTTCTGTAGAGCTGGTTGTGGGTTTGGAATTTATTCCCTTTTTCCTCTTGGTCAAGGGAATATAGTGGTTACATAAATGCTACTGTGTATACTGTTGAAAAAAATTTACTCTTTGCTCCTATGCTTCTCAACTGCTTAATCATAATTTCTGCACTCTATGTATTCATTCTCAGTGCTATGATGTTAGAGTAGTTCCATGAGGCCATTGTCTCTGATAACCTTTTTTTTTCATATAAATATTTACTCCTTTCCTCCACTAGAATAAGTGTGGCTTATATACAACCTTGTTGATTTAGACCATTTAATTTCCTGGAATTATAATAGAATTTTTGGCTGAACCTGAGGTCAGTCTATTGAGTCTCTCATTCTGTTCTTTCATACACAGTATAAATTTTAACTCATCTCCTGCTATTATTCCAGTATACTACAGTGAATTAAATTTCTCTCTATGGTAGCTGAAATAAAAATTATGCTAGGAAACAGAAGCAGATTAAACAATTTCACAACTTTTCCTGAAAGAACAAGGTTTCCTCAGATTTAACACAACCCTGGGTTTAAACATTCTGTGGGATTATACCTTACATGATTTTCCTCTACAACTATACAGAATTATCAGGTTACTGCCTGGTGATTACATTTTGTTAAATGTAGACTAGTAAAATTTAATACCTTAGAGACAAATTTTGTTTTTATATGTAGCCAATTCATACCATAATAAACAGGAAGATAATTTAACTCATAAAAATACCACTCGTGCAGTCGACCAACCTCCCAACCTTAGAGTTCTTCTGTCTCCTAGAACTCTACCCCGAGCTAATATCACCTCCTGAAACAGATCCACCTCTAATCTGTACAAGAGCAGCTTATTTAAGCTATTGTTCCCCAAAGCATGTTTCTAATTCTGCGTCCAGAATCTTAGGATGCTTTTATTCCTGTTTGCCTAGGCTTCCCAATTTAGGGACTCTTTAAAGATTTTTTATGCTTTTCCTCAGCTTTTCCAGCTTTTTACCTCTTCCCAACTACTTTCCTCATCATTGGGGAAATTCAGATTTTTCCTCAAAAATCTAAATTTTAAAACTTACTGTCTTTCAAGGATTTTTGAAAGGTTGTGGGGAAATATTTGCCTCATCCATCCTCACAGATTTAGCAAGTGATCTCATCATCTCATTTTTTGGTCAATCTGCACCACAATAATTTATTCATTTCCTCAATTAAATGTTTAATTACATTCACAAAATAATTATCCTTTGGGGTCCACCCCCTTTAGGATTTGAAGTTCAAGTATCTAACTTTAAAATGCAATCACATGGATTGGTGGTGTTACATGTTAGTGGGAGATATTTCCTGCACTTCGGTTTATGTCAACGCTGTCTCTATTTGATTTTGCTTCAGTGTTTTTTTTTTCTTCCTGAACATCAACATTTTCTAGTTGCAAGTATTATTGTTCGATTCGAAAACTATTAACGTGTCAATCTCCAGTTTGTTTTGCATCTTCGTTTTATAGGGGAATAATACTCATTACCTTGGCTTGCCTACGGCTAATATATCCTTCTATTATTTACTAGCCAAGAGTATAGGTTCCAATGAGGAAATCAAGGCATTCCAGGGTTGCTGAAGAATTTTATCCCTTGGTTCGAGTTATCCTCACAAAACATGGTGGTTGATACCTCCTTCTTTGATATTCGAAATGGTAAGTTGTCAATTCTGACATTGTTGGAAATTTTTATAATATTTCTCTATAGGTTTATACTTGAACTCATTTATTTACCATGCTGGCTTTCATTTTGACTGTGTTATTCATCACAGGAATGCATTCGGCGTCAATGCTTTCGACCTCAACCAGGTATATAACCTTCTCATTTTTCTCTTGATTTGATTTGCGTCGAGGTTTATTTAACTGCTATATAAATTTTATGTTGTCTATTTCTCTTTTAATTTCGTTTACTTTGTGTGAACGTAGGTAATCCCTGTCACACAGTCTCGTGAAATTTCTCTGCGACTTCCATGGTAGGTTCATCGACTAACCTTTGAATTTTCATTTTGAAATATACACGGTTGATTCTCCACCTGCTCTGTTTCTCTAATGGCTTCTTGCACCGAGTAAGACCCACTATGGGTTCTCGGAAATTTTTAATTTTGTTGTTGTTTGTACAGCATATGAATTTGGATCACTGTATATGAACGCTAAATTTAAATACTCAATTTTCAATTGACTATCTTCCGGAGAAAACCCTAACAAACGTTTTCCAATATTTCACTGCTCAGTTATGCATGTCGGACTTCCTGCATACATATTAATTCTTGTCTCACCTTGCTGGTTAAAATTGACTGTGAGGAGAACAAATTGCATTTTTTTCACGCAATAAGTGTATTACTTCTATTTCCCTTCTGTCCATTATTCCCACATTTTTAAGCCACTGGTAAATTTATCTATTTACAGTGGTATAGGCTCTGGGATTTCACAGTTAGTTGTATGAATGATAAATTTATGCTTTATTTTACAATTGAATTTTGGTCGTAGTTAATATTTGTTAACCGTTGCATTTGGATTAGTAATAACATAAATATGAATTAAGATCCCTATTTTTATTTTCAGATTTTTTACATTTCAAGGTGGTAGGGGTTGAAAATAATCTCTTGTATTTACTCCCATAAAAATAATTGCTATATATATATTTCTCCTTCTGGGAAGTAGAATGGTTATATTAACAATTATTATCTTAGGTTCATGCTTCACTTTGTGTTTTTACTTCTGTAAGTAGATACAATAATACTACTAGGATTTTTTTCATCCTTCAATAATATTTACTCTTCCAGTCAATTCTTTCTGAGAATTATTTATATGGAATTAAAATTAACTATTACTTCAAAACAACTGATATGGAAGCATTTGTCACTCATCCTTCTTTCAATCAGTAATCTACAATTCAGATAAAAAATTATGTCTAATCATGCTTAGCTTTAGCTTGCAACCTTATGTTAAATAACTATGTATAAATGTAAATTTCTAACAAATATTTGAATGTTTTAAATCACTAGGAAGTCTACTCTCATGGACTGTTCACCTCACTGTAATTGGTAGACAGCTAACCCGGCCTTCAGATTTCTCTCTTATTCATAAACTTGGAAATACTTAATCATATTCAACAACCATGCCTTAGCATCTTCCTCCTTATCCCCAACATAGGAGGGAGGCTTAATCTTCCGGAATTCTCCCTGTAATTTCTTTCTCTGTTTAGACTAATGTCTAGTAGTATCGTCTTCCTTAGATTCATCAAAGAACTTATCTTTCTTCCTATTTCGGAACCTTCACCTTCCTTCCTGTTCCTCGAATTTAGTTCTCTAATGAGCTTCTCCTGCTTCTCACTGGCCAATGACAACTTATCATTCTGGATTCTTAACTCAGCTATCTCCCATTGCAACCCATGCAACATAGCCATCAAAGGAGCATTGGTATCTGGTGTATTATCTTCATCACGCAGATCCACATAAATTTCATCTCCTTCAGCCATTAACCTTTCAATTCCTTTACCACTGTATACTAAACAAAACAAAATCAGTGACAAAAAAAAAATTCTAACAGAAAATAATATATACAGTGAGCATAACAATAGCCCAGATTTGCTACCATGGGCTCTGATGCCATTTGTAACATCTCTCCTTGACACCACTCAACAATTTTTTATTTTTTTTTTGTCTTCACTGGCCTATCAATATAGGCATTTTACTTCCAAAGGATCTATCTAGTTTTCCAATTTGTAACTCTTTTATTTCATTACTAACATTGAACCTCCTCCACTTACCATGTGCTCTACCATACCCATGAAATTTTTAATTAAATATTTAGCTCTCTCTCTCTCTCTCTCTCTATATATATATATATATATATATATATATCCTCGTTTTAACTCCTCTATATACTAAATTGTCATTTAAATAAGTTTATGCTACTAATTCCTATGGTTTAAATTCCATGTGTTCTCTTTTCTATGATCTATTGGTAGACGACCCATCACAACCATATATCGACTTTCAATACTTGTAACTTGCTTTGGGTCAACCCAGCATAAGAGATCATTATGTACTTTGATCCCATCATGATTAAGGGATATAGAACTTTAACCTTAGTTCTAATTTCAATTCCTTTCCATGAATGATTCGATTCCATATACGTATCAATTTAATGCTTCGAATAATTTCACATGCCGAATTAACTTAATCATTTAGTAATTAACTCTCAATGCCAACTTTTAGAAGTCTTACTACTATACCATTTTTGTTCACAGTTTATCAAATAATGAAATGTTTTATACACCATCATTGGTAAGATCAGACATTGGTATTCGCATGTACTTGGTCATGGTTGATGTGGTTTGTTATTCATGTTACCCTGCCATGATACATGGTATTAATTGGATATTTATTCTCTCATGCAGATTTTGTGTTTATGGATTGGGTTATTAGTACCCTTGATATGACATGCATCTCCGGTATTTAAATTTTTTTCATTGAAGTTCTGGTACTCGGAGTACATGTTCAATTTTTTTTTCAAAGATATTATTTCGAGGGTAGAACTACTCTCGAGGCGAGTTAATTTTTTTGTACCCATTCATTAAATTGTGGCTAGCAGTAGATCTACATCTCGAGATTTATTGATGTCCTTTCTGCTCTTTCCTGATTTCTTACCCTCAATCTATTCAACCCAAATTTGGACCGTGGATCTCGTTACAGATTTAGGGTTTCTCTATCTTGTTTTTAAAAGTAGTTTTTCCCCTTAGTGAAAGTCTTCTACGTTTCATTTTGTTTGGTCGCCTATCGCTTCAGTGCCAAGGAAGAGAAATTGGGGTTCAGCCTTCAGCGCCTGAATGTCGACATAGATGCATCGACTCCAAGTTACAGGTAATCCTCTTCTTAGTGGGAGATATCGCTTGTGTTGTGGTTTATGTCAACACTGTCTCTATTTGATTTTTCTTCAGGTTTTTTTTTTTCTTTCTGAACATCAACGTTTTCTAGTTGCAAGTATTATTGTTTGATTTGCAAACTATTAATGCGTCAATCTCCAGTTTGTTTTGCATCGTCATTTTATAGGGGAATAATACTCATTACCTTGGCTATGCCTACGGCTAATATATCCTTCTATTGTTTTCTGGCCAAGAGTATAGGTTCCAATGACAAAATCAAGTAGTTCCAGGGTTGCTGAAGAATGTTATCCCTTGGTTCAAGTTATCCTCAAAAACGTGGTGGTTGATACCTCCTTCTTTGATAGTTGAAATGGTAAGTTGTCAAGTCTGACATCGTTGGAAATTTTTATAATATCGCTCTATAGGTTTATACTTGAACTAATTTATTTACCATGCTGGCTTTCGTTTTGACTGTGTTATTCCTCGTAGGAATGCATTCGGCGTCAATGCTTTTGACCTCAACCAGGTTTCTAACCTTCTTGTTTTTCTCTCGATTTGATTTACGTCGAGGTTTATTTAACTCCTATAGAAATTTTATGTTGTAAATTTCTCTTTTAATTTCGTTTACTTTGTGTGAATGCAGGTAATCCCTGTCACATAGTCTCATGAAATTTCTCTGTGACCTCCATGGTAGGTTCATCGACTGACCTCTGAATTTTATTTTCGAAATATACACGACTGATTCTCCACTGGCTCTGTTTCTCTAATTTCTTCTCCTTTCGACGACTAAGACCCACTAGGGGTTCCTGGAAATTTTAATTTTTTTGTTGTTTGTACAACATATGAATTTGGATCATTGTATATGAACGTTAAATTTAAATACTCAAATTTCAACTGAGTATCTTCTCGAGAAAACCCTAACACAAATTTTCCAATATTTGACTTCTCAGTTATGCATGTCGGACTTCCTTCATACATATTAATTCTTGTCTCACCTTGCCGGTTAAAATTGACTGTGAGGAGAATAAATTTTTTTTTTTTTTCACGCAATAAGTGTATTACTTGTATTTCCCTTCTGTCCATTATTCACACACTTTTAAGCCACTGGTAAATTTATGTATTTACAGTGGTATAGCCTCTAGGATTTCGCAGTTAGATGTATGAATGATGAATTTATTCTTTCTTTTACAATTGAATTTTGGTCGTAGTTAATATTTGTTATCCGTGAAATTTTGATTAATAATAATAGAAATTTGAACTAAGATCCCTATTTTTATTTCCATATTTTTTACATCTCAAGGTGATAGGGGTTGAAAACACTCTCTTGTATTTACTCCCATAAAAATAATTGTTATATATATATATATATATATTTCTCCTTCTAGGAAGTAGAATGGTTCTATTAACAATTATTATCTTAGGTTCATGCTTCACTTTGTGTTTTTACTTCTGTAAGTAGATACAATAATACTGCTAGGATTTTTTTCATCCTTCAATAATATTTACACTTCCAATCAATAATTTCTGAGAATTCTTTATATGGAATTAAAATTAACTATTACTTCAAAACAACTGATATGGAAGCATTTTTCACTCATCCTTCTTTCAATCAGTAATCTACAATTAGATAAAAAAATTATGTTTAATCATGCTTAGCTTTAGCTTGCGACCTTATGTTAAATAACTATGTATACATGTAAATTTCTAACGAGATTTGAAATTGTTTTAAATCACTAGGCGATCTACTCTCATGGATTCACTTCACTTCATTGTAACCTATGTTTACCTCATTACTTTATGGAAATAGATTCGTATATGCGGTAATTAAAATTTTCTTTTGCTTCCATTTGTATAAGATTGTGCATTTAACATAGGATCTTATTTGTTTTCTATCATCTCCTACATAACTCGGGTTACGATTTATCTAGTTTTTCTTTGAGATATTTGCTCATGTAATCTCATGCTTTGCCTATATATATATATATATATATATATATCACGGTCATTTATTAAACCGAGATTAAAGTTAAATCATTAAATTATCTGCGTAGTAACATGTATCCTCGATTTAAACCACATTACTTTAGGACTTCTTGGATTCTTCCCACGGATTGTTATTCCTACGACTCTACGGAATTAAGGGGATTGATTTCCTTTATACAATTGTTAAATGTAGGGAACAACAAGTCCAATATTTTAGTCTACCAAAATATGTATGATCAATTGATACAGTAATAGGTACTTAAACTATTCATAATACTTAGGAACATACCACTTCTGCAATTGACCAACCTCCCAACCTTAGAGTTCTTTTGTCCTCCAGAACTCACCCCCGAGCTGAGATCATCTCCTAGAACAGACCAACCCTAATATGTTCTGGAGTAGATTATTTAAGCTTATGCTCCCCAAAGCATGTTTCTAATTCTACATCCAGAATTATAGGATGCTTTTCTTCCTGTTTTCCTAGGCTTCCTTTATTTAGGGACTTTTAAAGCTTCTTTCTGCTTTTCCAGCTTTTTACCTGTTCCCAACTACTCTCCACCTCATTGGGGAAAATCTAGATTTTTCCTCAAAATCTAAATTAGAAATAAATTCTTTCAAGGGTTTTTGAAAGATTTTTGGGGAAAGTATTAGCCTCTTTCCATACCTCATCGATTTGGCAAGTGATCTCATCATTCTCATTTGGTCAATATACACAAAATTATTTTATTAAATTTTCATAATCAATACTTAATTACATCCACACACTACTTATCCATTGGGGTCCACTTCCCTTTGGATTAAAGTTCAAATGTCTAACTGACAGAAACATAAAACTAGGGGTGTTACATGCCTAACCTGAGACTTAAACCCGTCGTTGGGCTTAGACATTCTGAAAAGTAGATCTCTATAGACTATGTCTATACAACCATACAAATTTGAGCGTTTCTATTGTATCCAAATCTGCTAAACGTATAGGCCCTTCCTATATTACTGTAACTAATATTTTCTCAAATATATATATATATATATATATATATATATATATATATATATATATATATATATATATATATTTGAGAAAATATTAGTTACAGTAATATAGGAAGGGCCTATACATTTAGTAAGGGCCTATTCTACAAATTTAATTTAACAAACATCACATTAACATAATTTTTCCCTAATCATTCACAGAGCATCACAACATTAAAATTTTAAATAAACACCATTTCGAATTGAATGTGCATACGACTTAGGTTTGACTAATTACCTCCCAACCATAGATTTATTTCTCAATAACTCACCCCCGAGCAAAGATCCTTTGCTCATCCATAGACATCCCTTTGTCTGTTCTAAAACAACTTAATTAAGATTTGATTTCCCTAGACTTTTTCCATTAACTGTGTCTAGTTAATTCATGATGCTTTAGTCATGTTTTACCTAGGGTTTCCCTCTGTTTCTTCCACAAAGATACTTTTAAAGTTGTCTTTTCCGCTTTTCCAGCTTTATTCCACCTCTTCTCAATAATTTCCTCTTTATTGGGGAAATTAGATATTTATCTCCAAATCTAATTTTAATATCTTGCTTTATTCCTTCCAAGGATTTCTGGAAGTTGTGGGAAAGTCTTATCACCCTATCCATCCTCATGGATTTGGTTTCCTGACATGAAATCCCAATTTAGTCATTGCACATAACTTTTCCATTTTATTTTGTTAATTTAAAATACTAAAATACTTCCAAACAATTTTTTTCCATTAGGGTTCACTGTACCCTTTTTGACTTGTTGAATTGTCAAATAAAATCATAGCATCCTGGGGTATTACATATTCCCCCTCAAAAAACAAACACCGTCCTCGGTGTTGACAAAATAAATAACACAATAATTGTGTAAAAAGTGATGGATATTTCTCCATCATATCAGCCTCTCACTCTCAAGTAGCCTCTTCGGGTGTAAAGTGCCTTGAGTGCACATTCACCCTGGCCACTCTCTGGTTCTGAAGCTCAATTTATTCCCACTCCAAAATTTGAAGCGGCTCTGGAAGGAATTCCCCTTCTGGTTCCACCTGAATCACATTCCAATCAATAAAGTGAGCAGAATCATGGACATACTCTTTTAATAACGAAACGTGAAATACATCACGAACCTTAATGTGAATCGGTAAAGCCATCTTATATGCCAGTGAGCCAACTCTTTCCAGTACTTCAAAAGGCCCACAGTATCCTAGAGCTAGATTTTTACAGCTTCCAGTATCAAAAGTAGTCTTCTTAGGCTTAATCCTTAGATACACATGACTACCCACACTGAATTTTCTATGAATTCATTTTTTATCTGCATAACTTTTCTTCCTGTCTTGTGTTGTTTCGATGTTTTACTGAATCTTTTTCACCACTTTTTCCATTTATTGTAAGGCTTCTGGTCCAAGTATTAGTTTCTCTTCAGGTTGACTCCAACTTAGAGGGGTATGAAACTTTCTTCCATAAAGTTCTTCAAAGGCGCTCATCCTTATGGAATCTTGGTAGCTATTGTTGTAAGAAAATTCTACTAAGTTTAGATAGTATTCCCATTTTGTTGGTCTATCCATCACATACATCCTTAACATATCCTCTAGAATCTGATTTGTTGTTTCTATTTTACCATCAGTTTTAGGATGGTAGGTAGTTATAAAATTTAATTTGGTACCCATGCTTCCAAATAAACTCCTCTAGAAAGTTGTATTAAATTTTGTGCCTCTATCTGAAATGATCATTTTAGGAACACAATCAAATTTTACAATCTCCTTAATAAATACATTTTCCACTCAGGAAATACCAAAGGTAGATTGTACAGGCATAAAATATAGAGTCATGTTAGTATTTGGTTCTTGGTAAACTACTAACAAAATCCATGGAAACAGTCTCCCACTTCCATTCTAGGAAGGGTAAAGGATTCAACAACCTAGCTGGATGCTAATGTTCAACCTTTACTCGTTGAAGTTATATACATCTAACTAAGTAGTTTCCCACATCGTTTTTCATACCAGGCAAAAACAGGTTCTTTATTAAAGCAGTAAGTAATTTCTGATATCCAGGATGTCCAACATAGGGTATTTTATGGTACTCATCCAAAATTTCCTTCTTTAGGGAGTCTACATCAGGAATGTACAATTTGTCTCTAAAACAAATTAGCCCTCTTTGGTTCTGTGTATATCCTTTCATTTCCATTTTCAGCATTTCTGACTAAAGTTTTTCATAGTATTGGTCTTGATTCACCACTTCTTGTATTAGTCCCTCTATGTCAAAATTGGCACTACTCCCAACATGACTCACACGTTTCTAAGAATTTGTTCTTAACGAATCCACAATATTGTTTTCCTTACCCTTAATATGTTTGATCTCCATGTAAAACTCACTAAGGAAGGACAACCACCTATCTTGCCTAGCATTCAAATCTACTTGGGTGAAGAAATACTTTAATCTGATGTGATCTATCATCAACACAAATGTTTTCCCTAAAAGGTGATCTCTCCACATCTTGAGAGCATGTATTACAACAGTTAACTCAATATCATAAACACTATAATTCTATTCATGTTTCTTACGTTTTCTAGATTCATAGGCTATAACATAATTTTCTTGTAGTATCACTCCTCTTAATCCTTCTCCACAAGCATCTGTGCATACTACAAATTTCTGATCTGGATCAGTAATCTTTAAAATAGGTGTTGTTGTAAGTTTCAGTTTTAGTTTCTCAAAGCTATTTTGAAATTTTTCATTCCATTCAAACTTAACTCCTTTTCTTTGTAGGGATGTAATAGGGTAAGCTAATGCTTGAAATATCTCCACAAACCTCCTATAGTATCTTGAATTTCCCATAAGAGATCTTACAGAAAACACATAAGTAGGTATCGACCACTTTCTGATTGCTTTTATCTTTTCTGGGTCTACTACTAACCCTTGTTCTGAAATTATATGACCTAGGTATTGAATTTTATCTTTGAAAAATTCACATTTGCTAAACTTAGCATACAATTTGTTTTCCATGAATGTTTGCAAAATAGCTCTCAGATGTTCTTTATGCTCAGCTTCATTTTTAGAATAAATCAGAATGTCATCAATAAATACTAGTACAAATTTGTCCTAGTATTTATTTAAGACACTATTGATTAAGCACATAAAAGGATCAGGTGCATTATTCAACCCAAACAGTAGAACCATAAACTCATAGTGTCCATACCTAGTTCTAAAGGATGTTTTAATTATATCTTCATCCTTAATCCTTAACTGATGGTAACCTGTCCTTAAATCAATTTTTGGAAAAACTGTTGCCCCTCTAACTTGGTCAAAAAGGTCATCTATCCTATGTAAAGGAAATATGTTTTTTATTATCATATTTTTTAATTGACGGTAATCAATACACATTATAAAGGTATCTTATTTATTTTTCACAAACAACACCGATGCTCCCCATGGGGACATACTCAGTCTAATGTAACCTCGGTACAACAACTCTTGTAATTGCATTTTCAACTCCATTAATTCTGTATGGGGCCCTAGAAACTGGAGTGGCTCCTGGTACTAAGTCAATTGAGAAATCAATCTCTCTCCTAGGGGTAAATGAGGAATTTCATCCGGAAACACATCTTTGAATTCTCTTATCATAGGTAATGTTTCCAAATGATTTTCCTCTTCGTGTTGTCCCAATTCCTCTACATAAAATAAATACACTTGATAACCCTTTCTAAAAATTCTCTTTAATTGAAGTGTTGAAATTTGCCTCACAGATATGGGCTTAGGTTTTCCTTTTACTATAACCAATTTTCCCTCCTTTGATATACAATGTATGGTTTGGTCTAAACAATTCAACATGACCTTCTATTTCTCTAACCGGTCCATCCCTACTAGTACATCATAAGACCCTAAAGGCAGAATATTTAGATTGAATTCTATTTGGTATCCATTTAGTTTTATGGCTGTTTGGGGTAACGTATGAATCACCTTCCATTTTTTACTAGTGGCTAACTGAGCTTACCAAGACTAATGAAATTGTCCTGACTTTAACTTACATTTTTCTACCATTTGAGGACTGATATAACTTAAATATGCACCTGGATCTATTAAAACATTAAAAAGTTGGTCAGCAATCATACCTTCTACTTCAACCATAGTGGACTGGTGTTCTGCTTGACGATCTTCCAGAGTAGCACTAATTTTAGGTATATTTATTGCCACCTCATTAAAATTCGTTGCTTCTCTCAATACTTGTAAGATCTCAATGTTTATGTGTGGACAATCCCTCAATAAATGAGGTTGTCCACAACCCCATTATTTTAAAGGTTCTCTGATTTTAACTGTCCCCTCTCTTTTATTATTTCCATTCATCTATTTGGACCCGGTTTGTGATTGAGTAGTTTGATTTTCTCCTATTTTTTTGAACTTCTTTCTTTCGTGATTTCTCCCAAAGATTTTTAGATATGTTGGTTTTGTTTTCTTTCTGCTGGAATCACTCTTCTCTCTATTTGGAAAATTCTTTGCTTGTTCAGCCTTACCCTTAGATTGTTGGTAACGACCTCATCCATGGCCTTGGGATTATCACGCTCTATCTTTTCCTTGTATATAGTAGGTAGAAAGTTTAGAAAACGATGTACCTTTTCCTTATATTCTCTTATATAGGGTACATAGAGTAACAGATTAGTGAATTTGGTTACAAACTCATCTATCGAGATCTGTCCCAATCTGAGTTCGTGAAACTCTTTGGCTCTATCATCATAATAGAGTTCATTCAGGTATAGATTTTTGAACTTGACTTCTAAATCCTCCCAAGTAACAGTTTTCTCATCAATGGCATGAACCATTTTTGTTTCTTCCCACCACAAGGTAGCCTTACCTTGCAACTGATAGATATCGAACCTGGCTCTGAAGTTACTTTCATACTCATAAACCCGAAAGTACTTTATCATATTCAGAAGCCATGCTTGAGCATATTCCTCTTTCTCTCTATCATAGGAGGGAGGTTTAATCTTCTATAATTCACCCTGCAATTCCCTGTTCCTTCTAGACTGTTGTCTAGAGGCATCATATACCTTAGAATATTTTGAGAAATTGACTCTCCCCTTTCTCTTCCTTCCGGAATCTTCACCTTCCTGACTATTCCGAGAAGTCAATTCTCTTATCAATTTATCTTGCTCCTCACTAGCGAAAGATAGCCTTTCATTGGGATTTTGAGCTGCGTCATTTCTCTTTGCATTGTATGCAACATAGCCATCAATGGAGCATTTGGATCTGGCATGTTTTCTCCACCACCCAGATCCACATATAGCTCGTCCACTTCAGTTATGGTTCACATCTGTATACCTCATCACTGTTCACTGTAAATGAAATTAAACATTAGCCAAATTTTAAATTCAATAAAATTTTACAGCAACATAAAATTTCTTTGTGAGAAAAAAATTCCCCTAGTGTTTTAACTTGGGCTCTTATACCATTTTTAACACCTCTAATTCCACTATTTTTTTTTTTCTTCGTTATTATGTACTATTAAAAACTCTATTTCATTTCTAACTTTGTCCTTTCAATCGTTCATCACCTTTCGAGGTAGGATTAGCGTTAATACCTACCTTGTAAACTTTTATTTAATACTTGTTATCTATAATAGTACTCTATCCATACATCGATCAGTTTGGTTTTCCTCTCCCACTGATACTCTCTTTATTTACTAGAAAAATCGATACACAATATATATTGGTTTCTATTCTGCCTACAACCATTAACATTCTAGGTATCTAAAATTTGCATCCAAAATTTTACACCTATATATATCTATATGGTGTCTTATTGATTATTTCTTTATTTCTCCTTTCTATAGTTGATTTCCACATAGAATTTTAATATCTCACATTTCAATAGTTAGTTAACCCTTTTCTAAAATTTCACTTACTCGTGTATTTCACATGCTGACTACAATTTTTCCCTTAATGGGAATTTAATTTTGTTTTTATGTGTACATATCTTAACCTTCACCTTAATACATATAAAGGTGAAACGATATTTTGGTCGATAAAAAATATATACCATCATGATTTCGTTACTTTATCAAATTGACCCTACCAGTTCACCTATACATCTTGCTCCCACGTATTCAATACAGTTTCAACTATCGTTTGTTTTTTAATTTTTATAATGAGAGTACTTACAATACTCTAATTATGCACACCACAACCTAATACTAAAATCCTTACTCCATTCATTAATTTTTCTAGCTCGGTACACATAGTGGTACTTTATGGACAATAGGTATCGATGGTGCTACCGTCAAGGATCTTCTTGCATGATCTGGCACCATTCATCATTTAAGGACACTTATGCATCTCAATATTTAATATGCCAAATATCCATGTGAATTTCTCTCAAGGAGCGATCACATTAAATTTCTTGTACTCGTTTACCTGACTCTATTTGGTGTGCATTTCATAGCATTGATCCGAGTGAGGACCCTTGATCAATCACCACATGGATGGCGATGAGTAGGGTAGAATCTATGGCTTTCACGGTATATCAGTTTGTGTTTTTTCATTATAGTCTTTCATTTGGATGTTGAAACTTTCTAGGTGTGTTTTTTTCAAAGTTCATAAATTGAGAGAGATGGACAGAAGTCCATTTACATAGAGGGATTTCCATCGTTATATCACATGTATAAAATTATCAACCCCTGGGTTACTCAACTGTTCTTTGGTGCCATTAATTATTTTTAAACCCTCATTCCAAATTTTTTCTACTATTGAACCTTCTGTATTGGTTTTATGTAGAGAGGAACACTGTCGAATTGACGAGAACATTCCAACATACTCATACTGAGGGTTTCTCTATCCATGCTCTCATTCTTCCGTAAACTCGAGCTCATTTAACCCTAAATGTCACTGGTAAGAATTATTACCAACGTCATGGTTGCTTGCTTGACTTCGATTTTTGTTTATTCGATTAACAAAGGCACCATGGACAAAATGTTTAAATTTGGGTGGACTTGTTATTGATAAGTTAATCCCAATTCTTTAATAAGGTTTTGAAGTTTCATTTTTCCATTTTGTTTTCTTCACATTTTCTTGACTACTCTACTACTTATCACTTAGTAGCATTTGGATTCATGCTTTCCATGATGAGACTAAATCGATTTCTGTGTGTGTTTTTAGTTGCTAGAGATGCCAGGATTGTATGTCCACAATTTATGGGACATTTTGAGTTCTCAGTTGATTTTGTTTTATTTCTGTACTCCTTCTAAATTTTCGTATGATCGATATTATGGTATTTTCATGTACAGGTGAGCACCCAAAACCACCATACTTCTGTAAGTTAATTCAAATTTCACTTTCTCGATTTTGGTTTCCCATTTCATTTAATCACTACTCCATTATTATACAGGTTGGTCACCAACCATCGTGACAACTTGGACATTTAGTCATGGCATCGTGTTCTAAAATTTCGCTTTGTATATTTTGTTTTTGCAGAATTAGTTCCGGGAACGATAAAATGTAATTACATATTTCTTCAATGTAATAGTATATACTTTATTTGAAATTTTTGGCTGATATTCCTCAATATCATATACTTGGACTATATATCCTACCCTTTCTGTTTCATTTTTTCCATTTTTGTGGTCAGAGCTATTTTATTGTAGATAAAAAGAACTCAGCTACTCTATTCTGCTACATATTTATTAGTTTCCTTTTTTAGGAAGTAATATTTTTCTCTTAGTTATACTTATTGTATTTCCTACTAACTTCTGTCTCTATTAAATTTTTAGATTTGAATAAAAGTATGATCATATTTCTATGCAACCCATAATTGCAAGTTAGTTGGTGTCTCTCTGGCAGATTTGGAAGAATTTTATACTCATATGTATGTTCACATCAGAGTTTCAAATAGTATTTTACATTAACTGGTATGATGCAATTTATATACTGTTGATTACTGTAACAACATATTTTTGGTTAATAGTACTATTGAATACCTATTATATCTATATGCATACCAGCTTTAAAATATATGTATATATATTTACATGGATTTAATTTTATAAGTATATATACACATGTAGATTTAGTAATATTTTTGGATCTATACTAATTGATGAAGACAGTAAACAACTACATACACATATATATATGTGAAAATTTCTATTCATATAGCTTCTTCATCTTTTTCATTTTAAGATGTGCATGAATTTGTTCGTTATTTGATACCTTATCTAAATTAGTTTATAAGGTCTAAATATATTTTCCAGATACATTGTATTTTATTTTGGTACCATTTACATGATTACATAATATCTAACAGTATACATTTTCAATTTTATGTTCCTAGCTAATTATTCAAGAATACGATATATAAATATTTTTCAGGATTTACGACAGTTACCTTAGCTTTTATATTTTAGGCACAATTATTTCCATATGTTTCCAGAATAATAATGCCTTGTCTTTACATTATTATTTCAGATTATGTTTAGTGTTAATGTACCGTTTCATGTTATCTCAGTACCTCTAACTCTCAATTTTGCACTATTTTTTGTATTTAATATAATGATATATGCGTGTACAGTAGTTTTTATATCTAACTGTAATGAAATTATTTACCATAGATCTGTAACTTAATTTAGATTACCCAATGTGATTTTTTTTCCTTTTATAATCAAATCAATTTTAAAATAGCATTCTAATTTACTCCACTAGAGCCAAGAAATTTTATGTGAGGTTCCTAACGTCAGATTTAAACCTGTCGTCGGGTTTATACATTCTAAGAAGTGAATCTCAAAGGATTATGCATATACAACCATACAAATTTCAGCATTTCTGTTGTATCCAAATATCTTAAATGTATAGGCCCTTCCTATATTATTGTAATTGATATATATATATATATATATATATATATATATATATATATATATATATATATATATATATATATATATATATATATATATATATATATATATATATATATTCCACAAATTTAATTTAACTAGCATCACATTGGCATAATTGTTCCCTAATCATTCGCAAGGCATCAGAACATTGGGTTTTGAGATCTCAAATCTCAATTTAGTCATTCCAGATAATTTTTCCATTTTATTTTATTAATTTAAAATAATAAAATACTTCCAGACATATGTTTTCCATTAGGGTCCATTTTACCCATTTCGACTTGTTCAATTGTCAAATAAAAGCATAGAAACTTGGGGTATTAAAATATATAACATCAAATACACAATCACAACCTTAGTCATGATATTCATAATAAAAAATTATTATTGTGAATTAAATCATAATATAATGAAATAGTTCAATCCTCATCCCAATATATAAATCATAATATAACGAAGTATTTCAATCCACATCCCAATCTACACAAACACATAGGTGCTTTCTTCTATCATTTGCAATCATCAATGAAAACAAGAATCTTTAAAAACAAAACAATAGCATATGTAAGATGCCATCTTTTAGTAGTCAAATTAAAACCCAATTAAAACCCAATATAAATAAGGGACAACATCTTGACCTAGAAGATAAGTCTTCTAATAAAATTTTACATAGGTATTACTCATTATAAGCTATATAGTATCATAGCATGAAAGTCACGCATAACTTTCATTACAAGTAAATATGAAATAAAGGATCATCCTAGCAAGAATAATCCAACTATCAATATAAATGATACATTGTATAGCTAAATAGCAGATCATACAAATAATATCAATCACAATGACAAGGAAAGGGCATGTTTAACAACCAATCCTAAGCCCGACCTTCCCTTCTTATATAGGTTATAATGTTCAAGACATTTATGATTCTCATGCAAGAATATTAGTTATTAGATACATTATATGCACATACACACAATTTCAAAAATACATAAATCGATATTGTTCACCATTTTCTACCTACCTTTACTATAATGCACATGAAATAGGTAAATTTTATTTATAGATTAATATTTTGGTTTTATTTTCAAGTCACCTTTTTATTTTTTAACTTTTACGTGTTTTATTTTAGGGTATTTGTTCTTTATACATGGTGGAGTTCACTAGTGTCTTTTTAAGATAAAATTAAAAGAATTTTTAAATAGACAATGAATATGAGGTATAATATAAAAAAAAATTAATATACCTGGCTAATTAGTTTTAATTAAAATTATTGTAAAATTCTAATAATATCATTCTTAATAGGGTCTTTAGATTATTTGTTGATATTGCAACCCAATATGGTAAAAATATTCTACTCATTTTTTTGGAAACCGAATAATTAATTTAAGATGTAATAAATGTTTTACCAAACACAATTTGTCAAAACACATTTTCAGTTGAAAAATAGAATGATATAAAATATATAAATAATAGGTCTATTCTTGGTTAACTTGGGGAAGATGGAGATGACAGAAAAGTAGGAAACTGATATAGTGGATCAGTTGATCCTACTAGTTTCCATGAACATGTTGTAAGTCCTTTTCAATACTGTGCTTGTATTTATTATCCTCCTAGAGATAATGACAAAATCATATGCTATTTAGATGTCACAACATTGGATGTTAGAGGGAGATGATATCTTTCACCACTTCTTCCAAATATCAATGTTGGTTTCTCTTAAACTCAAATTCCAAAAAATGGTGCAAGGAATTCCTTTACATTAATTGACATGGATTCAAAATTTGTGGTTTTTTGGCTTAAATATTATGTAATGAATGAGGGAACAAGTAAATTCATTCATCTAAACAAGGTGGTTGATGTAATTATGCATGTCATTCAAAGGAATGTAGAAGGAACAAATAGTACATTCTAGCTTAGGCCTTATATTCCACTCCCCCTATCTCCTCAATATTGAGGATAAATTATTTTTTGATTATTCATTATACATTCTGCAAGTTGCAGAAGTCATCGCTGTGAATGAATCAGTATGGATTACACTTTTGGGCCAAATGTGTTGATGAAATTTCAAAATTTTATTTTTTTATGGAATTGAATCCCTCAAAATTCATATAATAGATGTGAATTTTGATTCAGAGTAGAAATAAAATTTGTGGAGAATTATGTTGCTATCCTAATGTTTTTTTTTTTCGCAAAAAAAATTGTGATCTAATCTACAAATTTTCCGTTAAATGAAATTTTTTTCCTTGCAATTTTTCACAGTTAATAGGTATTTTTGTATTTATGTAGCATGGGTTAGTATAAAATCTGATTTTTTTAAAAATTTATATATTTATGAGCATGATATACACATATAGAACTAAGCTATATATATATATATATATATATATATATATATATATATATATATATATATATATATATATATATATATATATATATTATGAAAAATTGTATTTTTTTCAGTTGGCGAAGTAATATCCAATTACATTTTGTAGACCCATGTGTTCTAGTAATATTTTTTTCTACTATTTAAATAAATTCAAAAACTAAGAGTATCCTTTTCAAGAGCACTGGTAAATGAATATATTTGTTTTTCTTTAATTTTTTTTGTTTTGTATATTTTATGTTATTGATTTTTTATTTAGCACCTTTCAAATTGTCGAAAAAAATGTAAAGAATTTCGTTTAAAACAAATAATATAAAAAGTATCCTATGAATTTGAAAATATCAAACTCATATGCCATTATATAAAGGATTCCTTCAAAAATGAAACATGGTCAACTTTTATACTCAAGGAAAAATTATACTTGAAATATTGAAGGGTACAAAATGGTGTTGCAAATAAATTTGTAGAAAGGGAGCCCCAACTCTGTATTTTAAGCCCTAGCAACATCAATCAAGCACTTAAAAATATCTATTCAAAGCCTCGATAGGGCTCTTGACATGGTTAGAGAAGGGATCGGTTGAGCTATAGCTCGATTGAACCATTTGAACCATGAATTGACTGTTTTGTTTTCAGTGGGAAGTTTAAAACAAATTGCACTATCGAGCTTTTATCTCAATTCAACATGTAGTTTGATGGAGCTATTTTTTTCTCCGTCCCAACTTGTGTGCTTGTGAAAACATGTAACCCATCTTCATGCATTCACCCAGCCCAACCGACAAGGAAGTTAACCCAACTAATGGAAAATTCAACCTTGATTTTGAGGCTATAATACACTATATATAAGTTTTATGTGGAGGAAGCTAAGACTCAGGCATTCAATCCAATTTCATTATATCTAACTAAGTGAAGGATAAATTCTAAGGTTCATAACTCACGGACCAAGTGAAGTGAAGCTAAGTTAGAGAAATTTTCTATGGGAAGTGTTTTTGGAACTCTTCAGGGAGGTTTCTAGTCCCTGTTAGAATGTAGGTTACAGATCAATTATAGAGGAAACGTTTCAACCATGCTGGAGTCTATTTTTAGCCATTTTAAAGGTTGAAACTTAGTCGTATTTAGGCCTAATTTCTTATCTATGTTGGGGGGGGGCTGGGAGGGAATTCTAGTGATTGATGGTTGATTTAAAGCCTTCTTTAAAGGTTGAGTATTAGTTTATTGAAGGTCGAATTTACATCTGGTTTAAGGAACATGTCATATTGAAAGGAAGGCCAAGTCTTGGTCTAGTTTGAATTCTTATTTTTGTGTTTTTATGGCCAAATCCAAGTCTTATTTGTGGTCGAAGTTTTACTCCTATTACAAACAATGTTTTGGTATTATTTTTTAGGAGGTTGATCTTAGTTGGAGAATCGTCATAATGATATTCAAGGTAAATTCTAGCTAGCTAAGGTAATGCTAAGGGAGTTTTTAACTAAATTATAATGTGTTGTTAAGGTAATGACAAGGCCAAGGTCTTTTGTGGAGAAAGGTGCAATAAGGGCAGGGATATCCTATACAATTGTTGTGGTAGTCTTGTTCATTGCATAATATGAGTGTTTGATGCATAGGTTTATAGGCCGTAGTAAGAAGACATTTAAGACATTCAATACTGTAAAGTATTATTCTTTTACAAGTATGTTTAGAAATGTTATGTAGAATAAATAAATCTATAGTGTTTATTAAAAGTTTGTAGGTGGTCAGAACTTATTTTTCACATATAATAATCCTAAGTAGTGGGATTTACAAAATTAAGAACAAGAGTTGAAGGAGTGGACGTTTGAGATCACTGATCCTGTTTTTGAGAAAAAATAAAGAACTAACATGTAGGATATTAGGTCTAAAGGTTGAAGCAAAAAATCCTAGTTGAATAGTAGAAAATTAGAGCGTACATTTCAAGTGTTTATGATCAAGATTGAAGGAAAAAATATAAGGGTTTCATGGTTAGGTTAAAGGTCAATGAATATTTTTTTTAATGATAAAAATTTAATGGTGACAGATGCAAGGAATAACTTGAAGACATAGGTTGGTTCCTATAGTTTATTGATTGGGTGCTAACGGGGATGTTGGCACCTACATTTTCTAAGTTGGTTCTCTGATAAGGGAATGAAATATCCCGTCGGTTGATGCTTATGAAATTTTTAGTTTGATGCTTAATTTTTAGGAGGAAGTTTATAAAATATTTACAAAGAAAAAATGTATGAGTGTTTCTTATCTAATTTTTTTTTTTTCATGCTTTACATGCATCAAATGCTTTAAAATATAAAAAATTAAAATTAAAAATAACGAAATATTGATTCCCCCTTCCTCTCATTATTTCCCCAAAACTCTCCCTGATAGATATATACAACATAACCCTACCCCCCACCCTACAAACAAATATAAAAGTAAATATACAATAATGCAATAGCAATGCATAGATTAAATACTTAAGTTAAAAAATGCTTGTATCTGTTATCTAATTGAAGTGTAATTTGTAAGGTAATTATGTTGCAAATAACACACACCTATATTTCATGAGAACCCATAAATCAATCTTTAATCAATGGGAAACAAGCTATAAGAAATAATCCAATGTTTGTTTCTCTTATTTGCAACCCCCTTAATAAATTTTATCCCTTGGGCAAGGATACACCTTAATTATATGGGAATGTTAAAGGAATATAACCATTTACTCTATAGATAAAAAATTTCCATACCTAAGCTTTAAGATGTAGGAATCTTACTACCACTCTCACCTCTGGTGATTAAAACAACAATCAAAGGTGGTATCCTCTACAATTAAAACAAATATATCCAAAACTATATCTATCAGTTAAATTATCATTTGACTAACCTCATTATGATGAAGAGGCCCCTATAATTGTGGGCTATAAAACCCCATGATATTTATATGTATAGATTTGTTACTGAAGCCATTATTACCTTTTATCATGACCACACTTAGAAATAGGTATCACATAAGAAAACATATTACTACCATTTTTATTTTTTGGTGATCACAAACTATATTTTGTAGTTGTTTATTACTCTATAAATATCTTTCTACAAGTTCTATCATCTAGTGATTGTGATCATCCCACATATTTAGATGAAAAATGGTATAAAAAACCATGTTAAAATTTATATTAATCACACATTAGCGATGTTGACACTCTCAACCCCTTCTTCGACATAATCAATATTGGAGAAGAATATGGTTTTGGTCAACCAAGTACATAAACCCTTCTTCATAGATTGTGTCATGATAATGATAATATCATATAACCTTTCTTCATGATCCAACTAGCATTATTATTAGCAACGAAACATTTCTTTCAATCAATCTCAATATCGCATCTTCCCAAAGTTATCACCTTTCCTTCACCTTTTCATGCAATAGTCAAGTGAAAAGCATAGGGAAATAGTAAGTTACAATCCTTTTCCATTTTTCACTTTTACATAAATTATATTGAAGGTCATCCTCACCATAATCCTTTCGCTTGAGTGCATTTCCTTCTCATTTCCATTAGTGTGTCAAACTATTATAAATTTTATTTCTAAAATACCAACTTAATTGTAACATTATCATCACAAATAAATGGAATCATAACATGAAGTACATCAAGAATAAGTTACAATTATATCTTCAAAGGGATCAATCATGTTATCATAATTCTGATCACAAATTCTACATAAAATTTTGTAAACATACACATTCTTTACAAAATATCATCATCAATAATAGAAAGCTTCAACGTATTTGAGAATCATCAATAATCTCATTCTTACTATAGTCATTAGATTTGTTGTTGATATTACAACTTAATATGGTACAAATATTTTACTCACTATCAATTATAAATGAAATAATTCAACTTCCACATTATGTAATATAATTTTATATCAATTTTAAAATAAGGTAAAGTAATTAGAAGTACAAAAACTCAAAGTAATATATACCAAACTTATACTTTTCAAAATTGTTTGAAATTTATGGTTTAATTCTTTTAGATAAAAAATAAAAGGCTAAGTTATTGCTAAGTGGCTCAGTTATCTACAAATTCAACCGAGAAATAAATTATCCTTCGCAACTTGACACCTTTTCCCATGGATGGAACATTCCTTTGACTATCACTTACCAGTTTTTTCCACCTTGCATTAAGCATAGGATTGTTCCTATCCCAGGAACTAGTGCATCTGTTTAATGATGCTCGTTATATCCATTGTACTATAAGCATTCTTTTATTCTTTTTTAGGCTTTGAAATATGAAAAGAAAAGAAAAATATATATATTTCAAAAAGAGCAGGAATGAGACATTACTTCCACATTTTATGGTAGCTAAAGAGGTAGTTGTGTCACCCTTGAAAAAAGAACAAAAAAGATAAGTGTTTTCTCCATTTAGGATGGTTTTATTTTTTAAGGAGAAGTCGTAACCATGTTATCGAGTCATTACTCCCCTGGTTGGTTATCTCTTCCAATCATATGAAGGGTTTGTCTATACCTCCTGCATGACAAAATTATATAATGCTATCATTTTCTGCCATAGTCAACATGAGTCATGCTTTTTTTCAAGGAGGTTAACCTGATTCGACCTTTCTACAATGTCTCTTAACTCATTTTTCAGTCAGACATCCCTGTCTATCAGAATCTTCTTATATCACATCAGCTATTTTTTACTTTTTTCATGCTAGTTTGAGAAGGTCCCCATTGACTTCTTGTCAGCACATTTTTCTGTTATCGGCTTTGAAAAATTTCTCTGAGAGTAGTCCTAGAGCGACACCCTGGCCATATTTACATAATTGATAGGTGACCTTGTTTTCAACATTCGATCAACACCATGGGTCTTTGACTGAGTGGTTTCCCTTGTGTTCAACTTTAGCTTACATTATCACACATGGGATTCATGTAGTACCTTAGTTTCCATTTGACACTATTGGTGGATTCCTCGCCTCTTTTTCAGATTTCATTATTGGTTTGTTTAGAGGGTTTCTTTCGTGCACTAGCTACATTTCTTCATGTTAGAAACATACTTCGAGTTGGTTACTTCACTTTTCTTCATCCGATTCCTTCCACATTTTAGCCTGCGGGTTATACTCATGGTGGATTGATGTGGGATTCATTAATTGCTTCCTTCCAATAGATCTTTTCCCATCAAATCTGACTCATTTATCTGGGAATAAGGTCTAGAGTCCTTTTGAAAGTACCTTAGGGTTTGCAGTCATTAGTGGCATCCTCCTTCTCTATCTATAGTGAGACTACATCAATGTCTCATTATTGCTATATTCTCTCAAGTGTTTGACTTCAAATCATTTATTGACACTTGTTAGATTGTACTGGGGCACCTTGAATTTCATCATCATTTTCAATGAGTTGTCTCGTGTTTGTTAACGGTATACATCAATGACCTGTAATCAAAATATTTCTCACATGGTCGACCTCAAATCATTTATTCCCATTGTGTAGAACTATGCCATGGTGATCAGTGACGACGTGGGTCCATCCATAACTGACCCGCTTCTATTATTTAAAATATTAAAAACATATAAAAACTCCCTATTACTAAGGCGGGGTTTACATGTTTTTCATTTAACTTAACTACCCTAGCCCATGGCCTAACTTTCCCTGACTGAACAAAAAAACTAATTTGAGGAAGTATAAATGCACCTCAAGGGAATGGCTTAGGGGAGGAGAGAGAGAATGATATTTATATTATAGCCTGTTATAGACCTGATCAAGTATGATATTTTCCTATGCCTCTTGCACTTCCTAGGTACAGGAAACCCTTGTTTCCTTTTGATGTTCACCCCCACTTTATGTGAAATCCTTTGTGCGCCCTTTATGGAAGAATATTTGTGAGGCTAGGATTGGACAGATCTGGAGAATGGTTTTGCTTGGAGCCGTGGCATATCTCAGATGATTTCTCCACTTTCTCTTTACATATTATCAACAAAATAAGATTTGTCCCAGTCCTGATGTCTCTTTCTTATATCTCTCCTATACATGTCGAATGATCTTGTAATTGTTTATTTTATGTTCTTTTTATGAGATTATATATGCTAACATGCTGAAATATAGGACATATATGTTGTGAAACTAGTTTATGTGCTTTTTCTTCAATGATTTGCAGGTTCTGAAGCACGAGGAATAGAAAATGGTTTGAACCCTGTGGGATCGACCCCAAACGTAGGATAAATGGGTAAGTTTTTCTATCTTCAATTTTCTAGTTCAAGCATTAAAACTGATAACTAAAATATTTCTTGTGATGATATGCCATCTGCTCCGTTAGGTCCCTCAACCCAGACCTTAGGTTAGCTTTTCCCGCAACACTAAGGATAGTGGATGTAGGATTCTTACTACTACTCTCACCTCTAGTTATGAAAACAATAGTAAAAGGTTGTATCCTTTGAAATTAACTAAAGTAGATGCTAAATGATCACCATATATCACATTCTTGTTTAGTTAACCTTTGTCTAGTGGTGAGAACCCTAAAATTGTAGGTTCCAAAATCCCATGTGATTTGTGCATAAAGACTTCTAACTACAACCATTATCAATTTTATCATGAACACGCTTAGAAATGAATCTCACATAAGAAAATACTATAATTTTATTTTTTGGTGATCACAACTATACATGGTAGTTGTATCCCACTTTGTAAAGATATTTCTACAATTTTTAATCTCTATTGTTTTTTATCGTACTTGATAGTGGTATGCCACATTTTTGGATTAAAAATGGTATGAAAAGAAAAGATAAATTTATATTAATCACACATCAATGATGTATACACTCCGAAAACCTTCATCCAGACAAATTGTATTGGAGAAGGTTATATTTTTGGTTCACCAAGTACTTAAACCCCACTTCAAGGGTTCTATCATAACAATTATAATATCATAGAACATTTCCTCATGATCCATGTAGCATCATTATTGGTAAAGAATCATTTTTTTTAATTAATCTCACTGTTACATCTTCCACACACTATCCTTTTTACTTAAAATTTTTAGGAAATGATGAAACTGGTCTTCAGGGTGAGTTTAGAAGTTTCAATAATAGGGTAATAGTAAGTTACAATACTTTACATTTTTCACTTGTATAAAACCTATATTGGAGGTCATCCTAACCATAGCCCCTCCTCTTGAGTGCATTTCCACGTCACTTCAATTTGTGTCCAACCTATTATAGATTTTATTTCCAAAATACTGATGTATTTGTAACACCATCATTCCAAATAAATGAAATCATAACATGAAGTACATCAAGAATAAGTTCCAATATATCATCAAAAGGATAGATCATGTGATTATCATTGAGTCCAAAAATTATACATAGTCATTAGTAAGAATCCAAATGCTTTATGGAATTTCATCTTCAATAATATACAGCTTCAAAACATCAATAGTGTAACAACCTAGGGTTAAGTTTCTACTTGAATAAAATAAGACCAAGGTCATGGGACACATATTCCAAGCTGAATGAGGGGGGGGGGGGCACATCACATTGGGGGTCACCTATGGTTAATTGATGGCTATGGAAATTGGAATTCACAGAGGAAAATGAAAATAGGAAATAAATGGAAATTTAATATGAGAAATAAATGAAAAATAAGAGAAAAGGAAGATGAAGAACTACAAAAAAAATGCATGCAAGGGAAATTTGTATGCTCAGAACATAGGAATTTGTGGATGAAAACTTATAGGTTATGCATTATATCAATGTAATGCATAAGATATAACTTCTACTTCGATGAAATAATGAGGTACCACCTCATGAATTAACCAAACAAGTGTGAACTTGCTACCTTCAAAGGATGATTGAAAAGCAAGAGAGATACGAAGAGCTTGCTCAAAAAATATAAAGAGAGGAAACATATAGGTAGAGAAGACGAGGAGCATCATAAGATACTTGTGAATGCATTTCTCTCTTAACATAGGGAAATCATTAGAAAATGGAGGTTTTAATCCTAATGGGCTCTAACGGTCATAAAACTCTAGGACTTGTCCAAGAGATTCCAAATATTACTTTGTAATGAATTAGTGGAGATGAGGTAACTATGGAAATATAACGAAGAATTTTTAAGTGATTGTATGAGCATCTATAAAATAAAATACATGTTTCAAGCCATATTTATTTATTAATGACCATTCATGATGTTTAGGAAAAACTCAGAAGAATGATTTCTTATTTAGATGATTGACCATTCATGATGTTTAGGAAAAGCTCAGAAGAATGATTTTTTATTTAGATGAGGAAGGAAAATTTAAAAAAAGATATAAATATTACACTTATTTGTCTTGAACTAATGATCCTTAGAATTTATACCATTGATATTGGTAAAATTTTGGAAGGAAAATGTAATTTTGTGGAAACTGAATCTGTTATATTTATTTCTCAAACCTGTATTATGCTATAATATCAGGTTTTTTCATTTTAGGTCTACAGTATTATCGAAGATCTAAGAAAGGTGGCACAAAGGTCAGGATATCCTCAGTCCTTAAAATAATTAATTTAAGATTTAATAAATGTTTTACCAAATACAATTTGTCAAAACACATTTTCAGTTGGAAAATAGAATGATATAAAATCTAGAAATAAGAGGTCTATTCTTGGTTATCTTGGCGAAGATGGAGATGATAGAAAACTAAGAAACTGATATGGTGGATCAGTTAATCCTACTAGTTCCCATGAACATTTTCTAAGTCCTTTTCAAGACTATGCTTGTATCTATGATCCTCGTAGAGCTAATGACAAAGCATATGCTGTTTACATGTGAAAATTTTGGATGTTAGAGGGAGATTATATCTTTCACCACTCCTTCCAAATATCAATGGTGGTTTCTATTAAACTCAAATTCGAAGAAATTTCACAAGGAATTCCTTTACATTAATTGGCATGCATTCAAAATTTGTCGTTTTGTGGGTTAAGTATTTTGCAGTGAATGAGGGAATGAGAAAATTCATTATGTTAAATAAGGTGTTTGATGTAATTATGCATGTCATTCAAAGGAATATAGAAGGAAAAAAAAGTACATTCTAGCTTAGGCCTTATTTCCATCTTTTTGTTAACTACCTCATGAATATTAACTCCTATGATCCTACTCTTGAGCTAGCAATTATCAAGTACTCACTATATTTTCAAATGATTTCCATTCTTTACAACCTCTAAGAGTACCTGGTTGGAAATTTTTGTCGATGGAATAAATAAGAAGAAATCCCAAAAGAAATTCAGGAATATAAGGAAATGTATCAATAAGAACGTTTGTTTTTTTATTTCGAAGAGCTTCTTGTGCCATATGGAAAGATAAATGAATTATAGGAAAAAAATTATATTAGAGGGCGTAAAATATTCCTCATTAAGTATGAAATTTTAGTGGTTACAGATCATGGTGAACATGAAATCCATAAGAATAAGTCTTCATAGAATGAGAAGGAGGGCTTCATGAATTAGGAACAAGGTTCAGATATGGTACAAAATTTATGATCCAACAACCTATTTTTCAACTAGCCTCTATGGAGAAACCTCCTCAGCATAATATGTCCTATCTAGATTTGAAGGAATTATAAAGATACGTATAATAGTTTATTAGATGAATTATTGCTATATTGGACCTTATTTATATTCATATTATGTTTTTAGCTATGGATAAATATGTCCATAATCAACATTGAGTAAAAATTATGAATATGAAGATGAATATTGGATGGAAAAATTAGGGGGAAGAATCCTTAGTGATAGAAAAAGAGAAAGATACGTCAAGAAGTGTTGAAAATGTATATAAGGATGGAGAACTCATTGGTATTTCTTTCAAAGTAGGAGAGAATGCATATGGGGGGAGTAGTTGCCAGAAAAAGAAAATATCAATGTATATACATTAATAACAAACTTTTAGATTGTTTAAAATTCTTGTTAGTGATGTCAGAGGTTGTCTAAATGAAAGACAAATTTACATAGAAACATATTTTGAGACCATTTCAAAGACATATGGCATGCATTTTAGAAATATTTTTCTTAGATTCTTCTGGCCCTATTTATATAGCTTATATCTAAATGAATTTTTGTTCCAATTATCAAGCTAAAATTGGAGCATAATATATATTATTGGAAATATAATTTTGATTCATTTCCAATGGTATATGACACTCCCTATATCTCGTCGCTATTGAGGAGAAATTATTTTTTGAATATTCATTATACATTCTGCAAGTTACAAAATTCATCGTTGTGAATCCATCAATATGGGTTACACTTTTGGGCCAAATGTGGCGATGAAATTTGAAAATTTTACTCTTTTATGAAATTGAATTCCTCAAAATTCATATAACAGATGTAAAATTTGATTCTGAGTAGAAATACAATTTGTGGAGAATTACATTGTTATCCTAATGTTGTTTCTTTTAGCAAAAACAATTGTCATATAATCTCTGAATTTTCCATTAAATGAAATGTTTTTCCTTGCAATTTTTCACACATCTTAAGAGATATTTGTGTGTTCATATAGCATAAGTTGGTATAAACCGTGAAATTTTTTAAAATATATATATTTATGAGCATGATATACACATAGAGAAATAAGTTATATATATATATATATATATATATATATATATTGTGTTTATGCAAAATTGTATTTTTTTCAGTTGGAAAAGTAATATTCAATTGCATTTTTCAGACCCATGTGTTTAGGTAATATTTTTTTGTACTGTTTAAATAAATTCAAAAACTAAGAGTACCCTTTTGAAGAGGACTAATAAATGAATATACTTGTATTTTTTGAATTTATTTTGTTTTGTATATTTTATGTTATTGATTTTTTATTTAACACCTTTAAAATTGTCCAAAAAAATGTAAAGAATTTAGTTTAAAACAAATTTCATGAAAAATATCCTATGAAATTGAAAATATCGAACTCATATGCCATTATATAAAGGATTCCTTGAAAAAATCCAACATGGTCAACTTTTATAGTCAAGGAAAAATTCTACTTGAAATCTGAAAGGGTACAAAATAGTGTTGCAAATAAATCTCTAAAAGGGGAGCTGCAACTCTGTATTTTAGGCCCTTGAAACATCAATCAAGAACTTAAAAATTTTGATTCAACACTTAAGGTGAAATTTGAAATAATTTTATTGAGGATTTAACAAAGCCTCAGTAGAGCTCTTGAAATGGCTAAAGAAGGGATCGATTGTAACACCCCTAGTTTATGTGTTTGAAATTTAAAACTAGACATTTGAACTTTAATCCTAAGGTGAGTGGACCCCAAAGAAAAGTATTTTGTGGATGTAATTAAATATTTAATTTGAGAAAATGAATAAAATGACTTTGTGTAGATTGACCAAAATGAGAATTATGAGATCACTTGCTAAATCCATGAGGATGGATAAAGGAAAATACTTTCCCCACAATCTTTCAAAAATCCTTGAAAGAATTTCTAAATTAGATTTTCAGGAAAATCTAGTTTCCCCAATGATGTGGAGAGTAGTTGGGAAGAGGTAAAAATCTGGGAAAAGCATCAAGCAGCTTAAAAAAAAATCCCTAAAATGGGAAGCCTAGGCAAACAGGAAGAAAAGCATCCTGATATTCTGGATGCAAAATTAGAAACAGGCTTTGGGGAACAATAGCTTAAATAAGCTGCTCCTAAACAGATTGAGGTTGATCTGTCCTTGGAGGGATCTCAACTTAGGGGTGAATTCTGGAGATAGACAAATTCTAAGGTTGGGAGGACTGGTCAATTTCCAGAGTGGTATGCTTACAAAAATTAAGAATATTTGAATATCTAATTGTGATGGAATCAATTAGAGTTATTTATATTTTTTTTCTGAATTTTGACTATGGTTCCATACATTTACAGAGTTAAGAAAAGAATTAACCTTCTCAATTCTGCATAGTTGTAGGAACTAGGAAAATGAGGAGAAATTCTCCAGAATCTCTAAACCAATATTTAAGCTTAAATCTGGGGATTTTTGGTACCTCATAATTCACAAATTTGTAACTTTAATCTGCTTCTATGGGAAATGGAATACATTTAGTCCATACTGTGAGGAAAATTCTAAATCTATAGATAGTGAGAAAGTAAATGTATAGAGTACAGAAGTATTCACTTAATTAATTTATAAGTGAAGACTAGAGATTTATAACAATGTCAACAACTGTGCATTTCAACAATTAAAATATTTACTATTTCATTTAATAAGAATTGAATGGAAGAGTAGGAAATATTAGTATTGCATATCTGTTTAAATAGAAAGGAAATTAAACAAAACATGACCAGCATGTGTAGAAATAACTAGGAAAGGAGATTTTTGTATGAAATATAGGGGAATAGCCCACAAGAAAGACAAAAGGATACCCCATTGAAATACATAACATGGAAAGTTAGAAGTGGATGGAAAACTGTAAACAAAATAGTACCTATACCTTATACATATCTGAATAGATATATATATATATATATATATATATATATAGGTATGTAGCAATAAAGAAATTCAATCTAAAAATGGATATAATGGGAATGTTCTCTCATGACAAATAAATAGAAAAAGCATTTAGAGATATATAGTTATCGGGAAAAATTTAAATTTGCACACAAAGTTTTTTCCAATGGGAATATAACTTCCCAGAAATCCTGAGAGTCTCCTGTAGGAGTCATGCAAAATATATACAACAGATAGCCATGAGTCATTGCACAAAAAAACAAAAACTGGCTATAAAGAGACTTATATAAGTTACAATCACTATTGTGATAACCAATTTAAAGGATGAATAACTCATTATTTTTAAATCGTATTAACTCACACTCAACAAATAATTTCATGCGAGGTAGCATGAGATAGTACATAAATTAATAAGTTGTAGATTATTTGAAATTATGGAAAAACAAGCATATCAGTGACAAGGAATAAAAATGTCCAGATACATGCCACAAAATCTGAGCCTTTCAGACAAGAGTCTGGTAACAGAGACCATATTCTCATTCAAATTTTTAACCACTTAAGGAGTACTGGCATACGACTGAAAATTATTAATATTCCTACTCTGACAGAGTCTAGATATTCAATGGACACTATTTAAACCCTAAGAGAGTTAATTAATCCACATAAACGAAGTGGAACAATGCGACGAGAGGAGGGTTCTCTCTGCATAGGCATATACCTACCTGAAACATCAAGGGAGGTGAAATTAATATTAAATGAAAGGAATTCGCTCATAGCTGCCGATGATGGAATGCGTGTGAAGTATGCATTACCTGTAGAATCGCATCCAAGGTAATGAATCAGTTAATAGATAGTTGATAGCAAATTGTTCCAATAGAGAAATTTAACAAGACGAGAAGGGGTTACCTGCCAATGAAGACCCTTGTTCCTTCTGAGTTCTCTGCACCAAGGTTAAAAGAAGAATATTAATGAATTAGAAGCAAGAAAATAAATAGTAAAATGCAGAGAAAAAATAATAAAAACAAAAACCTCATAGAGTTCTTACCTGAGGACTATCGCTCTCCTGCGAAGAGCCGAGCCAAGGTAACATCTCACTATCCACACTCAGCGCTCAAGTCACAAAGGACGAACAACGATATACTTATTAAGAAACCCTGCATGGTATTATCAAGTCTCGTTAACCATAAGTTTGACGCCATAGGCGCAGAGACAATGACGAAAATAAACAAAAGAGAATTAAATCAATATCTTTGTACAGGGGCTGCCATGAGAGGCTGCTTAGACGGACCCAAATTAGACTAAACCATAAACGTAATTTCAAGAATGAGATAAATCTGTATCGTCATCATTCGAGACTTCCACAGAGAAAGATGTATGGCAAGTTTGGAAAGCCGAATATGATCTCCAATACAAAACGAACGACGTGAGTATAAGGCTCATACCTGGTGAATTTTCCCATGCGTAGGTAAACAACCGGACTAATGGGCCAGCCAATGAGTGAAAACCTCTGCGTGTAGAGCTTTCAAGTAAAGAGGAGAACTCACCAAATGAAGAATGAAGAAACTAACCTCACACAAAAACAAAGAATTATATAATCATATCAACATCCAGAACCCTAACTAGGTAAGAGGATCGCTGCCGTCCACATGGAAAAATCACAAAGGTGAGCCACGGATCGAAGGGCTGGAGGTTGCATTTACACCAGTCGTTCAACATTAATGGTGACAAGCTACATAATTAAGTTTATGACATTCTGTCGTACGATTAAGATTTCCTTGTATCCAGCGTAGTCTGGCATGGCGATTGCCAGATCGAAGTGGAGGTATACCACGTGAATGGGAATGGGATGAAACCCATCCCAGCCAATACCATGAAACCGGGAGTCTTAGAAAATATGACGTGGAGAAATATTATCACGTATCAATTACCATACACATCAAATCGACTCTATCAGGACGCCATACGTGGAAGCTCAATGAATACGTTCAATCTTCACATTAATTTCTGATATGAAACATATGTACAATAAAATGTGATGATATCAACCCAGACCTTATGAAAATTATGAATACCACATCATCGAATAGCCATAAGTACGATATAGTCATCAACATAAAAGTATGTAAATTAAATCCAACCAATGCTCATAACCAAATCTTGTAGGAGATGACGTTATGGAAAAAAAATGAGAACCCAGGAATTGTAAAAGGGTCAAGGATGCCCTCGTGGAAAAAAAAACCTATTTGAATCCCTTGTATATAAATACATGAAAATGTGTTGAATGCCCAAGGGCTAATGACATCAAAGTAAAGGTTAGACATAGGTTGGTAGATGCGACCCTTCATAGGGAATGGATTAATGATAAATAACTCCACTATGATTTAATACAAAGACCCTTAGGTTAAATTGAATTGAAATGGAAGTTAATAGATATTGACTTCGGGTATAGTTGTTATGTGGAAATGAATCACATTGGGGAAATAAAATATGATTAAACCAGATAGTAGTAAAAAAAAAAATATTATGTAGAACTTATGCTTGGAAATATGAAATTCCTGAAAAAAAAAAAAATTGAGTACATCGGAGGTGTGACAAATAGTATCAGAGCCGAAGTTATAAAACACTGGGCTGTTGTAATTGTGCTCATTGTTGCTGTGTGTTCACTGTTGCTGGGTGTTAAATATATATATTTTTCACTGACCTGTGTTGTGTATTGTACAGTGGTGCTGGAATGGAAGAAGGTGACGAAATTTATGTTGATCTGCGTGATGAGGATAATACACCAGATCCCAATGTACCCATGATGGCTATGTTGCGTAGGTTGCAACAAGAATTGGCTGAGATAAAAATCCAGAATGACAGATTGTCATTAGCCAGTGAGGAGTAGGAAAAGCTCATCAGAGAATTAACTTCGCGGAACAGCCAAGAAGGTGAGTGTTCCAGAAAGAGGAAGACTGATGAGTCTGATGATGATGATGCTGTTAGGCATCAGTATAAACAGAAAAAGGAATTACAGGGGGAATTCTGAAAGATCAAACCTCCCTCCTATGATGGAGAGAAGGAAGAAGATGTTGAAGCCTGGTTATTGAACATGATTAAGTACTTCCAGGTTTATGAATATGAAAGAAATCTGAAGGCCAGATTAGCTGTCTACTAGCTACAAGGTAAGGCTACCTTGTGGTGGGAGGAGACGAAAATGGTCCATGCCATGAATGAAAAGACAGTTACTTGGGAGGATTTCCAGGTTAAGTTTAAAGACCGTTACTTAAATGAACGTTATTATGATGATAAAGCCAAAGAATTTCATGAGCTTAGACTGGGACAGCTCACTATTGATGAGTTTTTCAATAAGTTTACAAATCTGTTAAGATATGTACCTTACATAAGGGAAGAAAAGGCAAAGGTACAAAGGTTTCTGAACTTTTTGCCTGTTGTATACAAAGAGAAGATCGAGTTTTATAACCCAAAAACAATGGATGAAGTTGTTAGAAAAGCTAGATTGTGCTACCAACAGTTCAAAGGAAAAACTAAACATGGAAAAAGCTGGGTAAATAAGAGTGAATTCAAAGGGAAGAAACAGAAACCAGCCTATTTGAAGAATTTTGGCAGGGATCATCAGCGGAAAAAGTTTAATAAACCCAAATAAAGTCAAACTGCTCAGTCCCAAGTGGCCTCAAAACAAATAGATGGAGACAATAAGAAAGAGGGCACAATGAAAATGAGAGAACCCTTGAAATGTTGGGGATGTGGAGAACCCCATCTGTTCAGGGATTGTCCCCATCGAAACATTCAGATGATTATGAGAGATCAAGAAGCCACTATAGTAAATGACATAGCCAGAAATCTACCAACCATCAGTGTAGCCTTGGAAAATCGACAAGTAGAACATCAAGCTACCATGTTTGAAATGGAGGGTAAGATTTATGACCAATCTGTTACAGTTTTGATTGATCCGGGTGCTTCTTTGAGTTACATTAGTCCAAAAATTGTAGAAAAATGTAATCTTAAAACTGAAAAATTTCAGCAGTCATGGTTGGTTCAGCTGGCCACTGGAACCAAGAGGAAGGTAACACATAAATTGCCCCGAATAGCAATTAAATTAAATGCTTTTCAAACAGAAGTAAATATGAACATTCTGCGTTTAGGTTCATATGACTTGCTGATAGGAATGGACTGGCTGGAAAAAAAGAAGGCCCTGATGAACTGCTGGGATAAGACCCTACATTATGTAGATGAAGAAGAGAAACCTTTTATTCTCAAGGGAAAACCAAAACCTATCTCTGTAAGACAAATATCAGCACTGCAATTAAAACAAACAGCTAGAAAAGGATATCAAGTTTATGCAGTACATGTGGAAGAAACAGAACAGAAAACTGAAGAAAGATTACTGGATGTTGTACCAGTAGTAAGAGAGTTTAAGGAAGTCTTTCCAGATGAGATTCCTCATCTTCCCCCCAAAAGAGCGATTGACTTTTCAATCGATCTGGTGCCGAGAGCAACACCTGTTTCCCGCGCCCCTTATCGAATGAGCCCCCCTGAACTCATGGAACTGAAAATGAAATTGCAAGAATTGTTAGATAAAGGTTATATCAGACCGAGTGTGTCTCCTTGGGGAGCACCGGTCCTATTTGTGAAAAAGAAAGATGGAACTTTTAGGATGTGCATTTATTACCGTCAATTGAATAATTTGACCATAAAAAATAGATACCCCTTGCCCAGAATTGATGATCTTTTTGACCAAGTGAGAGGAGCTTCGGTATTTTCGAAGATTGACTTAAGGACTGGTTATCACCAGCTCAGAATTAAAGAAGAAGACATCAGAAAAACAACCTTTCGAACCAGGTATGGTCACTACGAATTTGTAGTCCTACCTTTTGGTTTGACAAATGCCCCTGCCACTTTTATGTGCTTAATGAACAGTGTGTTAAATAAGTACTTGGACAAATTTGTACTTGTGTTCATAGATGACATTTTAGTTTACTCAAAAAGTGAGGAGGAACATAAAGAGAACTTGAGGATAGTATTGCAAACTTTGAAAGAAAACCAGTTATCTGCCAAGTTCAGTAAATGTGAATTTTATAAAGACAAGATTCAATACTTGGGGCATATCATTTCTGAACAAGGCTTTGCTGCTGACCCTGAAAAGATAAAGGCTATAAAAGAATGGCCTGTGCCAACTGATGTTTCAACAGTGAGATCATTCATGGGGATTTCTCGTTATTATCGCAGATTTCTGGAGAGATTTTCTGCCATAGCACATCCCATAACATCATTACAAAGGAAGGGTGCCAAATTTGAGTGGAATGAAAAATGCCAAAACAGTTTTGACCAATTAAAACTAAAACTTACTACAACCCCTATACTGAAGATTGCAGATCCTGATAAAGAATTTGTGGTATGTACGGATGCCTGTAGAGAGGGGTTGGGAGGAGTTCTTTTGTAGGAAAATTCAGTTATTGCATATGAATCTAGGAAGTTGAAGATACATGAACAAAACTATAGTGCCTATGATTTAGAATTAGCGGCTGTTATCCATGCCTTGAAAATGTGGTGACACTATCTCCTTGGAAAAATTTTTACATTGACGACTGATCATATTAGTCTCAAATATTTCTTTTCCCAAACTGATTTGAATGCTAGACAAGCCAGATGGTTGTCTTTTCTAAGTGAATTCGATATGGACATAAAACATATCAAGGGGAAAGAAAATAAAATTGCTGATGCATTGAGCAGAAATGCTTGTCAGAATATAAACAACATTGGAATTGGTGCCCAAATCGATGTACAAGATTTGGTGAAAAAGGCAGCAAACCAAGATCCAAATTATGAAACACTACTGATAAAACTACTAAAGAAGGAGAAGATTGATTTCACTCAAAACCAAAAAGGGTTGATCTGCTACAAAAATAGATTGTATATTCCCAATGTAGAAACTTTAAAAAGGGAGATTTTAGATGAATATCACAAACAACCATATGCGGGGCAACCTGGATATCAGAAAATGTTAACAGCTTTGAAAAAGAAGTTTTTTTGGCCAGGAATGAAAAGAGATGCAGTAGAATACTTAGCTAGATGCATGGAGTGTCAACTAGTTAAAGATGAACATCAGCATCCTGCTGGCCTTCTAAACCCTTTGCCGATTGGAAAATGGAAATGGGACACAGTTTCTATATATTTTATAACAGGGCTACCCAAAACCAAATACCAACACGATTCAGTGATGGTAGTAGTAGACACTTTAACAAAGGCTGCACATTTCATACCTGTAAAGACTACTTTTGGGACAGCTCAAGTAGCAGATGTGTTTCTAAAAGAGATAGTAAGATTACATGGGGTCCCAAAGGTGATTGTTTCAGATAGAGATGCTAAGTTCATAACAGCCTTTTGGAAAGGTCTATTTGGCGGCATGGGCACTAAGCTGAATTTTAGTACTGCCTATGACCCTTAAACCGACGAGCAGACCGAGAGACCTAATCAGATTTTGGAGGATATGTTGAGGATGTATGTGATGGATAGGCCATCAAAGTGGGAAGATTATCTGCATTTAGCTGAATTTGACTATAATAACAGCTACCAATCCTCCATAAAAATGAGTCCTTTTGAGGCACTCTATGGAAGAAATTTTCGTACTCCTTTAAGTTGGAGCCAGCCAGAGGATAAACTGATGTTGGGACCAGATGCCTTACAAGAGATGGAAAGAATTGTTAAAAAGATACAGAGAAACATCAAGACAGCAGAAGATCGCCAGAAAAGCTATGCTGATAAGAAGAGATTACACTAATAATTTAAAGTGGGAGAGCATGTTTACTTACGTATTAAACCCAAAAAGAGCGCACTTTATGCTGGAAGTTGTGAAAAACTGGCTCCTAGATATTGTGGCCCTTTTGAAGTATTAGAAAGGGTGGGACCAGTGGCTTACAAGCTGGCCTTACCACCCCATGTTAGAGTTCATGATGTGTTTCATGTTTCATTATTAAAAAAATATATAAATGATGCTTCTCACATAGTGGATTGGAATGTGGTACAGGTGGAACCAGAAGGGGATTTTCTTCCAGAACCGCTTCAAATATTGGAGCGGGAAGAAATTGAATTGAGGAACCGAACGGTAGCAAGAGTAAAGGTGTAGTGGAAGCACTTTACTGCTGAAGAAGCTACCTGGGAAAGAGAAGCTGAAATGATGGAAACATATCCATTTTTGTTTGAAAAATGAACTCTAGTAGTTAAATAACAACACTGAGGATGGTGTTTTCTTTCAGAGGTGGAATATGTAACACCCCTAGTTTATGTGTTTGAAATTTAAAAATAGACATTTGAACTTTAATCCTAAGGGGAGTGGACCCCAAAGGACAAGTATTTTGTGGATGTAATTAAATATTTAATTTGAGAAAATGAATAAAATGACTTTGTGCAGATTGACCAAAACGAGAATTATGAGATCACTTGCTAAATCCATGAGGATGGATAAAGGAAAATACTTTCCCCACAATCTTTCAAAAATCCTTGAAAGAATTTCTAAATTAGATTTTGAGGAAAATCTAGTTTCCCCGATGATGTGGAGAGTAGTTGGGAAGAGGTAAAAAGCTGGGAAAAGCATAAAGCAGCTTTTAAAAAAATCCCTAAAATGGGAAGCCTAAGCAAACAGGAAGAAAAGCATCCTGATATTCTGGAGACAGAATTAGAAACAGGCTTTAGGGAACAATAGCTTAAATAAGCTGCTCCTAAACAGATTGAGGTTGATCTATCCTTGGAGGGATCTCAGCTCGGGGGTGAATTCTGGAGATAGACGAATTCTAAGGTTGGGAGGACTGGTCAATTTCCAAAGTGGTGTGCTTACAGAAATTAATAATATTTGAATATCTAATTGTGATGGAATAAATTAGAGTTATTTATATTGTTTTTCTGATGTTTGAATATTGTTCCATACATTTACAGAGCTAAGAAAAGAATTAACCTTCTCAATTATACATAGTTGTAGGAACTAGGAAAATGAGGAGAAATTCTCCAGAATCTCTAAACCAATATTTAAGTTTAAATCTGGGGATTTCTGGTACCTTATAATTCACAAATTTGTAACTTTAATCTGCTTCTATGGGAAATGGAATACAGTTAGTCCATACTGTGAGGAAAATTCTAAATCTATAGATAGTGAGAAATTAAATGTATAGAGTACAGAAGTATTCCCTTAATTAATTTCTAAGTGAAGAGCAGAGATTTGTAACAATGTCAACAACTCTGCATTTCAACATTTAAAATATTTACTATTTCCTTTAATAAGAATTAAAAGCAAAAGTAGGAAATGTTAGTATTGCATATCTGTTTTAAATAGCAAGGAAATTAAACAAAACATGACCAACATCTGTAGAAATAACTAGGAAAGGAGATTTATGTATGAAAGATAGGGGAATAGCCCACAAGAAAGACAAAAGGAGACCCCATTGAAATACATAACATGGAAAGTTAGAAGTGGATGGAAAACTGTAAACAAAATAGTACCTGTACCTTATACATATCTGAATAGATATATATATATATATTGAAGAATGGGTACATAAAACCTCATCCAGATATATATATAGGTATGTAGCAGTAAAGAAATTCAATCTAAAAATGGATATAATGGGACTGTTCTCTCACGACAAATAAATATAAAAAGCATTTAGAGATATATAGCTACCGGGAACAATTTAAATTTGCACACAAAGTTTTTTCCAATGGGAATATAACTTCCCAGAAATCCTGAGAGTCTCCTGTAGGAGTCATACAAAATATATACAACAGATAGCCATGAGTCATTGCACAAAAAAAAAAAAAACTGGCTATAAAGAGACTTATATAAGTTACAGTCACTACTGTGATAAGCAATTTAAAGGATGAATAACTCATTATTTTTAAATCATATTAACTCACACTCAACAAATAATTTCATGCGAGGTAGCATGAGATAGTCCATAAATTAATAAGTTGTAGCTTCTTTGAAATTATGGAAAAACAAGCATATCAGTGACAAGGAATAAAAATGTCCATATACACGCCACAAAATCTGAGCTTTTCGGACTAGAGTCTGGTAATAGAGACCATATTCTCATTCAAATTTTAAACCACATAAGGAGTACTGGCATACGACTGAAAATTATTAATATTCTGACTCTGACAGAGTCTAGATCTTCAATGGACACTATTTAAACCCTAAGAGAGTTAATTAATCCGCATAAACGAAGTGGAACAATGCGACGAGAGGAGGGTTCTCTCCACATAGGCATATACCGACCTGAAACGTCAAGGGAGGTAAAATTAATATTAAACGAAATGAAGTCGCTCATAGCTGCCGACGATGGAATGCGTGTGGAGTATGCATTACCTGTAAAATCGCAGCCAAGGTAATAAATCAGTCAATAGAATAGTTGATAGCAAATTGTTCCAATAGAGAAATTTAACAAGATGAGAAGGGGTTACCTGCCAACGAAGACCCTCGTTCCTTCTGAGTTCTCTACACCAAGGTTAAAAGAAGAATATTAATGAATTAGAAGCCAGAAAATAAATAGTAAAATGCAGAGAAAACATAATAAAAACAAAAACCTCATACAGTTCTTACCTGAGGACTATCGCTCTCCTGCGAAGAGCCGAGCCAAGGTAACATCTCACTATCCACACTCAGCGCTCAAGTCACAAAGGACGAACATCGATATACTTATTAAGAAACCCTGCGTGGTATTATCAAGTCTCGTTAACCATAAGTTTGACACCATAAGCGCAGAGATAGTGACGAAAAGAAACAAGAGAGAATTAAATCAATATCTTGGTACAGGAGCTGCCATTAGAGGCTGCTTAGATGGACCCAAATTAGACTAAACCATAAACGTAATTTCAAGAACGAGATAAATCTGTATCGTCATCATTCGAGACTTCCACATAGAAAAATGTATGGCAAGTTTGGAGAGCCGAATATGATCTCCAATACAAAACGAACGACGTGAGTATAAGGCTCATACCTGGTGAATTTTTCCATGCGTAGGTAAACAGCCGGACTGAAGGGTAAGCCAATGAGTGAATACCTCCGTGTACAGATCTTCGAAGTAAAGAGGAGAACACACCAAATGAAGAATGAATAAATTGACCTCACACAAAAACAAAGAATTATATAATCATATCAACATCCAGAACCCTAACTCGGTGAGAGGATCGCCACCGTCCACATGGAAAAATCACAAAGGTGAAGCCACAGATCGAAGGGTTGGAGGTTGCATTTACACCAGTCGTTCAACATTAATGGTGACAAGCCACATAATGAAGTTTCTGGCGTTCTATCGTACGATGAAGATTGCCTTGTATCCAGCGTAGTCTGGCATGGCAATTTCCAGATCGACCTGGAGGTATAGCACGTGAATGGGAATGGGATGAAACCCATCCCAACCAATACCATGAAACCGTGAGTCTTAGAAAATCTGACGTGGAGAAATAATATCACGTCTCAATTACCATACACATCAAATCGACTCTATTCAGACGCCATACGTGGAAGCTCAATGAATACGTTCAATCTTCACATTAATTTCTGATATGAAACATATGTACAATAAAATGCTATGATATCAACCCAGAACTTATGAAAATTATGAATACCACATCATTGAATAGCCATAAGTACGATATAGTCATCAACATAAAAGTATGTAAATTAAATCCAACCAATGCTCATAACCAAATCGTGTAGGAGATGACGTTATGGAATAAAAATGAGAACCCAGGAATTGTAAAAGGGTCGAGGATGCCCTCGTGGAAAAAAAAACCTATTCGAATCCCTTGTATATAAATACATGAAAATGTGTTGAATGCCCAAGGGCCAATGACATCAAAGTAAAGGTTAGACATAGGTTGGTAGATGCGACCCTATTAATGATAAATAACTCCACTATGATTTAATACAAAGACCCTTAGGTTAAATTGAATTGAAATGGAAGTTAATAGATATTGACTTTGGGTATAGTTGTTATGTGGAAATGAATCACATTGGGGAAATAAAATACGATTAAACCAGATAGTAGTAAAAAAAAAATATTATGTAGAACTTATGCTTGGAAATATGAAATGCCTGAAAGAAAAAAAAAATTGAGTACATGGGAGGTGTGACATCGATTGAGCTATAGCTCGATTGAGCCAGTTGAACCATAAATTCACTATTTTGTTTTCAGTGGGAAGTTTAAAGAAAATTGCAATATCGAGCTTTTAGCTCAATTGAGAATGTAGCTTGATGGAGCTATTTTTTTCTCCCTCCCAACTTGTGTGCTTTGGAAAACATGTAACTCATCTTCATGCATTCACCCAGGCCAACCGAAGAGGAATTTAACCCAACCAATGGGAAATTCAACCTTGCTTTTTAGCCTATAATGCACTACATATAATTTTTATGTGGAGGAACCTAGGACTCATGCACTCAATCGAATTCAATTATATAATTGAAGGAGTAATTATAAGGTTCATAACTCATGAACCAAGTGAAGTGAAGGTAATTTGGAGAATTTATTTATGCGAATGGTTTTTGGCACTCTTCGGGGAGGTTTTTAGTTCTTGTTAGAAGGTAAGTTACAAATAAATTATCGAGGAAAAGTTTCAACCATGCTGGAGGTTTTTTTAGCCATTTTGAAGGTTGAAATTTAATCATGTTGAGGCCTAATTTCTTATATATGTTGGGGGAGGGGGTATTCTAGTGTTTTATGGTTGATTTAAAGCTTTGTTTAAAGGTTGAGTATTAGTGTCTTCAAGGTCAAATTTACATCTAATTTGAGGACCATGTCATATTGTAATGAAGGCCAAGTCTTGGTTTGGTTTGAATTCTTATTTTTGTACTTTGATGGCCAAATTCAATTCTAGTTTGTGGTTGAAGTTGCAATACTATTACAGACTAACTTTTGGTCTTACTTTTTAGGAGGTTGTGCTTAGTTGGAGAATGGTTGTAAGGATATTTCAAGGTAAATTATAGTTGGATAAGGTAATGTTAAGGGAGTTTTTAACTAAAGTAGTTTTGTTTTTAACGTAAGTACAGGGCCAAGGTCTATTGTGGACAAAGGTTCAATAATAGGAGGGGCATCTTATACAATTTTTGTGGCAGGCTTGTTCATTGCATAAGGTCAATGTTTTATGCATAGGTCGAAAGGCCATAGTAAGAAGACATTCAAGACATTCAAGATTGTAAATTTATATTCTTTTAGAAGTGTGTTGAAAAATGTTATGTAGAAGAAATAAATCTACAATTTTTAGTAAACGTTTATAGGTGGTAAGAACTGCTCTTTCACATATAATAATCCTAAGCAGTGGTAGTTACAAAATGAAGAACAAGAGTTGAAGGATTTGAAGTTCAAATCATCAATCGTCTTTTTGAGAAAAAATAAGGAACAAACATGTGAGATATTAATTCTAAAGGGTGAAGCCAAAAAGCCTAGTTGAATAGTAGAAAATTAAAGTGTACATGTCAAGTGGTTATGATCAAGATTGAAGGCACAAATATGAGGGTTTCATGGTTAGGTTAAAATTCAATGAATTTTTTTTAAGGTAAGAATTTATTAGATAGAGATGCAAGGAATGACTCGAAGACGCGGGTTGGTGCATATAGTTTGTTGATTGGGTGCTATGGGGGATTTTTGGTGCCTGCATTTTCTAAATTGTTGCTCTGCTAAGGGAATGAAATATCTTGTCGGTTGATGCCTATGCAATTTCTAATTTGGTGCTTACTTTTTACAAGGAAGTTTATAAAATATTTACAAAGAAAAATTGTATCAATGTTTCTTATTTAAATATTTGTTACCTTTTATCATGACGACAGTTAGAAATAGGTCTCACATAAGAAAACATATTACTACCATTTTTATTTTTTGGTGATTAGAAATATATTTTTCAGTTTTTTCTTACTCTCTAAATATCTTATTACAAGTTCTATCATCTAGTGATTGTGATCATCCCACATATTTAGATGAAAAATGGTATAAAAATCCATGATAAAATTTATATTAATCACACATTAATGATGTTGACACTCCCAACCCCTTCTTTGACATATTCAATATTGGAGAAGAATATGGTTTTGGTCAACCAAGTACATAAACCCTTCTTCATAGGTTGTGTCATAATAATGATAATATCATATAATATTTCTTCATGATACAACTAGTATTATTATTAGCGAAGAAACATTTCTTTTAGTCAATCTCAATATAACATCTTCTGAGGGTTATCATCTTTCCTTCACCTTTTCATGCAATGGTCAAGTGTCAAGCATAGGGAAATAGTAAGTTACAATCCTTTTCCATTTTTCACTTTTACATAAGTTATCTTGAAGGTCATCCTCACCATAATCCTTGCTCTTGAGTGCATTTCCTTCTCATTTCCATTAGTTTCTCAAACTATTATAGATTTTATTTCTAAAATACCAACTTATTTGTAACATTATCATCACAAATGAATGGCATCATAACATGATTTACATCAAAAATAGGTTACAATTATATCTTCAAAGGGATCAGTTATGTTATCATAATTCTCACCACAAGTTCTACATAACCATTGGTAAGCATACACATTCTTTACAAAATATCATCATAGATAATATAGAGCTTCAACGCATTAATGAGGATGTTAAATAACAAGCATATATAACATCAACTACACCATCACAACATTATTCATGCTATTGATCATAATAATTTTTTATTGTGAATTAAATCATAATATAATGAAGTAGTTCAATCCTCATCCCTATCTACACAATCACATAGATGCTTTTTTCTATCATTGCAATCATCAACAAAACTAAGAAAAACAATAATGTATTTAATATGCCATCGTTTATTAGTCAAATTAAAACACAATTAAAACCCAATATAAAGAAGGGTCACCATCATTACCTAGCACAGAAGTCTTCTAATAAAATATTACATAGGTATTACTCACCATAAGCTATCAAGTGTCATAGCATCAAGTCATGCATAGCTTTCATTACAATTACATATGAAATAAGGGATCATCCTAGCAAGAATAATCCAACTATCAATATAATTCACACAGTGCATAACTAAATTCCATATCAGACAATGAATATTAATCGCAACAACAAGGAAAGGGCATGTTTAAAAAAAATCCTAAGCCTGACCTTCCCTTCTTATATAGGTTATGATGCTCAAGACAGTTACGATTCTCATGCAAAAATATTACTTATTAGATACATTATATGCACCTATACACAATTTCAAAAACACATAAATGGATATTATTCACCATGTTCCACCTACTTTACTCTAATTCACATAGAAATAGCTAAATTTCATTTATATTTTATTTCCAAGTCAATTTTGTTGTGTTAACTTTTACATATTTTATTTGTGGCATTTCTTCTATACACAAGGTGGAGTTCACTAGTGTTTCTTTGAAAATAAAATTAAAATATTCTCTAAATAGAAAATAAATATGAGTTATAATAAAAAATAAAATTGAATATACATGTTTAATTAGTTTTAATTAAAATCATTATAAAACACTAATAATATTATTCTTACTATAGCCATTAGATTTTTTTGTTGATATTACAACTTAATATGGTACAAATATTCTACTCACTATCATTTAGAAATAAAATAATTCAACTTCCACATTCTGTAATATAATTTTATATGAATTTTAAAATAAGGTAAAGTAATTAAAAGTACAAAAACTCAAAGTAAGATATTACAAACTTATAATTTTCAAAATTATTTGAAATTTATGGTTTAATTTTTTTTAGATAAAAAAGAAAATGATAATGCATTTAATTTTTAATATAAAATAAATATGTGACATTTAAAAATGTTTATAATAATAAAAAGATTGAGTATAGAGAGTTAAAATATTTTAATATTCAAAATTACTTAATATTTAGATATTGAGGGTTAGTGAAATGTTTAAAAGAGAAAAAATAAAAGGGGAAGCTCAATCACTAAATGTAATTTTGTCTTGGGCAATTTTTGCATGTTATGTGTGGAAATAGCTATTTTAGTATAAGTGCCTTAAGCATATGCACAATCTCATTTTATTTTTCTTAAATAAAATTACAAAGAGAAAAAAAAAGTAATATTGACATATACTTAAAGCGCATATTAATAATAAAGAAACAATTTTAACTCATATAATATAAAGTATGATAAAATATTTCAATACAAATTTCTTAATACTAATTATATATTTAAAAAAAATAAAATAATATATATGTATATATAGTATTAAAATAGTTGAAAAAAAAATTAGAGTTACAAATTTTAATATATATATATATATGAAAAAAAAAATTACGGTGAAAACTTTTGAAATAATTTAATTTGAAAAAGAAATTGAAATAGTCGCACTATTTTGACACTTCGGTCTTTTTTAGATATATATTCTCTAAATATTCCCTAATATTAAACAAAATATATTTGTTGGACAAGTCTAAATTATCTAATCTAATATATAAAGCATTCAACAATGCCATTTAAACATTAAAAAAATACACATTGTATATATAATCATTACAGAGTCATTGGAATATGAAAAATACATTTTTTTTTCCTCATACTAGATTCTTACATAAGATAAATATAAGATAAATATATACTAGTTTTAAATATGAAGATGATTTCTAATAATGCTTATTAGTCATACAGTATCTCTCTATTTAAAATTTTAATCTGTTATTTGTTAATATACATGTAACGTTGTTTATTGGCTTTGGACGTTACCCTAATATTCTTTATTACGTTCAAAACAATCGATTGCCGACTCCAGGGCTTGGAGTCGAATCCAATTGGCGCTCATTGCTCTATTTTTGGCTGAAGGCCTTCATCTCCATTGGTGTGATGGGATTTGTCGACGTTTCTGGTTTCAGAATTAGGCCAGATCATTTGCGTGTGACTGGTCCTAGGGCCATTAGTGGATGTGGAGAGCTGTTGTTCGGTCACCATGAAATTGACATCGATAGCCTTGTTCGATGCAGATGATTCTCCTTGATAATTCAGTGGGACGCTCAGGCTCAACGTGAGCGATGTCGTCTTTTCATTGGTGGCACTCTTTGCGGACGAACTTCTTATCATCTCATCGACGCCATCCACCGCGTCCTTCTCCATATGACCGTTGGCAGTGTGCAAGTAAAGTGCATTGGTAAAGCGCATTGGATAGCTGAAAGAGTGTCAGGGTCGACCAGCAGGTTGTTCTTCATGAACAACCTGGCATTACTACGGCCTGCAATGATCAGGAACGAGATCATAATCAAGAGCGCCATTATAAGAAAAATCAGTGTTAGCAACAAACGATATGACAGTGAAAGAGCGAATTACAATGTTAGCAAATGAAAAATTTTATATCTGATGGATTTGGCGGGGAAGGGAATATTCAATCGCGATGAAAAAGAAGGACTCAGAGAGACATAAGACTTGGGCGGAAACATTCAAAGGAATTGGAGTACTTATAAGGAGTGAACGTCTTCTCGGAAGTGCATGCATATTGATTGCATTGAATAGTACACAGAACTTACAAATCGCGACCGAAACTCACTAATGAAATGCTGAGTGTCAAGACATTGTGTTTCGTCGGGTTGGCATTCGCACACTCGCAGGGTATCGGATATTTACTCTTTACGAAAACCCTGTTAAGGTATAAACGAATGCCATCGCCACCCCATGAGGGACGGGACCAGACAGACGGACATGTCATTCATTCCCCCCGAGTTCAATAATTTTCCGGACTTTGAATAGAGTCTGACGACTGCAACACAGAAGTTGGGCATGAAAGATTCGACGGCACTGTCTTGGCCAATAATTTGTTTCTGCAAAGAGCGAAATAAAGGTAAAATTTTTTCTGGTTGGAATTAATGGAGAAATTCATAATTAGGTGGAATTAATGGAGAAATTCATAATTAGGTTGTTGTTATGATAAAGATAGGATTGAGATTCCAATCATAGATCTTATATTGAGGGAGTGGTTGAAACCATCTCGTTAGTGTAAAAACCTATATAATTTAGGCTCATGTGATTCAATGATTAGAGTTTGTGTATGTCTCTCGAGGTTCTCACCTCGAGAGCTATTTGATCAATAGTTAGTTTTATCATGGTATCGAAGTTCAAGATCACAGACTTGTGCATCTATCTCCGCGGTGGTTGAGGCTAATCCTGTGTGGAAGTCACATTCCTGTTTCCGTGTTGCGTGAGGTAGTCCAAGAGCCAGAGTGGAGGCCGTGAAGGCAAATTGCGTGGCATATTTCTTTGGCTGTGCGATTGCAAGCCGAGACCTATCGATTCCTATGTACATGAACTCTCGAGGAGCTACAGAGGAGCCATAGTGGAGTTGAGCTATGCTGAGCTACATGGGAGCACTACCTTTCTTGGCAGTGGTGATCGGTTGCGAGACTGCATGAGGTATGGTGAAGGACTATTGAACAAGTGAGCAACGAAGCGCTATACACATTGAATATATGTCAGGAGACCATCGGGATTCTCACATGGTGGCAACATGTTGGGAAAATTGCGTATATTCAATTGACCAAGCGGCCATTACCTCCAGGCGAGAAGTAGGCACTGGTGCGTCAACGAGATTTGCGGGAATTTCATCCACAGGGTTCATATAAAATTATGGCAGCGTTATAGAGCGTTGATATTCATGGGAGATTGGAGAATGTGTTAGTTTCATTCATTAATATTATGGAGAGTGTAGCATTACAACATTAATATTTGCATTCAATTTGATAATTTCAGAGATTTGCAGTGAAATCATCGAAGGCTTTGGAAGAAATTTTTTAGAGAGCTCTTCAGCAAAGAGATATTTTTCTTGAACAACTTGAACAAGCCTCAAAAACGTTGAGGCTGAGAGGCGTGTGTGATAGTACGACTAACGTTGACTTTCCCGCAGCTCTGAGAGGTGGGAAACGACTGGATCGCAATCATTTTCTATTATTCCATCAAGAAAAACACGAATTGCATGAGCGTCCTCCAGGGGACACAGTATCGGATTTGCTGCTCATTGCCTGCACACTTGAACGAGCGCCTGTGGAGAATTAGACATTGATAGCGTTGTCAGTTTGTTGAGAGGTCATTTGTTGCTCGTCGCAAGAGCTGAGGGCACTAAGCCCTGCGTGGCATAGAAGCCATAGTCTACAACGTTCTACTATTGAAGAGCTTCCGAAGGGAGGATTCTCGCATGCATGGTAACGGGGTTGTTGGAGCTCATAAGAGGACCGAGTGTAATCGAAATTTGGAAGTAAGACAAAACCAGATAAGATAGAACTTTTAACAACATGTCTATATTTTTACATATTTTTTATTCTGATGATGATGATGATGATATTTTTATGTGGGCATTTGTAGGCATTAGCTTGGGTAGCATGGGTAGCATGTTTTCAGAAAAATTGTGTGGTTCTGTTGATGACCACGAGAAACAAGATGCACAATATGTTGTGCAAGATCCTAATATTGAAGAGTCACAAATTGATCTTCAGGAAGGATGTAAAGATGAACAAAGTGTTGAATATCAATTGGACGAGCCACATGAAGCTGATGGTGATGACGTGGCAGAAGAAGATAGAGCTGGAGAGAATTTAAAATGTGATAATCTCATGAATATTTATGTATGTGAAGATGACAACATTGCTGAAATTTACATGTGTGACACCAGAAATGGTGAGAGAAAATAGTTTCCTATTAAGCCTGTCATAACTTCCGAAAGGGCAAGGATAAGTGTTCAAGATTTCCATCACTGGGGAAAAAATGAGGTGAAAATACATCACTACCTCACGGTGAAGAAAGTGAAGATGAAGCCTCGACATAGAATGAACAAATATGGACTCAAAAACATAAAGATATAAATGAAATCCTCTATTGTCAAGTTTCTTATGTGTCTTTTTGTAAGTCTAGCTGAGACTAGACCAGTAGGCGTATGTTATTGTTTAGTACACTTTCTCCATTAAGGGGGAGTGTTGGGATGGAGAAATCCATAATTAGGTTGTTCTTATGATAAAGATAGGATTGAGATTCTAATCATAGATCTCATATCCTGATATTGAGGGAGTGGTTGAAACCATCCCGTTAGTGTGAAAGCCTATATAATTTAGGCTCATATATTCAATGATTAGAATGTGTGTATGTGTGTATACACTCTCCAGGTTCTCACCTGGAGATATATTTGATCAATAGTTAGTTTTATCATTTCTAATACATAACTTAAATTCAAAATGGTGGTTTTCCACTTCAAACATGGCTTCTCCATTTTCATGAAGAGAAATTAAAGAAATATCAATTCAAATTTAAAAGGTGAATGAAAAATGTAGGATTCCCCTTTCAACAACCATTTCCACCTAATAGCACCCGTTTTCCACAGTTTCTAGAAGTATCTATGGAAGGAATGATCCGATAATAATGATTTAGTTTTCAAAATGTTTTAGAGGCGAAGCGTTGTATTGTTTGGTTCGAAATCTTCTTCAATTTCAATGTCAAGTGCTCGTATCAATCGATGTATCAAAGAGATGATCCTACGTTGGCGTTAGGTTATGACATTGAGGTTAGGTTATGATTATGATGTACGAAATACATGTTCCTTTTAGAATAACATAGTCACAATACCTCTTTCGTAAGAATTATATTTTACTACAAGGATTATATTTAAAAGAAAGGCATAGAAAAACTAGGAACTGCAAAGATGGATATAATAGCCCATTAGATAGAATGTTATTTAACAGTACTTCCACAAATATATAAGATAATATACAACATTGCAAAATATGGCTCTAAGTCCTGGGAGTATAAGAGTATAGTAAATTCTCATGGCATGGATTTATGAGGAATGTACACTTATAATATTAATATAGATAATTAGAAATCATTCACTTATAATATTAATATATAATATTAGAAGTGGAAAAATAAATATTTATGTAAGAAATGTTTGTAAGTTTTATTTAATTGAAGTTCAATTATTTAGACAATTATACCTTAAATCTCGCAAATTAATTCATAAGATCCCATTAATCAATGTTCAATTAATTAGAAAGCGGGTGTAAGAGTTACTACAAGGTTTGTTTGTCCTATATGAAAATCCCTTCACACATGTTAGCTTTTAAGCAAGGATAAAACTCAATTAGACAAGAATGATGAAGGAATATAGCCCTTTTCTTAATGGATAACACATTTTGATACCTATTGGCCATGGGATGTAGGAATCTTGCTAGAACTCTCATTTCTGTTGATCAAGACCTTAGCCAATGGTGGTACATTCTTAAATTGGCCCAAATAGATCTCAAAGGATTTTCATAGATTAGATTATTTGTTGGTAAATCTCTGTGTGGTGGAGATACTCCTAGAATTAAAGGTTACAAAACCCCATGGGATTTGTGCATGTAGATTTCATACTACAACCATTATTGCTTTCTATCCTGATCATATTTAGAAATGAGACTCGCACAAGAAAAGATCTTACCACCAGTTTTATCTTCTCATAATCATAAGTGTAGTTGAAAGTTGTGTCCCACTCTCAAGATATCTTACTAGAAAATCCATTCTCTAGTCATTGTGGGCATACTTCATACATGCATCCCACATATTTTCCTTTAAAATGGCACAAGAAACCATGTTAAAATTGAGATTAATCACATATTAGTGATTTACGAACTCGCAACCGCTTCATCCATACAAACCACAAGAGGGAAGCTTATGGTTTTCCTCAAAAAAATACAAAAATCCCACGTAACAGGTTATATCCTAGCGATGACCATATTAGATAACATTTCATCATCATCCAAACTTAATCGTTACTCGGAAAGGATTTCTTTTTGAAGAAATCTCAGGATTTTCCACAGTGCCATAAAACAATTGTCAACGTTTCCAATCCCAACAAGGATCCATCTTCCAGAGGAGAGTTGAATTGAAGAATGAAAGAAGGAAAAAAGCACAGGGTTTATATATAGTGAAGAATGTGATAAAAAGAGCCGATAGAAACTTGATTAATTAATTCTATTATTCAATTTATTTAATAAATTATGTTTATTTTTAATTGTTCTTTAATAAACACATTTTTATAAATTTTAATAAATTTATTTTCTTAATTATAATAAATTAATTAAAGAATGGGCTTCAACTTAAAAATTAATTAAAGAAAGTTGTGGTAGGGTTTTTCTACATACATTAAAGGTGTGACAGATAAGGTAGCCAAGGTTTTAGGAAGAAATCACACTTTCGTACAATTTTCAGCCGTAGGAACCATAAGACAAAAAATGATCTCTGTTAAAGATAGTATTAGTCATGAGCAGCTTAAAGGTGTTTATAAGATTTATTGTTCATGTGGGAAGCGTTATATTGGTGAAACTGGGTGCTCTCTTCAAAAATGTCTTAAGGAGCATTGTGCCGATATTAAACATGAACGATCTCGCACCTCGAACCTCGTTGAGCATTCCTTGAAAACTAAACATCACTTACAGCTTGAAGATGCTCAGATAATTGCCATGGAAGAACCATATCGAAGGATAAAAGTTAGAGAAGCGCACGATATTATGAAGCACCCGCATAACATTAACATGGATGGAGGATTCGAGATCAGTGACAGTTGGTGGCCTCTAATTCAACAAATGTGCCCCTAGAGTTCGTCTTCTACCCAGGTATAGCATCACATGTTTGCTACTCTTACAAATTATTTTTAGGGTTTGGTAGCTGCAACAACTAATTAGTTTATTTACTTTTAATAATTATATTTATTAATTAATTATTATTTTCTAATAAGAATTAATTAATTAATAATTATCATTAGTATCAAAATATTTTATTAAAATGAAATTAAAATTAAAATATTTATATTCAATAATGATCATTGTTAATATTAGGTTAATTAGGATTGATAGAAAAAATATTTTTTAATAATAGTTAGTTAAATAATTATTGATTATTAAAATTGATATATAATAATTATAAATAATAAGAGATTATTATTAATATATATATATATATATATATATATATATATATATATATATATATATATATATATATATATATATAGATATATATATATATATATATATATATATATATATATGTTTTTTTTTTTCTAAATTAGGCTAAGTCTATTATAGAAACATAGTGGCACAAAAATGCCTCAGTTCAGCTGTATGAGCCTGAATCTGGGCTTGATGTCCATTCTTGACAGAAATAAGAACTGCCCAATGTGGGAAACTAGTTCTGTTATGAAGATGATCACCACCCTTGGTAGGGAAACCGATGCTTAACCCTTTATAGTCAATGTTTGAAAAAAAAAATTCTACAGTAGCATGCAGCATCTGCTGCTGTAAACAATTTAAAAAAACAGGGCATCTTGCAAAATAGAAGAGCTCAAAAACCATTTGGAAACAGTGCTACCAGACCTCATTGCTTGTGAAATGGTGAAGGTGGTTCCTCCACTATGCGACACCAGTACTTTTCCCCAGAATCTTCAGCATCTTAATTCCGGTCACCATCAACATCTGCATTCTAAGTCTGGTCTCCAGCTACGCCCGAAGGCTGAGCGCCTACCTGCATGGAAAAATGGCCCAAGTCGGGGATAACAGAAGTGGGGGGAGCACGAGGTGAATTAGTGGAAGGCGAAGCAGGGTTGAGGCATGGACCAGGATGGGAGAGATGAGGCGCGGCTAATGGAGGAGGAGGGAGAGTTGATTCCTCATGTAGAGTCACCGAAATGAAAGCAGTAACAGTGGGTCGATCAAACGAGGAGTCGAAATGGAGCTCCGCCCTTTGGGTGGTTTGCCTCAGGATACGACTGCCTAAAGGGCGATGCTCAGCGGGAATGGGGCCAGAGGGATGTACAGGGGGCTGCAAATCATGAGCAGAGCCTGAAGGTCCGCCACTTTCCCAGGGACCTCGGGTGGCTCGGCTTCGTCTACCTTCTGCATCATCCGAGGAGGTCGCCTCGTCTCGGTCGCCCGAGGGTCGAGAGTTTGTAGGGCGGAAACGGGTTGAGCCACGGCGACAACGCATCCTGTGTCTGAGCCTTGGCATGTCTTGCACATTTGGTTGTAAAGGCCGAAGGCAATTAGAGAAAAATAGGGCAGAATGGAGCGCACGGTGAGTTTCAGGAGTAGCCTGCCAGTTTACGTGAGAGAGGCAAAATGTGTTGTGGGTAAAATGGTATCCCGGAATGGTTTCAAGGCAACTAAGAAGGGAGCATCGCCACCCCGTTTGAGTGCAGGAGCTGGCTTCAGCACAATTTGCAGGGCAAACGCTGTGGAGGAGCGGCAAAGCACCACAGACGAAGCAGGAATGAAGCGAATGACTGGAGACGAAGGCCATAATGAACCAGTGTACCAGACCGAGGCGAGTAGAATGTCGGCGTTGTAAATTTAATGCCGTCGAGTTAATGTTCATGTTAATGGAGCCGCAGGGGGCCAGTTGGCCACCCCATGCGAGTCTCCTTGGGAGATGCACGGGGTCAGATGTCTCGTTAGGTCGTTTGATCATCCGCATCCGGAAATATATATGTATATGTTAATATTAATTAAATTATTTATTTTTATTAATTGTTAATTTTATAAATTAATATTTACTAATTTAGTTAACGATTCTATATTTTAAATAACAAATTTTTTTAGTAATTCACTTAAAAATAATTTAGTAAAAAATTTATATAAAAAATTTTGATATAAAAAAGTTTCTAATTTTATTGACATTTATTAATTAATTAATTAATTACATTATTATTATTATTAAACTAATAAATAGAGGTCATATTTAACTTTAAAAATTTTAAAAATAAATTTATTATAAATATAAATATAATAAATTAATTTATAATAATTTATTATATTTACTATTAATTAATTTATTATAATTAATAAAATAAATTTATTATAAATATAATATAATAAATTAATTTATGATAATTTATTATATTTATTCTTAATTAATTTATTATAATTAATAAAATAAATTGATTAAAATATGTAAAAATGTATTTATTAAAACATAATTCAAAATAAACAAAATTTATTAAATAAATTGAACAATAGAATTAATTAATCAAGTTCATGTCGGCTCTTTTCCTCACATTCTTCACTATATATAAACCATGTCTTTTCGGCCTTCTTTCATTCTTCAATTCAAATCTTGTCCTAAAGATGGATTCCCATTGGGATTCAAAACGTCGACAATTGTTTTGTAGCACTGTGGAAAATCCGGAGATTTATTCAACAAGAGATAACCACAAAATATTGAAAATGATTAAGGATATATTTTCTAAATCCATCTCAATTTAACATCTTCCCAAAATCTACCATTTCTCATTTAGCATGATGCAAGTGTGAAATTGGCTTTTAGTGAAATTTTCAAAGAGTGAGGAATAAGGAAAAACTGAGTTGCAAAACATTTATCTTTCTCACTTTTACAAAATTTATCTTAGATTTCATCCTTGCTAAGCCATAAGCCCCTCCCTTCAGTTCATTTTATTATGATTTATGTTAATGTCTTAAATTTTTATAGATTTTTTTCTCAAAATACCAATGTATTTGTAACATTATCATCATCAACAAATAAAATCATAACATCAAGTACATAAAGAATGGGCTTCAACTATATCATCAAAATGAAAAATCATGACATCATCACCATGAGCACAAATGTTACATAGTCATTAGTAACCATATTAATGCTTCATGGAATATCATCACCAATAATAAAGAGAATCAACACACCAATAGGCATGTTAATTGACAAGCACATATAATATCAAATACACCATGAGGATGAATAATCATGGTAATCATTATAAAAAATTGTCAATGTCATTTAAATCGTAATCTAATGAAGTATCTCAATACTCATCATCACAATAATAATTTTTTTTAAATTCCAGGGCATGTGGAGTATAATACAATTTTCTAATTGAAAATTAATTTCTAATGATTTTAAGACAATATTTCTCATGAAAATGTTATCATTGAATAATTACACATAGAAAATCCTAATTGAAAATTCCACAGAAAGAATAAATTTCATAGAAATATAGCCATGCGTAGTAGACATAATATGTTTACCTTGAGAAATACAACCTTGGGAGAAAAAATAACAAAATTTTCTTGAGGAGAAAATATATTTGAGGTAAGGTTTACAAGTAAAAATTTCCTCTAGATATCTCGACGAATATTACAAGTCAAATCACCAATTAAACTTGTCAAACTGTTGATGGTCAATGGTGGTTAAACTAGTAAAAAATAAGAAGTCAACACTGGTCAACATCTTGTGTTCAAAATTAGCCCTTTCATCTATCTCAACCCTATAGTCGAACTTGGACTACAGTCAAAATCACATGTATAGTTGGTCAAAACTATAGTTTAACTCACATGCATAGATCGTCAAATTGTGGTAAAAAATTTGGTTAAACTCTATGCACAAACCTCACACATGCGATTGTGGTAAAGGTTGGTCAAACTAGGTAAACTCATCACACATGAAACCTCCAAAGGAAAAAGTAAAATGATGAAGATGGTCTCCAACAAAAATATTTCTCCTTAGTTGAATTTATCCTTTATTAGAAAATATTAATTGAGCTTACTATGTTGATTATTTGTCTCCTCATAAGCTTGTATATTTATTTAGAGCTCTAATGCTAAGTGAAGACCCATACAGAGGAACCTCTTATGGAGCCTACTTTACAAATCAACATTAAAATAGGATTGTTTATTCCACTAATGGGAGAAATCCGAATTAGATAAGAAAATTGAGTGTGCTCTATAGAAAATAGATCACTCCATCCTTAAGTATGTAATGTGAGTACCATGGGCCATTCACCCCTAGCCAAATTAGCAAGGCCACACGGGAGAAAGAATGCCCTAGCTTATTCACCCCTAGACAAATGAATATTGGAACATGGGTGAATGTATCATTCTCTACTAGTCAATTCAACATGAACACATGGAGGAATGTCTACGTGATGCTGCAAAAACATCAACGCTCCATCTTAGTAAGAGAGATATTCTACATCATGCCTATGTTTTTTCTAAAGTATGCAAATATCCCCTAGACAGAGACTTGGTGATAATGTCTACAATGTTCTAATTTTTAGAATTTCCCATTTTCTTTTATGTTCTACAGATAGATACCTTTCCAATGGTGCAAGAATCAGTCTTGTTGTGTTTCTTGTTGTTTGTCAATAAAGTCTTACAACATGAAACAGAGATCAGTTGCACTTAGTTTATTAGAGGCAGAGTACATGGTGGCTAGTCAAGAATCATGTGAGGCCATCTGGATGAGGAAGGTAATTCCCGGTTTGTTTGTTCGACAGATGGATCCAAAGGTGATACATTATGATAACCAAAGTTGTATCAAACTCTTGGTTAATCTAGATTTTCATGACAAGTTGAAGCATATTTATATTCGATATCACCGTCCCAGAGATTATGTGTAGAGGCATATTATGTCATTAGAGTACATTCTGAGGGAGGAGAAGGATTTAGACATCTTGATGAAGGCGATGACGTGAATAAATTTCGAGTTTCACATAAATTGTATCTGAGTAGTAGATAATCCCTTTTTTTTTGGGAGGGAGCATTGACATGACACTAAGAAATGGCACCCAAAGGGTGCTTCCGATTTTATTTTCCCTTAATTAAATTGGAAGAGAAATTGTAATTTCATCAAATGAAAACTTGTATTAGTTAATTGAGTGAGGGAGACTCAGTTATCTTAGGAAATTTGAGTTCAAGGTGATAGATGAGGCATGTAGAGTTCCCCCATGATTTTATGGGATCCATTTATAGTTATTTGATAGTTGTAATTAGCTAACTCAATTAATTGAGTTAAAATTAGTTTAACTAGTTATAACAGAGAGATGAGCTAGTGATATACCGAGTGAATTAAATATGATTTAATTCGCAAGTAGCGATTAATAAGTTGATTGATAATTTACTATAAATATTTGTTTCATGTTAGTTCTAAGGAAGACCTAGTTCAGTTTGAGGTTAAAGGAGAGATAACTATCACTATATATTTAGAAAGTTGTACAGGTCATTTATGGAGTCATCAAGAAACCTTGGATGAATTATACAATCAATTCCTTGGAATTTCCTATATGATAGAGCCAAAATTCATCCAAGAATGTCTCAGCAAGGTTGGTTAAACAAAAGATGATAATTGGTTAATTATTTTACTGATTCTCCCTAGATAAGAGTGAGACAGTCAATAGAGTGCATAAGTTTTTCAATGAGGGAAAAGCATTGTATTATTTCATATTCCATACTTTATAAAATATACAGATAGAGGGGTTTTGATAATTTGCATTCCCCCAATACATTTTTTACTTTGCAATTGATAATTTCTTTCTCTTACTTGTTATGTGATTATTGCATTGATTTTAGAAGGATTTCATATTTTTTTCTATTACATTACAATATTAGGTTGAGCCCCTTTCGATAACTTATACATTTACAACAGTAAATGACACTCTCTCTAAATCCTCATGGTTTAGGAGAAGTGATTTACTAAAGATTCATTATACGTCATGTTAGTTTCACAAGTTAGTCAAGCCAGTGGACAAGTGCACCTAACGAGTGGTAATTTTGGACATAATTTTAGGGGAAAAACACACTATATATAGGATTTATGTGGAGGTATCAAGTACTCACTTTATCAATCCAATTCGAGTGAGTCTAGGAAAGAAAAGGAGAAAATTTGAGGCTCATACCTCGTGAACCATGTGAATTGAAGTCTATTTGGAGATTTTTTTTTGTGGGAATGGTATTTTACACACTTTTTGAAGGGTTTTTGACAGTATTTGGGAGTATTTTTGGGCCCTAGTTACAAGGAAATCTATATAGTTGTTCTAGAATTTTTGTCTCAAGCCTATTGAAGGAAACATTTAGCCATATTGAAGGAAAAAAATAATACCTATTTGTTGAAAAATACAGAGAAATGTATACAAGCACTATTTATAAACTATGGTAATTAATTCAAATATATATTATTGTTATTTTACCGTCATTACGAAATCACACTTCAAAAATTCCACCAATAACCATGAAAGGAAAGTAGATGTCATAATGTTGAAAAACTTAGGATATGTGATATCACATGTGTAAGAGAGAGAGAGATGTGTGAGTGATAAGTGAATCTATAAAATCAAAATTTTCAATTCTATTTGATTCCCAAGATACACAAGATACATGTCTCTTTGTAAATTATCTCATGTCTTAATTTCTAGTAACACTGGACATTTACAGTTTTACTCATATTTATTAAAGTGTTAAAAAAAATGTAAAGAATGGTGGGAGATAACTCCTAATAAGTATATATATTTACATATAATGTCTATCCCTTTTTTTACCAAATTATTTCCTTAAACTATGGTGAGAAGTAACTTATGGTAAATATGCTATTTAAGTGAGTAGGAGATGTTTTAAAGGATCATTATTTTAGGTGGATTTGTTGATTTCCTTTATTTTATTTTCATTTATTTTTTACATATTATTATAAATACATCAGGTATTATGAATATTGACCATAGATATATTCTTCAACACTCCCTCTTATCTAGGGGGGCATTCATAATCTCTAACAAGATGTCAACAAATTGAATAGTTTTATAAACAAGACTAAATCAATATCACCATAAAATAAAAAATAGCATTTCCAACATGACAATCATCTAGTGCAAGCCTCTTGACATATAAAAATCATGGCATCCACATAGTTCCTATGGTACAAACATTAATATCAATTAGTCATCGTGATCCAGTTGGTGCATTAACCTCATGGTATCTAGATTAATCCTGGTTAGCCATCACATTATTAGTGCACATAGTCAAGGTTAAACTCCAAATGGCCTCAACACAGGACTGGATGTGAAAATGCACTCTCTCTACAAGGAAATCCAAGAAAGAGGTTGGGAGGCTCCAACTGAATAGCCTCTTCTAGACAATTCTCTATACTATGGTTAGAGTACTTGATACAGGGATAAATCCATGATTCTGGTCTTAGTACTTAATAGAGAGAATGTTATTTCATCATAGCATTATTCATAATTTTGGTCAATCTAGTCGGTATAAGGATAAAGTCCCTAATCCTGGTCAAGGTACATGACATTGAAAAAATCCTATCTAGATGTTTTTTGTATACAATATCAATCTAAGAAAAAGTAAATATCATCAAAAAAATATGTATCTAGGTAAATACCCTTGACCTATAACAACATCATCATCAATATGTACTACAACCCAGGTTAGCCCTCCTAACTTATGGTAGTTACTAAACTAGTCACCATGATCATGTGGGTGACTGACATCATAGTAGTCTTACTAATTCCATGTTTTCATCCCTCATCATCAAACCCTAGGGAAACATTTTTCCCAAATCCAAAGCCCATTCTCTAGGACATTTTGTTGAAGAGACACCCACTCCATAATTTTGAGGCCTAAAATACAGTTCCTTTCGAGAATTCTCATCCCTCATTTTATCTCACTAATATTCTAGGTCATGCTCTTGTCATCACCAATAGTTTGGGACATACCCCTATTGTACATCCATAAAAATTTTGGGTCAAGCTCCTGTTATCACCAATAGACCAAGCCATAACCCCGTTACCCACCAATCAATTGTTTGGGCTAAACCCAGGTTGTCGCCAACAGCCTGATCCACACCTGTTTTTTTCCATCCATCAAGTCAAGGCCAAGCTCCTATGCTCACCAATCATCCGAGCCATATTAACTTTTTCCATCCATCAATAGTTTGGGCCATGATTTTGTTGTCACAAGTGGTTCGAACCATACCCCTATTTTCCATCCATCAACATTCTGAGCCAAATTCACGTTGTCAGTAATAGTTTGAGAAATTCCCCTATTGATGTCAAATCAATGTTCCCTGTCACTGATAGATGATTTTTGGATTAATTAAAGCTTGTATCTAAAGTATACAAAAATAAATGGAGAGAAAGTTTTTGTGAGAAATTTTAGTTTTCTAATGACCAGTGAAGATATAATGGAGCCTCACTACTCACTTCTATAACATATCACTAATGTAGTGGTACTTTTTCTCAATATGTCTCAACCTACCATGCAATTTTGACTGTTAAAAATTATCATGGTAGATTCCAACACTTGCTCAAAAAATTTGAAAAGTAATTTCCAAAGCCAAAATACTTCCAAAGAAACTGCATAGGCTTCTATATATTTATCTTTAGCAACACTAAGTACCACAAAGTATTGTTTCCTACTCTTTCCATCGATGACACTTTCAAAACAATTACACTTACAATATTTAAATAGACTAATCTAATTTTTTTTCACATACTTCAAACAAGAATTAGCAATACCACAAGAGTATCTGGTCATCATACCTTGGTTTCATCTAATTCAATTTATTTACTACAAAGGAAATATTCATACCAAGTTCATTACATAACCAATAATTTTCCTTTCATCCTCAATTTTTTGGGAAGAATATTTCATGAGGCTTCATCAATCCAAAATCACATTTAGTGGCTATCTCATTTTCAATCTAAGACATATTGTACAATGATAATTTTTACTCCCTCTTATCTTGAAATTAATCATCTTCCTCTTCTTTGGTATAACATATCATAGTTCCTCAACATGAGTCCTTAAGGACCTTCTTAAATTATGGGACTTATTCAAACTCTTCATAACTAGAGAAAAATATGAACTCCCTCTTACTTGAAGAATATTCTATTCTTCATCTCTAGTAACAGACAAGAATACTTAAAATAATTTTATCTTCATGCTCCTTCTTAAGATCATATCTCCAAATATTGATTCGGGAACCTATCCTTTTTGTCACAGTATTTGCGATATTCTTCCATTTATTCTCTCTCTGTTGATAGAGAAGTGTATATTAGAATATTATGATGCAATTCTTCAAAATTCTGACTAAGATTCTCCTATGATGATAATATATCATCTCAGCATGATTCAAACATGATTGTGGTGATTATGCATAAAACTCATTCAAAGAAATAAAGTTGTAATGATTTTAACAATTATTTCATGCTATGATCTCCTCATCGTAACTTCAAGTTCCTTTAACTTCATAAAATAAATTTGTATTCTTAATACTAAGAACAATATGCTCCAATGAATCACCCTTCCAGAGACATTAATTAATTCACAACAATCTTAGTCACCAAAATAAATAGTATTCCAAGGTTATTTAGAATAATCTTGACCTTCAGATAGACTCTAAGGCTATGGTGAAATTTGTGTTACTTGGTATCTATAATATGTAATAAAACTTAAAACTTTTATTATTGTTATAGCGTGCTCACAAAGACTTCCAAATTTTACATAATTATGAGACAGAAGAAAAAATATTTGTTGACAGATACTTGTTCTAAGAAAATGTTATAACAAATATAAGTACCATAATTGAGTTAACAATTGTGGCACTTGATACATCGATAAAATCAACCAATTATGAAAATATTGTCAAAAAATATTTGACACATGGTAAATCAATAACATGAACATGCTACTATGATTCTGGTAAATACCTTTGACATGATCAATTTACACCATAATTTTGGTCGGTACTCCTAACGCATGGCACATCATTAGGATCAACTAGTCACCATAATTATTATCTCTGTAATACATGGGAAATAAATTATTCATGGTTCACCATCATTCTAGTCAATACCTGATACACGGTGGATCCTTAAATGCCACACTCTATATGAGTAATTATGGGCCTCTAGAGCCATTCTTCCTAATTATGTTCAATATTATTTACACAAGAATAAATTATATCCTCGATGTTATCTCATCAACACTCCCTCTCAACAAGAGAGACATTCTACAAAATTACAACCTTATCCCTGAAGTATATATATAGACTTCACCCAACGACAAAGGCTTTTCCAATAAATATCTATAGTCTATATTAATGCTTAATCCACTTTCCTTATTCCTCTATAATATCTTGACATTTAATCTAACGATGCTTTGACCTACCATCATTCTTTTCACCTAGATTGGATCACCATAATCATGTAATCGTCCTCTAAAGACATACTACTTCTCAACATGCCAATCCATCTGCAATATAGAGTGTGACAAATGTGTGCTTTATTTTCATAGTGATAATGAAGCATAGGATAAAACAATAAATTTATGATCTCTTTCTATCTTCATCACTCCCTGTATGATCTCATTCTGCAACTTTGCTTCACTATTTAAGTCAAATATAAAAAACATAAATAACTTTTCCATGACCAACTAGAGCATGTTACTACACCAACCATTTTAGTGGGTTTGCCGCCATAATTTTTTCCTTTTTATCTTGACTGGATGTTCTCTCTCCCACTGATATGTATCTTGTTTTGGTAGTTTTGGATGATCTCTTTATTAGTGTATTCTTTCACCATATCAACTATATCACTTAAATTTTTTAATGAAAATCCATAATTATTAACTCGTAGACCTACTTTCTATGAAGCTATTACGAGGCTCTCAGACTTATCCGAGATGAAATTATTTTTTCCAATTGCTCCCTTTGACACAAGTCCTTCATATTTTGTCAAAGGTAAATCACATGAGATAAAACATACCTATAATATCTTATTGTAATAGACTTCTTTTGAACTTGTTCCTTAAATTATTATCCTTGGATGGAAGAGATCATCTCAATTCCTTGCATAGGTTTACACGTGATCTTGAACTTCATTGCTTCACCAAAGCTTTGATGCCATGTTGAAAAATAGATTGAAATGGATGCAAGAACTATTTCTAAAATATAGTAATTACTTGTGAATATATATTATAGTTATTTTATCTCCATCAAGCAATCACACTTAGAAAAATTCAGCCAATAATCATGAAATGATAGTAGAGATCACAAGGTTAAAAATTTTACATGATGTGAGATCATGCATGTAAGAGAGAGAGAGAGATGTGTGAGTGATAAGTGAATATATAAAATGAAAAGTTTCAAGTGTATTTTATACCCAAGATACCCAATAGACATGCCTTTTTGTAAATTAAATCACGTCTCTTTGTAAATTAAATTCTATTAATTTTTCACATTTACAAGTTTACTCATATTTTTTAAAGTGTTAAAGAACCTATAAATAATGGTGTTTAGTAACTCTTGGTAAGTATATTTATTTAAATTTTGTTCCTATCCTATTCTTTATGTAAATACCAGCTCAAATTCTGGCTGTCATAATAAATTATTTATTTTATTTCCTTTCTTGTTTTTACTTAGTATTATAAACACATCAAGGATTACGAAGAGTGACCATAGCTATATTATTCAACACTATTGAGGCTAAGTTTAAATTCTATTATGGGGGTCAAATTCTGGCATTTCAAAGCTAAGTTTAGGCCTAGTTTGAAGGTTGAGTATTGGTGTTTTAGAGAAAAAAAATAGGTTTGGTTTGTAAAATAGGTTTGGGTGAATTATATGTTTAGTTAAGTTCTATTTGAAAGTTTTTTTTCTATATTTTGAAGTCTAAATTCAAGTTTGGTTAGTGGCCAATGTTGTAGTCTTCTTATATATAATGTTTTCATCTGATTTTACAAGTGGCTAAAATCTGTTGGAGAACTATTTTAAAAAACTTTGGAGGGCCAAGTTTGGTTAAAAAATGTAGTGTTAAAGTATTTGTTAGTTGAAATAGTTGTGATGTTAAGGGGATGATATGGTTGAGATCATTTGTGGACAAATATATTGTAAGAACAAAGATATCATGGATTTTTTTTATGGTAGTAATGTGGACTACATAAACTTGGTGTTTGTTTCAAAGGTTGATAGGCCATAGGAAGAAAACCACAATTTTTTTAAAATCATATTTGTCTACAAATCTATTGAAAATACTTGTGTATAAATAATAAATATAGAATGATTAACACATGCTGGTAGGTGGGAAGACCTTCTCTTTGAACATATAATAATCCGAATCAATTATAGTTGAAAAATGAACGACAAGAGTTGAGGAATTTAACGTGATAGATGGGTAGACCTTTTTATGATAAAATAAAAAGAATTCTTATGTAGGAAATCATGTGTCAAGGTCCAAGTCAGGAAGCCTAGTTGAAGAGAAAAACTTTAAGGTGTATATTTCAAACATTTGTGATTAAATTTGAAAGCGAAAACATAAGTGTTGCATGGTTAGATGGAAACTCAGTAAAGAATTTGTTGACGACTAGAAGTAATTAATGGTTGATCTAAGGAACACATTGATGATATATATTGGTGCCTATAGATTTTTGAGTTAGCGCTCAACTTGGGTGGGGGTGGTTAATGTCTCTAGTAGCTTGGTTCCTACATTTATTGAGTTCATGCTCACCTAGGGGAATGGAATATCTTGTAGGTTGGTGCCTACGAAACGTTTGAGTTGGTGCTTAATTTTTATAAGGAAGTTTAAAAAATATTTACAAAATTATTTTATAGAATTGTTTCTTATCAAAATGTATTTGTTTCATTATTTATCTACATAAAATTCTTGAAATTATAAATTGAGTTAAAAATAATGAAATATTGATTCACTCCCCATATTAGTATTTCAAAAAATTGGTATCATTGTGAGTTCTTTTATGGATAACCTAATAATGGGATGTCAGATGTTACAAAAATAGATAGAAAAGTTAATAATGAATTATGCCAAATCCTTGAAATAAATCTCCTTGATGGGCCTGAATACAAAATGTTTTAAAGGATATGAAGAAAATCAAAATAGTCAATGAGATCTTGAATGATTTTGCACCATATAATTTGAAATGGTATTTTTTGCTGTTGAAGAAAAAATAGTCGTGATTGGAAAATAAAATATAAGTCATAAAGAGTGCTTGAAAATTGTTTAAGTGAGTATTCATATCATTGATGAAACAAAATTGGACCTCCTTATATGTCAAATAAGGTAACTAGAAAATATAGAAGGAGTCATGTCAAGTTAGAAAAAGGAAAATGTTGAGGATTATAAGAAGCTAGTAGAAAAACTTCATCAAAAAAACAAAGAGAGAGAAAATATTTGAACAAGTCATTTATTTGGGGATTAAACTAGAAGATCATAAGAGAATAAAATAAGTGATGAAACTCAACCCGAACGAAAAAATAAGAAAATTGTGAGATGCTTGAAGAATAAATTGTGTCATTAAAAAATGAAGTAGACAAGCTCAACAAGAACTTCAAAATTTCTCAAATGTTGGATGATATACTCAACAATAAAGTATCAACATATGATAAAATAGGTCTTGGTTATGTGGGAGAGATTTCATACACAGAAGATGAAATGCTTAGGTAACCAAAAAATAAGAATAAGGAAAAAAATGAAGTTCATGCTAATATTACTCAAATCCTCAACCATAATCTAAGGAAGGGAAGAAATTAGGAATATCTTGGAAGAGATATTACACATAGAAGATGTGTTTATGCCTTTAAGAGGTCCCTATACAATACAAGTAACAGTGAAATATGAGAAAATGGTTAACAAAGAGTTGAGTCTTATCCAAATTATAACAACTTCAGAAGAGCTACTTCCACAAGACAATACTTCTCATGAAGGTATCAAACTATATTTATTGGAAATTATTTTTCATGCAAAATATTTAGACATAAAGCTAGAAATTTTAGAGCTTATGACACATATTATTATAGACTCCCTTACAAAAGCTGTAGAAGAGAATTTGTAGGAAATATAATAAAAGGTTCTAATGAATAAAATAGTAGAAATAATAATTCATTTTACCCCTTATTAAAATATAGTAGAAAATTCTAGAAATGCAAAAATTGTGGGAATGTGGCACATGACTGCATAATCAGAATGATATGCTCTCCTAAACAAATCAAGGAAGAATATATCTCTACTGGGCATCGAGAGAGATACACCAAGGGGCGGAGAATAAAAAAATAAGGGACAGAGATGTATTTGTATGCTCAGGACATAGGTCTTTTGGCGGGATGAGAACTTATAAGTTATGCATTATATCAATGTAATGTATAAGATCTAGCTTATGCATTGATGAAAGAATTAGGGACCATCTCATCAATTAAAAAAAAATATGTGAACTTTATATCTTCAAAGGATGATTGAGAAGCATGAGAGATCCCAAGAGCCTTCTCGAAAAAATATAAATAGAGGAAAAATAAAGGTAGAGAAGATGAGGAGCATCACAAGATACTTGTGGATGGATTTCTCTCTAAACATAGGGAAATAATTGGATAAGTATGAGGTTACCACTAAACAAAATGGAGGTTTCAATCGCAATTGGCTCTAATGATCATTAAACTCTCGGACTTGTCGAACAGATTCTAAATATTACTTTGCAATGCATTAGGAGAGATGAGGAAACTATGGAAATATAACAAAAAATTGTTATATGATTGTATGGGAATTTATAAAAAAAAATACATGTTTCAAACCATATTTATTTATTAATGACCATTCGTGATGTTTACAAAAAAGTCACAAGATGGATTGTTTTATTTAGATGTTGAATCAAAATAATAATTAAATATATAAATATTGCAATTATTTGTCTTGAACTAATGATACTTACAATGTATACCATGGATCTTGGTAAAATTTTGGAAGGAGGACGTAATTTTGTGGAAAACAAATCTATTATCTTTATTGATCAAACCTGTATTATGTGATAATTTTGGGCTAGTTCATTTGAGGTCTACAATATTATTGAAGATCTAGGAAGGGTGGCACAAAGGTCATGATCTCCTCAGTCCTTAAAATATTTAATTTAAGATGTACTAAATGTTTTATCAAATACAATTTGTCAAAACATATTTTGAGTTGGAAAGTCGAAGGGTATAAAATCTAATAATAGGTCTATTCTTGGTTAAATTTTGGAATATGGGGATTCTACAAAACTATGAAACTGATATGGTGGATCAGTTGATCCTACTAGTTTCGATGAACATGTTGTAAGTCATTTTCAAGACTGTGCTTGTATTTGTGATCCTCCTAGGGTTAATGAAAAATCATATGCTATTTACATATCACAATTTCGGATGTTAGAGGGAGATGATATATTTCACCAATCCTTCGAAATATCAATGTGAGTTTTTCTTCCACTCACATTCCAAGAAATGGCACAAGGAATTCCTTTACATTAATTGACATGAATTTCAAAAATTTGGTTTTTTGGGTCAAATATTGTGTTGTGAACCAGGGTATGAGTAAATTCATTATTGTAAAAAGGGTGCTTGATGTAATTGTGCATGTCATTCAAAGGAATGTATAAGTAAAAAGTTACATTCGAGCTTAGGCTTTATTTCCATATATTTGTGAAATAGCTCAAAAATATTGACTCATTTGATCCTACTCTTGAGCCAAGAATTATCAAGTACTCACTACATTTTCAAAGTATTTCCGTTATTTACAACTTTTGAGAGTACCTAGTCGGAAATTTTGATAGATGGAACAAATAGGAAGAAATACCAAGAGAAAATCAAGAATATAAGGACTTTTACAAATAAAAACGTCTATTTTTTTCATTCTGGAGAGCTCGTTGAGCCATATGGAAATATGAATGAATTCTAGTCAAAAAATTATAGTAGTGTGCATAAACCATTACTCATTGAGTATGAAATTTTAGTGGTTATTGATCATGGAAAACATGAAATACATGAGAATAAGCCTTCATAGAATTAGAATGAGGGCTTCATGAATGAGGAAGAAGGTCCATATAAGTTACAAAAATGATGATCCAACAATGTATTGTTCAACTAGCCTCTATGGAGAAATCTCCTCAACATAATTAGGCCTCTCTAGATTTGAAGGAATTCTAAAGATACGTATAATAGTCGATTAGATGGATAATTTCCATTTTGGACCTTACTTATATCCATATGATGTTTTGAGCTATGGAGAAATATTGCCATAATAAACACTGATTAAAAATTATGAATATGAAGATGAATATTGGATCGCAAAATTGGGGGGAAGAATCCTTAGTGATAGAAGAATAGAAACATATGTCACAAAGTGTTGAAAAATGTATATAGAGGGAGAACCACTTTGTATTTCATTCAAATGGGGAGAGAATGTATGTAGAGATAGCAGTTGATAATATGTATGGATAGAATTCATACAGGGAGAGTAGCTGCAACAAGAAGAAAATATCAAAGTATATCCATTAATAAGAAACAAGGATATTGTTGAAAATTATTATTAGTGATGTCAAGTTGTCCAAAAGAAAGACAAATTTACGTAGAAACATATTTCGAGACCTTTTCAATGATATATGGCATGCATTTTAGAAATATTTTACTTAGATTCTTCTCGCCCAATTTAGATACCTTACATCTAAATGAATTTTTACTCCAATTATCAAGCTAAAATGGGAGCATAATATATATGATTGAAAAGCTTATTTTGATTCACTTCCAATGGGATATGATAGTCCCTCTATCTCCTCAGTATTTAGGATAATTTTTTTTCCAAATATTCACTATACATTCTGTGAGTTACAGAAGTCATCCAGGTAAATGCATCAATGGCTTACACTTTTGGGCCAAATGTGGCAATGAAATTTCGAAATTTTACTGTTTTATCGAATTGAAGCCCTCAAAATTCATATAAGAGATGTGAATTTTGATTCATAGTAGAAATAAAATTTGTTGATAATTATGTTGTTATCGTAATTATTTTTTTCTCAAAAACAATTGAGTGTAATATAATCTATGAATTTTCCATTAAATGAAATGTTCTTCCTTGCAAATTTTCACACATCTTAAGAGATATGTGTGTTTTCATGTAGCATAAGTTAGTATAAAATGTAAAACTTAAAAAAAACAATATATATATATATATATATGAGCATGATATACACATATAGAACTAAGTTATTCATATATATAAATAAATTAAAGAACAAGACAACCATTTATTTTCAATTTATTTTTGTTTTGTATATTTTATGTTATTGATTTTTTATTTAACACCTTTGAAAATGTCCAAAACAAATTAAATCCTTACGTTGAGAAAAAATTACATGAAAAATATCATATGAATATGAAAATGTCAAACTCATATGCCATTATATAGAGGATTCCTTCAGGAATCCAACAAGGTCAAATTGTATACTGAACGAAAAATTATACCTAAAATATGCAATGATACAAAAAATTTTTGCAAAGAAATCTATAGAAGGGGAGAGAAAACTCTATATTTTAGGCCCTCGACAACTCAATCAAGCACTTAAAAGGCTCTATTCAAAATTTAAGGTGAAATTTGAAATAACTTGATTGAGGGTTTACCAACTCCTCGATACAGCTCTTGACATGGTAAAACAAGGGATCGGTCGAGCTATAGCTCGATTGATCCATTTGAACCATAAATTCAGCGTTGTGTTTTTGGCGGGAAGTTTAGAAAACTTTGAATGATCGAGCTCTTAGCTCAATTGATCATGTATGTTGATAGAGATCCTAAGTAATTGTGGGTTAATTTTGAGCTCGATCGAGTGTTTATTTTAGTCCCTCAAATAGCTTGACGAGGGATAAAATATAACTTGATCGAGTTTTTTTTTTCTTCCTCCCAAATTTCGTGATTACGAAAACATGTAACCCATCTTCATTCAGCCAACCCAACCACTCGAGAATTCAACCCAACTAATGGGAAAGTCAACCTTTATTTTGAGGCTATAAGGCACTATATATAAGTGTTATGTGGAGGAACCTAGGACTCATGCACTCAACCCAATTCGATTCTATCTAACTAAGTGAAGGAACAAATATGAGATTCATAGCTCACGGACTAAGTGAATTGATGCTAAGTTGGAAAAGTTTTCTACGGGAATGGTTTTTGGAACTCTTCAGGGAGGATTTTAGTCCTTGTTAGAAGGTAAGTAGCAGGTCTATTATAGAGGAAATTTTTCAACCATGATGAAGGTTAGTTTTAGCCATTTTGAAGGTTGAACTTCAATCCTTTTGAGGCTTGATTTCTTATCTATTTTGGGAGGAAAATTCAACTATTTGATGGTTGATTTAAAGCCTTATTTAAAGGTTGAGTATTAGTGTCTTGAAGGTCAAATTTACATCTAGTTTTAGGACCATTTTCTAGTGAAATGTAGGCCACATCTTGGTCTGGTTTGAATGCCTAATTTTTTTTTTTTATGGCCAAATTCAAGTATAGTTGGTGGTCAAAGTTCCAGTCTTATTATAGAAAAAGTTTTGGTCCTATTTTTTAGGAGAGTGAGGTTAGTTGGAGAACTGTCGTAAGCATATTTAAAGGTAAATTATATTTGGATAAGGTGATGTTAAGGGATTTTTTTAACTAAATTAGTTGTGTTATTAAGGTCATGACAGGGCGAAGATCTATTGTGGAGAGAGGTGTAATAAGAGCAGGTACAATTTTTGTGGTAGGCCTGTTGGTTGCATAATGTGAAAATTTTGTGCATAGGTTTATAGGCCATAGTAGGAATACATTCAAGATTGTAAAGTCCTATTTTTTTACAAGTGTGTTGAAAAGCGTTATGTAGAAGAAATAAATCTAGAGTCTTTAGTACAAGTTTTTAGGTGGTAATAATTTCTTTTTCACATATAATAATCCTAAGCAATGGTATTTACAAAATGAATAAAAGGATTTGAAGGAGTTAATGTTTCAGATTATCGATCCTATTTTTGAGAAAAATCAAAGAACTAACATGTAGAATATTAAGTTTAAAGGGTGAAGTCAAATAGCCTAGTTAAATAGTAGAAAATTAAAGCATACATTTCAAGTGTTTATGATCAATATTGAAGGCACAAACCTGAGGGTTTCATGGCTATATTAAAGGCCAATGAATATTTTTTGAAGGACAAGAAGTTATTGGTGACAAATGAAAGGAATAAATCAAAGACGCGTGTTTTTTTCTATAGTTTGTTGAGTGGGTGATTAGATGGGGGGATTGTTGGCACCTACATTTTCTAAATTGGAGCTCTGCTAAGGGAATGAAATATTCTGTTAGTTGGGGCCTATGAAAGTTTTAATTTGGTTCTTACTTTTTACAAGGAATCATATAAAATATTTACAAAGAAAAATTGTATCAGTGTTTCTTATATAAATATTTGTTTTTCATGATTTATGTGCATCAAATGTTCTAAAAGATAAAAATATTAAAAAATAATGAAATATTTATTCACCTTCCCTCTCATTATTTCCCCAAAAATATCTCACATAGATATATACGACCTAACGCTACGCCACACCCAAAAAAAAATATAAAAGAAATGATACAACAATGCAATATAGATCTAGAGTGAGAGAGTATATAAATAATCTAGAATGTAAACAATATATAGGGTCATTCCATGAACTTATAAGGAATGCAAACATATAGTATCAATATAGAAAAATATAAATGCACATATTAAATACTTAAGTAAAATGATGATTGTATCTGTTATCTAATTGAAGTGTAATTTGTAAGCTAATTATGCTCCAAATCCAACACTCCTATATTTAATGAGATCCCATAATAAATCTTCAATCAATAAGAAATAATCTATAAGAAATACTCCAATGTTTGTTTCTCCTATTTTCAACCCCCTTAACACATTTTATCCCTTGGGAAAGGATACAACTTAATTATATGTGTATGTTCAAGGAATATAACCATTTTCTCTATAGATAAAAAATTTCCCTACTCTAAGCTTTAAGATGTAGGAATCTTACTACCAATCTCACCTGTAGAGATTAAAACAACCTTAAAAGGTAACCTATCCTTCAAAATTAAATCAAATATAATCCAAACAATAATTATATGTTAAATTACTTGTTGATTAACTTCATTATGATGGAGATACCCCTAAAATTGTGGGTTATAAAACACCATAATATTTCTCTGTATAGATTTGTTAGTGAAACCCTTATTACCTTTTATCATGACCACACTTAGAAATATCTCCCACATAAGAAAACATATTACTACCATTTTTATGTTTTTGTGATCAAAATTATATTTGGCAGTTGTTTCTTACACTCTAAATATCTTACTACAAATTCTATCATCTAGTGATTGTGATCCTACTCGATAGTGGCATCCCACATATTGAAATAAAAAATGGTATAAAAAATCATGTTAAAATTGACAATAATCACACATTAGTGATGTTGACACTGCAAATACCTTCTTCGATATAGTCAATATTGGAGAAGAATATAGTTTTGGTCTACCAAGTACATAAACCATTCTTCATAGATTGTGTCGTAATAATGATAATATCATAGGCCATTTCTTCATGATCCAACTAGCATTATTATTTGGAAAGAAATATTTCTTTGAATCAATCTCAATATAACATCTTCCGAGGGTTACCATTTTCGCTTCACATTTTCATGCATTGATCAAGTGTCAATCATAGGGCACTATTGAGTTTCAATCCTTTTACATTTTTCATTTTTTCATAAATTATCTTTGAGGTCATCCTCACCATAATCCTTTCACTTGAATGCATTTCCTTCTGATTTCCATTAGTGTCTCAAACTATTATAGATTTTATTTCCAAAATACCAACGTATTTGTAACATTATCATCACAAATAAATGACATCATAACATGAAGTACATCAAGAATAAGTTGCAACTATATCTTCAAAAAGATAAAATTTTATCATACTTCTTATCACAAATGCTACAAAATAATTGGTAAGCATACACATTCTTTACAAAATATCATCATAAATAATATAAATATTCAACACATTAATAGGCATGTTAAATAACAAGCATATATTTAACACCTCTCATTCCACCAATTTTTTTATTTATTTTTCTTTCTTTCTTTCTTTCTTTTTTTTGATATATTTTTTTTCGTCTTCACTATTATCTATTGTTAAAAACTCTATTTCATTTCTAACTTTTTCCTTTCAATCGTTTGTTACTTTTCGACGTAGGATTAACATTACTACCAACCTTGTCAATTTTTATTTAATACCCTTTAATTATAATAGTACTCTATCCATACATTGATCAGTTTGGTTTTCCTCTCCAATTGATACTCTCTTTATTTACTAGAGAAATCGATACACAATATATATTGGTTTATATTCTCGCTAGAACCATAAACATTCTGGGTACCTAAAATTTGCATCCAAACTTTTACACCTATATATATCTATATGGTGTCTTATTGATCATTTCTTTATTTCCCCTTTCTATAGCTGATTTCCACATAGAATTTTAATATCTCGCATTTCAATACTTAATTAACCCTTTTCTAAAATTGCACTTACTCTTGTATTTCACATGTCAACTACAATTTTTCCCTTTATGCGAATTTCGTTTTCTTTTCATGTGTACATATGTAAACCTTCACCTTAATACATAAAAAGGTCAAATGATATTTTGGTCGACAACCAACTATACCACTATGATTTCGTTACTTTATCAAACTGGCCCTACCAATTCACTTATACATCTTGCTCCTGCCTATTCGATACAGTTTCAACTATCGTTTGGATTTTAATTTTTATAATGAGAGTACTTACAATATTCTAATTATGCATACAAAAACCTAATACTAAAATCCTTACTCCATACGTTAATTTCTATGGCTCGGTACACGTCGTGGTACTTTATGTACAATAGCTGTCGGTGGTGCTACCGTCCAGGATATTCTTGCATGATCTTGCATCGTTCATAATTTAATGACACTTATGCATCTCGATATTCAATATGCCAAATCTCCATGTGAATTTTTCTCGAGACGCGATCACATTAAGTTTCTTGTACTCGTTTACCTAGCTCTTTTTGGCGTGCATTTCATAGCATTGATCCGAGTGAGGACCCTTAATCAGTCACCACGTGGATGGCGATGAGAAGGGTAGGATTTAGGGTTTTCATGGTATATCAGTTTGTGTTCTTTCATTATGGTCTTCATTTGGACGTTGACACTTTCTTGCTGCGTTTTTGTCGAAGTTAAGAAATTGAGAGAGATGGAAAAAAGTCCATTTATAGAGAGGGCTTTCCACTGTTATATCACATGTATAAAATTATCTACCCTTGGGTTACTCTACTGTTATTTGGTGCCATTAATTCTTTTTAAACCCTCATTCCATATTTTTTCTGCTATTGAACCTTCTTGTATTGGTTTTATGCAAAGAGGAACAATATCCAATTGACGTGAACATTCTAGCATACTCATACTCAAGGTTTCACTATCCCTGCTCTCATTATTCACTAAACTCGAGCTCATTTAAACCTTAATGTCACTTGCAAGAATTATTACCAACGTCATGGTTGCTTGTCCATAACAAATATTCATGGTTGCTTGCTTGCTTGCTTGACTTGCTTGCCAGAAAGTTTAAATTTTAGTGGACTGGTTATTGATAATTTAATCCCAATTATTTACTAAGGTTTTTAACTTTCGTTCTTTCCATTTTGTTTTTTTTTTCACATTTTCTTGAATATTTCGCTGCTTATCACTTCGTAGCATTTTGATTCATGATTTCCAGGATGAGACTAAATTTATTTCTGTATGTGTTTTTAGTTGCTGGAGATGTCAGCATTGTATGCCAACAAGGTATGGGATGTTTTTAGTTCTTAGTTGATTTGATTTTAGTTCTATAATCCTTCTAAATTTTCGTATGGTACATATTATGGTATTTTCATGTACATGTGAGCACCCAAAGCCACCATACTTCTGCAATCCAATTCAAATTTCGCTTTCTCGATTTGGGGTTTCCCATTTGGTTTAATCACTACTCCATTGTTATATACAAGGTGGTCACCAACGATCATGACAACTTTTACATTTAATGATGGCGTCGTATTCTAAAATTCCCCTTTGTGTATTTTGTTTTTCCAGAACTTAGTTTCGGGAACGATAAACTGTAATTACATATTGCTTCAATGTAATGGTATATACTTTATTTGAAATTCTGGATTGATGTGCCTCAATATCATATACTTGTACTATATATACTACCCTTCTTGTTTCAATTTTTCTATTGTTGTAGTCAAAGGTCTTTTATTGTAGATAAAAGGAACTCAACTACTTTATTTTGCTACTTATTTCCCAATTTCCTTCATTAGCAAGTAATTTTTTCCCCTTAGGTACACTTATTCTCTTTCCTACTATCTTCTGTCTCTATTAAATTTATAGATTTGAAATAAAATTATGATCATATTTGTATGCGACCCATAATTTCAAGCTAGTTGGTGTCTCTCTCGCAGATTTGTAAGAATTTTATACTCATATGTTTGTTCACATCACAGTTTCAAATAGTATTTTACATCAACTCGTATGATCGAATTTATATACTACTTATTACTGCACCAACATATTTTTGGTTAATAATACTATTGAATACCTATTATATTTATATGCATACCAGCTTTAAAATATATGTATATATATTTACATGGATTTAGTTTTATATGTATATATACACATGTAGCTTTAGTAATATTTCTGGATCTGTACTAATTAAGGAAGATAGTCAACAACTACACACACACACACACACACACACATATATATACATATATATATCTGTGTGTAAATTTCTGTTCATATAGCTTCTTCATATTTTTCTTTTTTATCGGATACCTTATCTAACTTAGTATATAATGTCTGAATGTATTATTCAGATACATTGGATTTTCTTTTGGTATCATATACATGATTACAGAATAGCTAACAGTATGCATTTTCAATTTTATGTTCCTAGCTAATTCTTCAAGAAAAGAAAAATTAAATAAATATATATATATATATATATATATATATATCAGGCTTTACCATAGTTACCTTAGCTTTTATATTCTAGGCATAGTTATCTCCATATGTTTCCAGAATAAGAATTCCTTGTCTTTACATTATTATTTCAAATTTTGTTTAGTGTTAATGTACCATTTCATGTTATTTCGGTATCTCTAATGTTAAATTGTGCACTATTTTCTATATTTAATACAGTGATATATGCGTGTACTGTAGATTCTATATCTAACTGTAATGAAATTATTTACCGCAGATCTGTACCTTAATTTAGATTCCCCAATGTGATTTTTCTCCTTTGATAATCAAATCAGTTTTATAATAGAATTCTGATTTACTCCACTAAAGGCAATAAATTTTTTGTGAGGTGCCTAACCTGAGATTTGAACCCGTCATCGGGCTTATACATTCTAAGAAGTGGATCTCTATAGACTATGTCTATACAACCATACAAATTTCAGCGTTTCTATTGTATCCAAATTTGCTAAATGTATTGGCCCTTCCTATATTACTGTAGCTGATATTTTCTCAAATATATATATATTCTACAAATTTAATTTAATCAACATCACATTAACATAATTTTCCCCTAATCATTCACAAAGCATCACAACATTAAAATTTTAAATAAACACCATTTCAAATTGAATGTGCATACGACTTAGGTCTAACTAATTGCCTCCCAACCGTAGAGTTCTTTCTCGGTAACTCACCCCCGAGCAGAGATCCTTTGCTCGTCCATAGACATCCCTTTGTCTATTCTGAAACAACTTATTTAAGATTTGCTTTCCCCATCCTTTTTCCATTAACTGTGTCTAGTTAATTCATGATGCTTGATTCCTATTTTTCCTAGGGTTTCCCTTTGTTTCTTTCACAGAGGTACTTTTAAAGTTGTCTTTTCCGCTTTTCCAACTTTATTCCACCTCTTCCCAATAATTTCCTCTTTATTGGGGAAATTAGATATTTATCTCCAAATCTAATTTTAATATGTTGCTTTATTCCTTCCAAGGATTTCCGGAAGTTGTGGGAAATTCTTATCACCCTATCCATCCTCATGGATTGGGTTTCCTGACATGAAATCTCAATTTAGGCATTGCACATAACCTTTCCATTTTATGTTATTAATTTAAAATAATAAAATACTTCCACGCAATTTTTTTCCATTAGGGTCCATTGTACCCTTTTGGACTTGTTCAATTGTCAAATAAAATCATAGCAACCTGGGGTATTACATATTCCCCCTAAAATAAAAACACCGTCCTTGGTGTTGACAAAATAGATAACACAATAATTGTGTAAAAATTAATGGATAGTTTTCCATCATATCAGCCTCTCGCTCCCAAGTAGCCTCTTCGGGTGTAAAGTGCCTCCACTGAAAATTCACCCTGGCCACTCTCTGGTTCTGAAGTTCTATTTCTTCCCGCTCCAAAATTTGAAGCGGCTCTAGAAGGAATTCCCCTTTTGGTTCCACCTGAATCACATTCCAATCAATAATATGAGCATAATCACGCACATACTCTTTTAATAACGAAACGTGAAATACATCATGAACCTTAACGTGAATCGATAAAGCCATATTATATGCCATTGAGCCAACTCTTTCCAGTACTTCAAAAGGCCCACAGTATCCTAGAGCTATTTTTTACAGCTTCCAGTGTGAAAATTAGTCTTCTTAGTCTTAATCCTTAGATACACATGACTACCCACACTGAATTCTCTATGAATTTGTTTTTTATCTGCATAACTTTTCTGCATGTCTTGTGTTGTTTTGATGTTTTACTGAATCTTTTTCACCACTTTTCCCATTTCTTGTAAGGCTTCTGGTCCAAGTATTTGTTTCTCTTCAGGTTGAGTCAAACTTAGACAGGTATGAAACTTTCTTCCATAAAGTTCTTCAAAGGGGCTCATCCTTATGGAAGCTTGGTAGCTATTGTTGTAGGAAAATTCCACTAAGTGTAGATAGTCTTCCCATTTTGTTGGCCTATCCATCACATACATCCTTAACATATCCTCTAGAATCTGATTTGTTGTTTCTATTTTACCATTAGTTTTAGGATGGTAGGCAGTTCTAAAATTTAATTTGGTACCCATGCCTCCAAATAAACTCCTCTAGAAAGTTGTATTAAATTTTGCGCCTCTATCTGAACTAATCATTCTAGGAACACAATCAAATTTTACAATCTCCTTAATAAATACATTTTCCACTTGGGAAATACCAAAGGTAGATTGTACAGGTATAAAATAAGAAGCTTTAGTCAAATATAGAATACAACTATAATAGAGTCATGTTAGTATTTGGTTCTTGGTAAACCAGTAATAAAATCCATGGAAACAGTCTCCCACTTCCATTCTAGGATGGGTAAAGGATCCAGGAACCCAGCTGGATGCTAATGTTCAACCTTTACTTGTTGACATTATATACACCTAACTAAGTATTTTTCCACATAGTTTTTCATACCAAGCCAAAACAAGTTCTTTATTAAAGATGTAAGTAATTTATGATATCCAGGATGTCCAACATAGGGTCTTTTATGGTACTCATCCAGAATTTCCTTCTTTAGGGATTCTACATCAGGAATGTACAATCTATCTCTAAAACAAATTAGCCCTCTTTGGTTCTGTGTATATCCTTTCATTTCCATTTTCAGCATTTCTGACTGAATTTTTTCATAGTTTTGGTCTTGATTCACCACTTCTTGTATTAATCCCTCTATGTCAAAATTGGCACTACTCCCAACATTACTCACACTTTTCCAATAATTTTTTCTTAATGAATCCATAATCTTGTTTTCCTTACCCTTAATATGTTTGATCTCCATGTAAAACTCACTAAGGAAGGACAACCACCTATCTTGCCTAGAATTCAAATCTACTTGGGTGAAGAAATACTTTAATCTGATGTTATCTATCATCAAAACAAACGTTTTCCATAAAAGGTGATCTCTCCACATCTTGAGTGTGTGTATTACAGGAGCTAACTCAATATCATAAAAACTATAATTCTATTCATGTTTCTTACATTTCCTAGATTCATAGGCTATAACAGATTTTTCTTGTAGTATCGCTCCTCCTAATCCTTCTCCACAAGCATCTGTGCATAGTACAAATTCCTGATCTGGATCAGTAATATTTAAAATAGGTGTTGTTGTAAGTTTTAGTTTTAGTTTCTCAAAGCTGTTTTGACATTTTTCAGTCCATTCAAACTTAACTCCTTTCCTTTGTAGGGATGTAATAGGGTAACCTAAGGCTGAAAATATCTCCACAAACCTCCTATAGTATCGTGAAATTCCCATAAGAGATCTTATAGGAAACACATCAATAGGTATCGACCACTCTCTGACTGCTTTTATCTTTTTTGGGTCCACTTCTAACCCTTGTTCTGAAATCATATGACCCAGGTATTGAATTTTATCTTTGAAAAATTCACATTTGCTAAACTTATCGTACAATTTATTTTCCATGAATCTTTGAAAAACAGTTCTAAGATGTTCTTTATTCTCAGCTTCATTTTTAGAATAAATCAGAATGTCATTAGTAAATACTAGTACAAATTTTTCCAAGTATTTATTTAAGACACTATTCATTAAGCACATAAAAGGATCAGGTGCATTATTCAAACCAAACAGTAGAACCATAAACTCATAGTGTCCATACCTAGTTCTAAAGGATGTTTGAATTATATCTTCATCCTTAATCCTTAACTGATGGTAACCTGTCCTTAAATCAATTTTTGAAAAAAAAAATTCCCCTCTAAGTTGGTCAAAGAGGTCATCTATCCTATGTAAATGAAATCTATTTTTTATTGTCATATTGTTTAATTGACGGTAATCAATACACATTATAAAGGTACCTTCTTTATTTTTCACAAACAACACCGATGCACCCCATCAGGACACACTCAGTCTAATGTAACCTTGGTCCAACAGCTCTTGTAATTGCATTTTCAACTCCATTAATTCTGGAGTACTCATTTTGTATGGGGCCCTAGAAACTAGAGTGGCTCCTGGTACTAAGTCAATTAAGAAATCAATCTCTCTCCTAGGGGCAGATGACAAATTTCATCAAGAAACACATCTTTGAATTATATTACATAGGTAATGTTTCCAAATGATTTTTCTCTTCGTGTTGTCCCAATTCCTCTACATAAAATAAATACACTTGATAACTCTTTCTACAAATTCTCTTCAATTGAAGTGCTAAAATTTGCCTCACAGATATGGGCTTAGGTTTTCCTTTTACTATAACCAATTTTCCATCCTTGTATATAAAATGTATGGTTTTGTCTAAACAATTCAACATGACCTTTTGTTTCTCTAACCAGTATATCCCTACCAGTACATCATAAGACCCTAAAGGCAGAATATTTAGATTTAATTCTATTTGGTATCCATTTAGTTTTATGGCTATTTGGGGTAAATTATGAATCACCTTCCATTTTTTACCAGTGGCTAACTGAGCTTACCAAGACTAATGAAATTGTTCTGACTTTAAGTTACATTTTTCTACCATTTGAGGACTGATATAACTTAAATATGCACCTGGATCAATTAAAATAGAAACAAGTTGGTCAGCAATCATACCTTCTACTTCAACCATAGTGGACTGGTGTTCTTCTTCATGATCTTCCATAGCAGCACTAATTTTAGGGATATTTATTGCCACCTCATTTAAATTCATTACTTCTCTCAATACTTGTAAGATCTCAATGTTAATGTGTGGACAATCCCTCAATAAATGAGGTTTTCCACAACCCCATTATTTTAAAGGTTCTCTGATTTTAACTGTCCCCTCTCTTTTATTATTTCCATTCATCTATTTCGACACTGTTTTTGATTGAGTAGTTTGATTTTCTCCTATTTTGTTGAAGTTCTTTCTTTGGTGATTTCTCCCAAAGTTTTTTGGATATGCTGGTTTTGTTTTCTTTCTTCTGGAATCACTCTTCTCTCTATTTGGCCAATTCTTTGCTTGTTCAGTCTTACCCTTGGATTGCTAGTAACAACCTCATCTATGGCCTTGGGATTATCAAGCTCTATATTTTCCTTGTATACAGTAGGTAGACAGTTTAGAAAATGGTGTACCTTTGCCTTCTATTCTCTTATATAGGGTACATAGCGTAACAGATTAGTGAATTTGGTTACAAACTCATCTATTGAGATATGTCCCAATCTGAGTTCGTGAAACTCTTTGGCTCTATCATCATAATAGATTTCATTCAGGTATAGATTTTTGAACATGACTTGTAAATCCTCCCAAGTAACATTTTTCTCATCAATGGCATGAACCATTTTTGTTTCTTCCCACCACAAGGTAGCCTTACCTTGCAACTGATAGATGTCCAACCTAGCTCTGAAGTTACTTTCACACTCATAAACCTGAAAGTACTTTATCATATTAAGAAGCCACACTTTAGCATATTCCTCTTTCTCTTTATCATAGGAGGGAGGTTTAACCTTCCAGAATTCACCCTGCAATTCCCTGTTCCTTCTAGATTGTTGCCTAGAGGCATCATCTTCCTCAGAATATTTTGAGAAATTTACTCTTCCCTTTCTCTTCCTTCCGGAATCTTCACCTTCTTGACTATTTCGAGAAGTCAATTATCTTATCAATTTATCTTGCTCCTCACTAGCTAAATATAACCGTTCATTGGGCTTTTGAGCTGCGCCATTTCTCTTTGTATTGTATGCAACATAGCCATCAATGGAGCATTTCGATCTTGTGTGTTTTCTCCACCACCCAGATCCACATATAGCTCATCCACTTTAGTTATGGTTCGCAGCTCTATACCTCATCACTGTTCACTGTACATGAAATTAAACATTAGCCAAATTTTAAATTCAATAAAATTTTACAGCAACATAAAATTTCTTTGTGAGAAAAAAATTCCCCTAGTGTTTTAACTTGGGCTCTTATACCATTTGTAACACCTCTAATTCAACTAGTTTTTTTTTTATTTTTCTTCACTCTTATGTATTGTTAAAAACTCTATTTCATTTCTAACTTTGTCCTTTCAAACGTTCGTCACCTTTCGAGGTAGGATTAGCGTTAATACCGACCTTGTCAAATTTTATTTAATACTTGTTATCTATAATAGTGCTATCCATACATCAATCAGTTTGGTTTTCCTCTCTAACTGATACTCTCTTTATTTACTAGAAAAATCGATACACAATATATATTGGTTTCTATTCTGCCTACAACCATTAACATTCTGGGTATCTAAAATTTGCATCCAAACTTTTACACCTATATATATCTATATGGTGTCTTACTAATTATTTATTTATTTCTCCTTTCTATAGTTGACTTCCACATATAATTTTAATATCTCACATTTCAATAGTTAGTTAACCCTTTTCTAAAATTTCACTTACTCTTGTATTTCACATGCAGACTACAATTTTTCCCTTAATGGGAATTTCATTTGATTTTTATGTGTACATATCTTAACCTTCACCTTAATACATATAAAGGTGAAGTGATATTTTGGTCGAAAAAAATCTATACCATCATGATTTCGTTACTTTATCAAATTGACCCTACTAGTTCACCTATACATCTTGCTCTTGCGTATTCGATATAGTTTCAAATATCATTTGGTTTTTAATTTTTATAATGAGATTACTTACGATACTCTAATAATGCATACCAGAACCTAATAATAAAATCCTTACTCCATTCATTAATTTTTCCGGCTTGGTACACATTGTGGTACTTTATGGACAATAGGTATCGATGGTGATACCGTCAAGGATATTCTTGCATGATCTGGCACCATTCATCATTTAACGACACTTATACATCTCAATATTTAATATGCCAAATATCCATGTGAATTTCTCTCAAGGCACGATCACATTAAATTTCTTGTACTCATTTACCTGACTCTTTTTGGTGTGCATTTCATAGCATTTATCTGAGTGAGGACCCTTGATCAGTCACCACATGAACGACGATGAGCAGGGTAGAATCTATGGTTTTCATGGTATATCAGTTTTTTTTTTCTCACTCTGGTCTTTCATTTGGATGTTGAAACTTTCTGGGTGTGTTTTTGTCAAAGTTCATAAATTGAGAGAGATGGACAGAAGTCCATTTACATAGAGGGATTTCAATCGTTATATCACAGGTATAAAATTATCTACCCCTGGGTTACTCTACTGTTCTTTCCAGATTTTTTCTACTATTGAACCTTCTGTATTGGTTTTATGTAGAGAGGATCACTGTCGAATTGAGGATAAAATTCCAAAATACTCATACTCAGGGTTTCGCTATCCCTGCTCTCATTATTGACTAAACTCAAGCTCATTTAACCCTCAACGTCACTGGTAAGAATTATTACCAACGTCATGGTTTCTTGCTTGACTTTGAATTTTGTTTATTCGATTAACAATGGCACCATGGCCAAAATGTTTAAATTTGGGTGGACTGGTTATTGATAATTTAATCCCAATTCTTTAATAAGGTTTTGAAGTTTCGTTTTTCCATTTTGTTTTTTTCACATTTTCTTGAATACTCTACTACTTATCACTTAGTAGCATTTCGATTCATGCTTTCCATGATGAGACCAAATCAATTTCTGTGTGTGTTTTTAGTTGCTAGAGATGCTAGGATTTTATGCCCACAATGTATGGGACATTTTAAGTTCTCAGTTGATTTTGTTTTATTTCTATACTCCTTCAAAAAATTTGTATGATCGATATTATGGTATTGTCATGTACAGGTGAGCAACCAAATCCACCATACTTCTGCAAGCTAATTTAAATTTCTCTTTCTCGATTTGGGTTTCCCATTTCGTTTAATCGCTACTCCATTATTATATAGGTTGTTCACCAACCATTGTGACAACTTGGACATTTAATCATGGCATTGTGCTCTAAAATTCCCCTTTGTATATTTTGTTTTTGCAGAATTAGTTCTGGGAATGATAAACTGTAATTACATATTGCTTCAATGTAATAGTATATACTTTATTTGAAATTTTGGGTTGATATGCCTCAATATCATATACTTGGACTGTATATACTACCCTTTTTGTTTCATTTTTTCCATTGTTGTGGTCAGAGCTATTTTATTGTAGAGAAAAAGAACTCAGCTACTCTATTCTGCTACATATTTATTAGTTTCCTTTTTTAGAAATTAATATTTTTCTCTTAGTTATACTTATTCTATTTCCTACTAACTTCTGCCTCTATTAAATTTGTAGATTTGAATAAAAGTATGATCATATTTCTATGCAACCCATAATTGCAAGTTAGTTGGTGTCTCTGTGGCAGATATGGAAGAATTTTATACTCATATGTATGTTCACATCAGAGTTTCAAATAGTATTTTACATTAACTGGTATGATGCAATTTATATACTGCTTATTACTGCAACAAAATATTTTTGGTTAACAGTACTATTCAATACCTATTATATCTATATCCATACCAGCTTTAAAATATATGTATATATATTTACATGGATTTAATTTTATATGTATATATACAAATGTAGGTCTAGTAATATTTTTGGATCTATACTAATGGATGAAGACAGTAAAAAACTACACACACACACACACATATATATGTGTGAAATTTTTTGTTCATATAGCTTCTTCATATTTTTCATTTTAAGATGTGCAAGAATTTGTATGTTATCTGATACCTTATCTAACTTAGTTTATAATGTCTGAATGTATTTTCCAGATACATTGGATTTTATTTTGGTACCATTTACATGATTACAGAATATCTAACAGTATGCATCTTTAATTTTATGTTCCTAGTTAATTCTTCAAGAGTACAATATATAAATATTTTTCAAGATTTACCACAGTTACCTTAGCTTTTATTTTTTAGGCACAATTATTTACATATGTTCCCGGAATAATAATTCCTTGTCTTTACATTATTATTTCATATTATGTTTAGTGTTAATGTAGCATTTCATGTTATTTCAGCACCTCTAATGCGCAATTTTGCACTATTTTCTATATTTAATATAATGATATATGCGTGTACAGTAGTTTTTATATCTAACTGTAATGAAATTATTTACCATAGATCTGTAACTTATTTTAGATTACCCAATGTGATTTTTTTTCCTTTGATAATCAAATCAATTTTAAAATAGCATTCTAATTTACTCCACTAGAGCCAAGAAATTTTATGTGAAGTGCCTAACCTCATATTTAAACCCACCATAGGGTTTAGAAATTCTAAGAAGTGAATCTCAAAAAACTATGTATATACAGCCATACAAATTTCAGTGTTTATGTTGTATCCAAATATCTTAAATGTATAGTCCCTTCCTATATTACTGTAACTAATATTTTCTCAAATATATATATATATATATATATATATATATATATATATATATATATATATTCCACAAATTTAATTTAACCAGCATCACATTAACATAATTGTTCCCTAATCATTCACAAGGCATCAGAACATTAAAATTCTAAATAAAAGCCATTTCCATTTGAATGTGCATACGACTTAGGTCTCACTAACTGCCTCCAAACCATAGAGTTATTTCTCCGTAACTCACCCCCTAGCAGATATCCTTTGCTCTAGCCATAAACATCCCTTTGTCTATCCTGAAACAACTTATTTAAGCTTTTCTTTCCTCTACCTATTTCCATTAATTGTGCCCACTTAATGCAAGATGCCTTATTCCCATTCTCCCTAGGCTTTCCCTCTGTTTCTTCCACAGAGGTAGTTTTAAAGCTGTCTTTTCCACTTTTCCAGCTTTATTCCACCTCTTCCCTAATACTTTCCTCTTTATTATGGAAATTAGATATTTTTCTCCAAATCTAATTTTATTATCTTTCTTTATTCCTTTGAAGGATTTCTAGAAGTTGGGGGAAAGTCTTATAACCCCATCTATGCTAATGGATTGGGTTTTTAGATCTCAAATCTCAATTTATTCATTGCAGATAATTTTTCCATTTTATTTTATTAATTTAAAATAATAAAATACTTCCACTCATATTTTTTCTATTAAGGTCCACTGTACCCATTTCGACTTGTTCAATTGTTAAATAAAAGCATATAAAATTGGGGTATTACAATATATAACATCAAATACACCATCACAACCTTAGTCGTGATATTCATAATAAAAAATTATTATTGTGAATTAAATAATAATATAAAGAAATAGTTAAATCCTCATCCCAATCTATAAATCATAATATAATGAAGTAGTTCAATCCGCATCCCAATATACACAAACACATAGGTGCTTTCTTCTATCATTTGCAATCATCAATAAAAACAAGAATCTTTAAAAACAAAACAATAGTGTATTTAAGATGCCATCTTTTAGTAGTCAAATTAAAACCCAATTAAAACCCAATATAAATCAGGGACAACATAGTGACCTAGAATATAAGCCCTCTAATAAAATTTTACATAGGTATTACTCATCATAAGCTATATAGTATCATATAATCAAAGTCAAACATAAATTTCATTACAAGTACATATGAAATAAAAGATCATCCCAGCAAGAATAATCCAACTATCAATATAAATGATACATTGTATAGCTAAATAGCAGATCAGACAAATAATATCAATCACAACGACAAGGAAAGGGCATGTTTAACAACCAATCCTAAGCACGACCTTCTCTTCTTATATAGGTTATAATGTTCAAAACATTTACAATTTTCATGCAAGAATATTAGTTATTAGATACATTATATGCACATACACACAATTCTAAAAATACGTAAATCGATATTGTTCACCATTTTCTACCTACCTTTACTATAATGCACATGAAATAGCTAAATTTTATTTATAGATTACACTTTTGGTTTTATTTTCAAGTCACGTTTTTATTTTTTAACTTTTACGTATTTTATTTTAGGATATTTGTTCTTTATACATGGTGGAGTTCACTAGTTTTTAAATAGACAACGAATATGAGGTATAATATAAAAAAAAATGAATATACCTGGTTAATTAGTTTTAATTAAAATTATTGTAAAACACTAATAATATCATTCTTAATAGGGTCTTTAGATTTGTTGTTGATATTACAACCCAATATGGTAAAAATATTCTACTCAATTTTTTGGAAACCGAATCTATTATCTTTCTGGCTCAAACGTGTATATGCCATAATCTCAGGTTTTTTCATTTGAGGTCTACAATATTATTGAAGATCTAGGAAAGGTAGCAGAAAGGTTATGATAACCTTGGTCCTTCTAATAATTAATTTAAGATGTAATAAATTTTTTATCAAATACAATTTGTCAAAACACATTTTCAGTTGAAAAACAGAATGATATAAAATATAGAAATAATAGGTCTATTCTTGGTTAACTTGGGGAAGATGGAGATGATAGAAAAGTAGGAAACTGATATAGTGGATCAGTTGATCCTACTACTTTCCATGAACATGTTGTAAGTCCTCTTCAATACTATGCTTGTATCTATGATCCTCCTAGAGCTAATGACAAATCATATGCTATTTAGATGTCACAACTTTGGATGTTAGAGGGAGATGATATCTTTCACCACTTCTTCCAAATATCAATGTTGGTTTCTCTTAAACTCAAATTCCAAGAAATGGCGCAAGGAATTCCTTTACATTAATTGACATGGATTCAAAATATGTGGTTTTTTGGCTTAACTATTATGTAGTGAATGAAGGAATAGGTAAATTCATTCTTCTAAACAAGGTGGTTGATGTAATTATGAATGTCATTGAAAGGAATGTAGAAGGAACAAATAGTACATTCTAGCTTAGGCCTTATTTCCGCCTATTTGTTAACTAGCTCATGAATATTAAATCTCATGATTGTACTCTCGAGCCAACAATTATCAAGTACTCACTATATATTCAAATTATTTCCATTCTTTACAACATTGAAGAGTACCTTGTTGGAAATTTTTGTCGATGGAATAAATAAGAAGAAAACCCAAAAGGAAATCAGGAATATAAGGACATGTATGAATAAGAACGTCTGCTTTTTTATTTTAAAGAGTTTGTTGAGCCAAATGGAAATATCAATGAATTATAGGCAAAACATTATAGTATTGTGCGTAAAATATTCCTCATTAAGTATGAAATTTTAGTGGTTACAAATCACAGTGAACGTGAAATAAATAAGAAGAAGGTTTCATAGAATGAGAAGGAGGGATTCATGAATTAGGAAGAAGGTTCATATAAGGTAAAAAATTGATGATCCAATAGCCTATTGTTCAACTAGCCTCTATACAGAAACCTCCTCAGCATAATTTGGCCTATCTAGATTTGAAGGAATTATAAAGATAAGTATAATAGTTGATTATATGGATCATTTATATGTTGGACCTTATTTATATTCATATTATTTTTTTAGCCATGGATAAATATGTCCATAATCAACATTGATTAAAAATTATGAATATGGAGATGAATACTGCATTGAAAAATTGGGTGGAACAATCCTTAGTGATAGAAAAAGAGAAAAATATGTCAGGAAATGTTGAAAAATGTATATAGATGGAGAACTCATTGGTATTGTTTTCAAAGGCAAAGAGAATGTATGCATGGGGAGAAATTGACAAGAAGTATGTAGAGAATGCATATAGGGGGAGTAGTTGTCCGAAGAATAAAATATCAATGTATATCCATTAATAAAAAAAATTTAGATTATTGAAAATTCTTTTTAGTGATGTAAAAGGTTGTCCAAATGAAAGACAAATTTACATAGAAACATATTTCGATACTTTTCAATGATATATGGCACAGATTTTAGAAATATTTTACTTAGATTCTTCTCGCCCCATTTAGATTCCTTATATCTAAATGAATTTTTACTCCAATTATCAAGCTAAAATTTGAGCATAATATATATGATTGGAAAGACAAGTTTGATTCATTTCAAATTGTATATGCCACTCCTCCTATCTCCTAACTATTGAGGAGAAATTATTTTTTGATTATTCATTATACATTCTGCAAGTTGCAGAAGTCATCGCTCATTGGTATTGTTTTCAAAGGCAAAGAGAATGTATGCATGGGGAGAAATTGACAAGAAGTATGTAGAGAATGCATATAGGGGGAGTAGTTGTCCGAAGAATAAAATATCAATGTATATCCATTAATAAAAAAAATTTAGATTATTGAAAATTCTTTTTAGTGATGTAAAAGGTTGTCCAAATGAAAGACAAATTTACATAGAAACATATTTCGATACTTTTCAATGATATATGGCACAGATTTTAGAAATATTTTACTTAGATTCTTCTCGCCCCATTTAGATTCCTTATATCTAAATGAATTTTTACTCCAATTATCAAGCTAAAATTTGAGCATAATATATATGATTGGAAAGACAAGTTTGATTCATTTCAAATTGTAATAGTTGATTATATGGATCATTTATATGTTGGACCTTATTTATATTCATATTATTTTTTTAGCCATGGATAAATATGTCCATAATCAACATTGATTAAAAATTATGAATATGGAGATGAATACTGCATTGAAAAATTGGGTGGAACAATCCTTAGTGATAGAAAAAGAGAAAAATATGTCAGGAAATGTTGAAAAATGTATATAGATGGAGAACTCATTGGTATTGTTTTCAAAGGCAAAGAGAATGTATGCATGGGGAGAAATTGACAAGAAGTATGTAGAGAATGCATATAGGGGGAGTAGTTGTCCGAAGAATAAAATATCAATGTATATCCATTAATAAAAAAAATTTAGATTATTGAAAATTCTTTTTAGTGATGTAAAAGGTTGTCCAAATGAAAGACAAATTTACATAGAAACATATTTCGATACTTTTCAATGATATATGGCACAGATTTTAGAAATATTTTACTTAGATTCTTCTCGCCCCATTTAGATTCCTTATATCTAAATGAATTTTTACTCCAATTATCAAGCTAAAATTTGAGCATAATATATATGATTGGAAAGACAAGTTTGATTCATTTCAAATTGTATATGCCACTCCTCCTATCTCCTAACTATTGAGGAGAAATTATTTTTTGATTATTCATTATACATTCTGCAAGTTGCAGAAGTCATCGCTGTGAATGCATAAGTATGGGTTACACTTCTGGGTCAAATGTGTTGATGAAATTTCAAAATTTTATTGTTTTATGGAATTGAATGCCTCAAAATTCATATAAAAGATGTGAATTTTGATTCGGAGTGGAAACACAATTTGTGGAGAATTATGTTGCTATCCTAAAGTTTTCTTTTTCGCAAAAAAAATAGTGATATAATCTACAAATTTTCTGTTAAATGAAATGTTTTTCCTTGCAATTTTTCATAGTTAATAGCTATTTTTTGTTTCATGTAGCATAATTTAGTATAAAATGTGATTTTTTTTTTAATTTATATATTTATGAGCATGATATACACATATAGAACTAAGTTATATATATATATATATATATATATATATATATATATTGTTTATGAAAAATTGTATTTTTTTCAGTCGGCGAAGTAATATTTAATCGCATTTTGCAGACCGATGTGTTCTAGTTATATTTTTTTCTACTATTTAAATAAATTCAAAAAATAAGAGTACCCTTTTTAAGAGGACTGGTAAATGAACATATTTGTTTTCTTTTAATTTTTTTTGTTTTGTATATTTTATGTTATTGATTTTTTATTTAACACCTTTCAAATTGTCGAAAAAAATGTAAAGCATTTCATTTTAAAAAAATTATATAAAAAGTATCCTATGAATTTGAAAATATCAAACTCATATGCCATTATATAAAGGATTTCTTCAAAAATGCAACATGGTCAACTTTTATACTCAAGGAAAAATTCTACATGAAATCTTGAAGGGTACAAAATGGTGTTGCAAATAAATCTGTAGAAGATATATATTTTAGGCCCTAGCAACATCAATCAAGCCCTTAAAAATATTGATTCAACACTTAGGGCGAAATTTGAAATAATTTGATTGAGGATTTAACAAAGCCTCGATAGAGCTCTTGACATGGTTATAGAAGGGATCGGTTGAGCTATAGCTCGATTGAACCGTTTGAACCATAAATTGACTGTTTTTTTTTCAGTGGGAAGTTTAAAACACATTGCACTATCGAGATTTTAGCTCAATTCAACATGTAGTTTGATGGAGCTATTTTTTTCTCCCTCCCAAATTGTGTTCTTGAGAAAACATGTAACCCATCTTCATGCATTCACCCAGCCCAACCGACAAGGAATTTAACCCAACTAATGGGAAATTCAACCTTGATTTTGAGGCTATAATACACTATATATAAGTTTTATGTGGAGGAACCTAAGACTCATTCACTCAATCCAATTTGATTATATCTAACTAAGTGAAGGACATGGAAAATTTTAGGGGCTAATATTCGCAGATGGGCTAATTTTCCATGGTTTTTCCAAAAAAAAGATTCGGCAATTTCCATTTTTTTATAAAAATCACCAAAATTATATAGACAATATATATAATATCATTATAAATTTGAATAATTTTACAAATATATCAATAAACATTTTATAGCTTGCATATTAGGGAATAGTGAGATTCACCAATTTTTTAAACATCAAAATAATTTTCCATCCTTGAAATTTTCCCCGGTGAAGAATAAATTCTAAGGTTCATAACTCATGGACCAAGTGAAGTGAAGCTAAGTTGGAGAAGTTCTCTATGGGAAGTGTTTTTGGAACTCTTCAGGGAGGTTTCTATTCCCTGTTAGAATGTAAGTTACAAATCGATTATAGAGGAAACATTTCAACCATGATGGAATCTATTTTTAGCCATTTTAAAGGTTGAAATTTAGTCCTGTTCAGACCTGATTTATTATCTATGTTGGGGGGGCTAGGGGGGAATTCTAGTGATTGATGGTTGATTTAAAGCCTTTTTTAAAGGTTGAGTATTAGTGTATTGAAGGTCGAATTTACATCTAGTTTGAGGAACATGTCATATTGAAATGAAGGCCAAGTATTGGTCTAGTTTGAATTCTTATTTTTGTGTTTTGATGGCCAAATTCAAGTCTTGTTTGTGGTCGAAGTTTTACTCCTATTACAAACAAAGTTTTGGTCTTATTTTTGGTCTTATTTTTTAAGAGGTTGATCTTAGTTGGAGAATCGTCGTAATGATATTCAAGGTAAATTCTAGCTAGCTAAGGTAATGCTAGCAAAGTTTTTAACTAAATTATAATGTGTTGTTAAGGTACTGACAGGGCCAAGGTCTATTGTGGAGAAAGGTGCAATAAGGGCAGGGATATCCTATACAATTGTTGTGGTAGTCTTGTTCGTTGCATAAGCTGAGTGTTTGATGCATAGGTTTATAGGTCTTAGTAAGAAGACATTTAAGACATTCAAGATTGTAAAGTCTTATTCCTTTACAAGTACGTTGAGAAGCGTTATGTAGAAGAAATAAATCTATAGTGTTTAGTAAAATTTTGTAGGTGTTCAGAACTTATTTTTCACATATAATAATCCTAAGTAGTGGTAGTTACAAAATTAAGAACAAGAGTTGAAGGATTTGAAGTTTCAGATCATTGATCCTCTTTTTGAGAAAAAATAAAGAACTAACCTGTAGGATATTAGGTCTAAATGGTGAAGCAAAAAATCCTAGTTGAATAGTAGGAAATTAGAGCGTACATGTCAAGTGGTTATGATCAAGATTGAAGGCAAAAATCTAAGGGTTTCATGGTTAGGTTAAAGGTCAAAGAATATTTTTTTAATGATAAAAATTTAATGGTGACAGATGCAAGGAATAATTCGAAGACATAGGTTGGTTCCTATAGTTTATTGATTGGGTGCTAAGGGGGATGTTGGCACATACATTTTCTAAGTTGGTGCTCTGCTAGGGGAATGAAATATCCCGTCGATTGATGCTGATGAAATTTTTAGTTTGATGCTTAATTTTTAGAAGGAAGTCTATAAAATATTTACAAAGAAAAAATGTATGAGTTTTTCTTATCTAAACATTTTTTTTTCATGCTTTACATGCATCAAATGTTTTAAAATATAAAAATAAATAAAATTAAAAATAGTGAAATATTGATTCACCCTTCCTGCAATTATTTCCCCAAAACTCTCCTAGATAGATATATACAACATAACCCTACCCCCCACCCTACAAACAAATATAAAAGTAAATATACAATAAGGCAATAGCAATGCATAGATTAAATACTTAAGTAAAAAAATGCTTGTATTTGTTATCTAATTGAAGTGTAATTTGTAAGGTAATTATGTTGCAAATAGCACACACCTATATTTCGTGAGATCCCATAAATAAATCTTCAATCAATGGGAAACAAGCTATAAGAAATAATCCAATGTTTGTTTCTCCTATTTGCAACCCCCTTAATAAATTTTATCCCTTAGGCAAGGATACACCTTAATTATATGGGCATGTTCAAGGAATATAACCATTTCCTCTATAGATAAAAAATTTCCATACCCTAAGCTTTAAGATGTAGGAATCTTACTACCACTCTCACCTCTGGTGATTAAAACAACAATCAAAGGTGGTATCTTCTACAATTAAATCAAATATATCCAAAACTATATCTATCGGTTAAATTATCATTTGACTAACCTCATTATGATGAAGAGGCCCCTATAATTGTGGGCTATAAAACCCCACGATATTTATATGTATAGATTTGTTACTGAAGCCATTATTACCTTTTATCATGACCACACTTAGAAATAGGTCTCACATAAGAAAACATATTACTACCATTTTTATTTTTTGGTGATCACAAACTATATTTCGTAGTTGTTTATTACTCTATAAATATCTTACTACAAAGTATATCATCTAGTGATTGTGATCATCCCACATATTTAGATGAAAAATGGTATAAAAAACCATGTTAAAATTTATATTAATCACACATTAGTGATGTTGACACTCTCAACCCCTTCTTCGACATAATCAATATTGGAGAAGAATATGGTTTTGGTCAACCAAGTACATAAACCCTTCTTCATAGATTGGGTCATAATAATGATCATATCATATAACCTTTCTTCATGATCCAACTAGCATTATTATTAGCAATGAAACATTTCTTTCAATCAATCTCAATATCACATCTTACTAGAGTTATCACCTTTCCTTCACCTTTTCATGCAATGGTCAAGTGTCAAGCATAGGGAAATAGTAAGTTACAATCCTTTTCCATTTTTCACTTTTACATAAATTACCTTGAAGGTCATCCTCACCATAATCCTTTCACTTCAGTGCATTTCCTTCTCATTTCCATTAGTGTGTCAAACTATTATAAATTTTATTTCTAAAATAGAAACTTAATTGTAACATTATCATCACAAATAAATGGAATCATAACATGAAGTACATCAAGAATAAGTTACAATTATATTTTCAAAGGGATAAATCATGTTATCATAATTCTGATCACAAATTCTACATAAAATTTTGTAAACATACACATTTTTTACAAAATATCATCATCAATAATATAAAGCTTCAACGTATTTGAGAATGATAAATAACAAGCATATATAACATCAACTACACCATCACAACCTTAGCCATACTATTCATCATAAATTTAATTTATTTATTGTAAATTAAATCATAATATAATGAAATAGTTCAATCCTTATCCCAATCTACACAATCACATAGGTGCTTTCTTCTATCATTGCAATCATCAATAAAAGTAACAAAAACAATAGTGTATTTAGGATGCCATCTTTTAAGAGTCAAATTAAAACCCAATCTAAAGAAAGGACACCATGTTGACCTAACACATAAGCCTTCTAATAAAATATTACTTAGGTATTGCTCTTTATAAGCTATCAAGTGTCATAGCATCAAGTCAAGCATAACTTTCATTACAATTACATATGAAATAAGGGATCATCCTAGCAAGAATACTCCAGCTAATAATATAAATCAAAAAATGTATAGCTAAATTCTAGATAAGAGAATGAATATTAATCACAACGACAAGAAAAGGGCATGTTTAACAACAAATCATAAGCCCGACCTTCCCTTGTTATATAGGTTTCCCTTGTTATATAGGTTATGCTGCTCAAGACAGTTATGATTCTCATGCAAAAATATTAGTTATTAGATACATTATATGCACCCACACACAGTTTCAAAAACACATAAATTGATGTTATTCACCATGTTATACGTACCTTTACTATAATGCACATAGAAATAGCTAAATTGCATTTATATATCATTTTTTTTTCTAAGTCATACTTTTTTTTCTAAATTTTACATATTTTATTTCTGGGAATTTCTTCTATACATAAGATGGATTTTATTACTGTTTAGTTGAAAATAAAATTAAAATATTCTATAAATAAAAAAGAAATATAAGTTATAATAAAAAGTAAAATTAAATATACATATTTAATTTTTTTTTTCACAAAATCGGTTTCTGATTGGTATTCAAAAAAAGAGAGGGAGACGGATCTCCAGCTTTACAAGATGGTGTTGGAAAGGGGAGGGCCAACAGTAGATGTGATTGGTGTCAATTTATGTTTTACAACTTGCTTCCTTCACTATGAAAAAGAAAGAGACAATATATATTCTAACAAACTGCAGTAATATAAAACAGATTTTACATTTCATATTTAATTTTGCAGGTGTGTCATAATTGCTACCCATTGAGGTAGTAATAATGCCGCTCGATTAATTCAAAGAATATTTTGTTTGACGGTCTTTTACTTGTGTTCAGGGCAGCCTGTGAAGTTGACAGGGGCGAAAACAAGGTCGCAAGAGGACAAGTTCTGGAGTAGAGAGACTCTGTCTGCGCGGACAGATACGCAGAATTCGTGAAGCAGTGTCTGAGATGCGACTGATATCGATAGAGTGAAGTTGGGAAGATATCAGCTGGTATTTGTAAGCATTCGATTAAGCACGAGAGGTTGAATACACAGAGGGCGCAGAGCTTAATGGAGTTTAAAGGGGCGATCCAGAGAGAGTAAGATTTTGATGCTGTAGAGGTTACATGTGTGGGGATCACTGCCAGTGGAAAGAAGGCTAAAGTGTGAGTCTTCGCAGAGAAGTTGGGAAAAGGGCTTCGGAGACCAAGAGTAGTGATCTGCTGTGGGGCAGATCTGCTGAGGAAAAAGAACCTGATCATGGCAAGAAAAAGTACTGGTCAGAGCCATTACACCGGAGGTTGCCAACAGTGTGAGAGCATGCTTTGTTTGCCAATTCATCAACAGTTTTGTTGAGTGAACGAAGAACTTGGTAAAATCGATTTCCTTCCATCTGCTGGTAAAGAGATTGGCATCGCTCTATAATTTGCTGTAGAATCAAATTTTGGGCTTTACTGTTACTTACCAACAGACCAATAACAATGGAAGTGTCTCCAATTATTATAGCCTTGGTTATATCAAGTTTCTGAAGCTGGAGAAAACCTTGGAAGAGGGTGAAAGCTTCAACCTTGTTGTTGGAAACAGACCCCAGTCCCCATTCATATTGTGTTAACACATCACCATTACCATTGCAGATGAATCCTCCAGCCCCAGCCATTCCTGGGTTGGACTTGGAGGCTTCATCGAAAAAGAGATAATGGGTATTACAGTTCTTGAGCCATCGAGCAAATTCTTCTTCTTTCATCCCAAGTTTCCAGCTACACCTGGAGCTATCTCTTCTACTAGGATTACTTCTGTTTTGTTCTATGTTGCTTCTGTCTAGAATACGGCTATGTAATTCCTTTCTTCTACATGTGGATCTAGCACATTCAGATTCCCTTGACATTTTCTGGACAAAGCTTCCAAATTGAGACTCCAAGCTTTGTTATAGAGCTTTCTAACGTTGGCTTCTTTATCTTTGAAGATCATATTGTTTCTTGCCAACCAGATGTTCCATAGAAGGGTACAAGGCAAGGCATTCCAGACCCTTCGAGCTATGTTGTTTATTTTTTTTCCCCACGGGTAGATTTTTTTCCATATGTGCAGCACTTCAAATATGCTAGTGCTAGGCACCCAAGGGGGATTGTGGCTCCGAAAAGATTCCTTCCAGCAAGTTGAGGCAAATGGAAAGTCTATGAATAGATGTTGGCTTGTCTCTTCTTCATATTGACAGTTTGGATAGCGAGATGGCCCATTTATTCCTCGCTTTCTGAGGTTCTCTGAGGTGAAGGATTTCCCTCTTAGGAGGATCCATAACAAGAATTTGATTTTTGGGAGAGTTTCTGCCTTCCAAACTAGTCTCCATTATGCCCAGATAGCCATGGGATATTCGATGTTGCAGATTTGATGATAAGCAGTCTTAATAGTATAGGTTGTGCCTAAAGGGTCCCATCAAAAGTCATCAGCAACGTAGCGTTTGGAAGGTGCTATACCATGAAGATAATCTTTCAGGTTGTTGAGACTGATTTCTGTATCTGCTGGTATGTGTGGGAAGGTCCAAACTTTACAGGTATGAGAGTGGGCTTCCCATTGAGAAATCTGATCTAGTGTTTGTATCCCTGCACCGTTGAAAAAATCTAGAATCTGCTGTGTACCAGGCCATCGACTTATGGGTTGTTGCCCCATTATTTTTTCTTCCCCAATTCTTATGTAGCTGCCACCTTTGGGAACTATGGAAGTGTTTTGTTTAAGAAATGGTATAGCTTTCTTACACATCCTCCAGATTTTTGAGCATGTTCTATTAGGTAGCTCATGATCCAAAAGCTCATGCCTTGGGTAGCTGAGATATTTTTTTTCTAGAACTGTCTTCCACCAAGAATTCCTACCAGATATGAGTCTCCACACCAGCTTGCCAGCAAAGGCAAGGTTTAGAAATTTAGAGGATCTGGTTCCCAGCCCTCCACTCTCACAAGACTAAGTGACCTGCTTCCAGCTTACCAAATTGTATTTTTTTTTTCTCTGTTCTCCCTCCTTGCCAAAGAAAGTGATGAAGGAGAGCATCCATTTTAATATGAAAACTGGTAGGGGCTTGTATGAGAGTAAAATAGTACAAGGGAAAGAAGGAGAGGCCTGCTTTAAGAAGAATTAGGCGCCCTGCTGGGTTAAGCCAAGAGGTGCCCCAATGCTGTATCTTCCTTTTCATCTTGTCGATAATAAGTTCCCAGGGAGCTGATTTCAAGATGCCGACACTCACATGCATGCCCAAATAAGTAAAATTATCCCAATCCAACTTACATGGAACCCCAAAAATATTATCAATCCTATGGAGAACTTGTGCTGAAGCGTTCCACCCATATATACAGCTCTTAAGGTAATTTATCAGACCTCCAGAATAGTTCATGTATTTATCTAGGAGAGCTTTGAAACAACGAGCGATGATGTTTGAAGCTCCCCCCATTAGTAGAGTATCGTCAGCAAACTGAGAGTGATTGATGTTCTTGACTCCATTATCAAATTTCATCTCGGTGATGAGGCCCATACGATGGTTGTAATCTAGAGCTCTACTAAATGATTCAACCATCAAAATAAAGAGATAAGGTGTAAGGGTGCAGCCTTGTCTAAGACCTCATGAGGATTGGAAGGGTGGTTCAGGTCTGCCACTAATAAGAAGGGAGATCCAAGGTCTTGTGATGCAGGCTTTGATAAGGCTGATAGAGGATGTGGAAAATCCTATTTTTTCAAGCACTGCAATTAGGAAAGAATGCCTAACACGATCAAAGGCATTGGCTAAGTCTAACTGTAAGATGAAGCCTTTCTCATTTCTAGTTTTACTGGAGTGGATAGCCTCTTGGACAAGAAGGATGGAGTCCAAGATTTGCCTATTGGCCAAAAATCCCCCTTTATTTTCTGAAATGAGAGAGGGGAGGAGAGGTTTTAGTCGAGTAGCCAAGATTTTTGTCAAGATTTTGTATGATGAGTTACACAATGATATGGGGTGAAAACAAGAGAAGGACAAAGGTCGATTTTCTTTAGGGATAAGTGCAAGGTGGGTTGCATTAGTAAATACTCCTATTTTTCATTTGCGTTGGGTCCATCTTAGCATCTTGACAAGGTATTTTTTAATTGTTCCCCAGTATGTTCTATAGAAACAAATTGGAAAGCCATCTGAACCTGGGGCTTTATCTGGTTGAAGAGCCCAGATGGCATCTTGTATTTCCTCTTCATTGATTTCCTTAGTCAAATCTACGTTGATATCCTCACTGATTCCTTTGGGCATGTGTTGTAGGAGGTCTGAATCATCCTCTGTTTCCTTTATCTCCGTTAAAAGAGTGTTGTAATAGGTTGAGGAAGTTTGTTTGATATCTTCTTGGGTTTTTTGAGGGCGGCCTTCCTCATCATTGATCATGGTGACATTATTTCTGACTTTCTTGACAGTTGCTTGCTCATGGAAAAAAGCGGAATTTTTATCTCCTCCTTGAAGCCAAAGCTGTCTTGACTTAATTCTCCACTTTTGTTCTTCTTCTCTATTAACCCGGTACAGTTGATAATATAAATAACTTTCTAATGCTTTATCCTCGTGGGACAGCCTGTTCTCCTCTATTTTCCTGTGATTTTCTTTCAATTTATTTTTTAGCTCAGCTTTGGCATTTTCTGGTTCTTTGTAATGCTGCTTCGCCCATTCCTTCAAGGCATGTTTTGTATTTTTCAGTTTGCATTCCCAAATGAACCTGGGTGATCCTTCTATGTGATGCTGCCAGGCTATTTTAACAATCTGATCCACAATTGGATTGTTGCACCATAGAGAGTTATATTTAAAAGGCAACGGCCCCAAAGGACAATGTGCTTCAAGGAAAATGCTGATGGGGTAGTGATCGGAAGCTAAATAAGGAAAGATTGCAGCATGAGCAGTGGAAAACTCAAATAGGGAAGTAGTGTTTACCATAATTCTATCAAGGCGCTCCATCATGTTATCTTTGCCCAGCCTGCGGTTGTTCCAAGTATACCTCTGATTTTTTGGGATGATATCAACTAAATCACACTCTTGCATGATGTCTTCTAGCTTTGCTCTATAAGGATCATGTGTAAATATGCCCCCTCTTTTTTCATTGGAGTGTAATATAATATTGAGGTCTCCCCCAAGGATGATATTTTTGTTATCTTCAGCTTGGATGTCTTCTTTTAGAGTGGCCCAGCACTGCTCTTTGTCTCGGAAATGGTTCAGTGTATAAGTGTTATAAATGACTATTTGTTTGTGCTCTTCTTGCTTTTCTAATATGACTTTGATCCAGTATTTATTGTTAGTATTGGATGTGCATGTCCAAACATTTTTGTTCCACATAGTGGTGATTCCACTAGAAGCTCCTCTTGCTTCACATATGTGTGCATCATAATTCCTGAGCTGGTCTATAATTCTTGTCATCTGTTGCAGTCTTTTCTTAGTTTCCTGAATCATTACAATGCCTTGCTTCTCATGGTCTGTAAGATCTTTAAGGGAAGAAATTTTAGAGGGGTGCCCTAGTCCCCTACAATTCCATGATATAACTTTCATCATTGAGTATTTAGGTTTCAGAGAGATGCTCTTCCCCCTTGCTCCTAATGTGTTGTTTCTTTGTTGTTTGGACCCAATATATAAGTTTCTATGGGATTTTGAGTTCCCATGGTAATATATTTTTGAGCATTTTCATCTCTTTGTTGTTTGCTTCATTTCCTGCCATGTCCTTTTTTTGAGACTCTTGATTGACTCCATGCTCTTTCGAGGAGCTTCTGGTAGTTCGGGGTAGGGGGGGATTGGTAGAATGGGAGGTAGAGGATTGAGAAAGGGAAAAAGGGATGGGGGGATCATTTTCAAGGGGGATCAGGGGGTCATTTTTAGGGAGAGAGAGGGCGCCAAAGGGATTTGAAGAGATCAGGGGAGAATCAGAGGTTGGCCCCGGGGTGGGAAAGATGGGAGGGCCTAGAGAAGAGGAGGGAGGAGGGACAGCTGAGGAGGAAGCTTTGGGGGGAGCTGAAGGGGGATTTGGTTTGGGAGGGGCAGATTTGAGAGGAGCCTCTTCATAGTTAGCTATCGAGCCAGATGTAATCTTCATTTTTTTTACAGTTTCCCATTGTTCCTCAGATTGAGCAGGTTCATCATTAACTATTTTAGAACAACGATTGGAAAAATGGCCGTATTCGTGACATACCTTGCCTTTAAAGGGAATTTGTTCGTAGTCCAGTTGCTGAATGTGCGTCCATTCATCCACCTTTAGTTTGATTACTTCTGGAAGCCCCTTGCAGAGATTAAATTCAACACATATACGTGCACACGCCTGCATATTATCCTTGGGCTCACTCCGATCAATGTATTTTCCAACAGAATTGCCAATGGCTCGAACCGATTCATCTCCCCAGCAGTGGAGCGGGAGATGCGGAAGTCGAACCCAGACCGGGACTGCATTAGGGACATCCAGCTCAGGATCGAAGTCTAGAGTCCATTTGTTTAGATACAAGCCACGAGAGTCCATGAAATATGGGCCATTTCTAAATATTAAGTCCTTGTCTGCTCTAGATTCGAAATGGAAAGTGTAATAACCTTTTCCACAGAAACGAATGCAGATTTTACCATTTACTTTGTCTGCCCAGTTTCTTTCGATCCATCCTTGAACTCTTTTCGGAGAAGGCCATAGGCCAGTGAACTGACCAATGTGCCCCCGTTCAGCTAAAGAGAGCGCAACCATTCGAGGAAGTGTAGGAGGGAGATCGACCTGTTGCAACCCATCTAATTTCTTAACAAACTTGGAGAGCGCAGGGCGAGTTCTTTGGGGCTATAAGGATTTGACCAATGCTGAAAACACATCTGCTGCAGATTGTTCGATAAAGCCCTCCGTAGCAGCATTCGGAGAGGCCATGACAGGCCAGAGGCCTGGCGCAAGAGGGATAACCAACAGTCAGCTGCAAGGTTAAGGAAACGCGCAGGGAGAGCGTGCGCTCATCTTGTAGGTTGTTATTCCCGTCACTTTATTACATATTTAATTACTTTTAACTAAAATAATTATAAAATACCAATAATTTCATTCTTACTATATTCATTAGATTTGTTTTTGATATTACAACTTAATATGATACAAATATTTTACTCACTATCAATTATAAATAAAATAATTCAGCTTCCACATTATGTAATTCAATTAAAAGTTTGGCCGAACTATGTTTTGCGCCGACGGCTCGTTAAGTCTAACGACTTAATAGTTCGGCCGAACTTTTAATCAAATGTTCGGTCGAACTTTTGTATAACTTTCCGTCGGCCGGAAAATTTTGCGGAGCCCCTACTAAAACACATTTTGCATAATATAATTTTATATCAATTTTAAAATAAGGTAAAGTAATTAAAAGTACAAAAACTCAAACTAAGATATACCAAACTTATACTTTTCAAAATTGTTTGAAATTTATGGTTTAATTCTTTTAGATAAAAAAGAAAAGGATAATTCATTTAGTTTTTAATATAAAATTAATATGTGACATTTAAAAATGTTCATAATAATGAAAGCATTATTTTGTGTGGATAGTTAAAATAGTTTAATATTCAGGATTAATTAATATTCACATATTGAGGGTTGGTAAAATTCTTAGAAAAGGAAAAATGAAAAAAAAAAGCTAAATTAGTAAATATAATTTTGTCTTGAGAAATTTTTATATGTTATATGTGGAAGTAGTTGTTCTAGTATAAGTACCTTAAGCATATGCAAAATCTAATTGTATTTTTCTTACGTGAAATTATTTAAAGAAAAAAAAATAATATTGATAAAATATCTCAATACATATTTTTTAATACCAACTATATATTCTTTTAAAAAATAATATATATTTATATATATATTAAAATAGTTGAAAAAAAAATTATGGTGAAAACTTTTGAAATAGTTCAATTTGAAAAACAAAATTGAAGTAGTCTCGAAAAAAAAATTGAAATAGTCTCACTTGTTTTACACTTTGGTCTCTTTTAGATATATATTCTCTAAATATTTCCTAATATTAAACAAAATAAATCTCTTGAACAAGTCTAAATTATCTAATCTATAAAGCATATAGCAATACCATTTAAACATTTAACACATTGTATATATAATCATTAGAGTCATTCGAATATGAAAAATACATTTTTTTTTTCTCATACTATATTCTTACATAAGATAAATATATACTAGTTTTAAATATGAAGATGATTTCTAATAATGCTTATTAGTCATACAGTATCTCTGTATCTAAACTTGGAATCTGTTATGTGTTAAATATATATGTAACGTTGTCTGTTGGCTGCGGACTCTACCCTAATATTCTTTACTACGTTCAAAACAATCGATTGCCGACACCCGGGCTTGGAGTAGAATCCAATTTGCGCTCGTTGCTCTTTTTTGGCTGAAGGTCTTCATCTCCATTGTTGTGATGGGATTTGTCGACGTTTCTGGTTTCAGAATTAGGCCGGATCATTTGCGTGTGACCGGTTCGAGGGCCATTAGTGGATGTGGAGAGCTGTCGTTCGGTCACCAAGAAATTGGCATCGATAGCCTTGTTCGACGCAGACGATTCTCCTTGATAGTTCAGTGGGACGCTCGGGCTCAACCTCAACGATGGCGACTTTTCGTTGGTGGCACTCTTTGCGGACGAAGTGCTTATCATCTCGTCGCCGCAATCCACCGCATCCTTCTCCATATGACCTTTGGCAGTGTGCAAGTAAGGCGCATTTGTATTGGGGTGGATAGCGGAAAGGGTGTTACGGTCCATCAGCAGGTTGTTCTTCATGAGCAACCTGGCGTTACTACGGCCTGCAATGATCAGGAACGAGATCATAATCAAGAGCGCCATTACAAGAAAACTCGGTGTTAGCAACAAACGATATGACAGTGAAAGAGCGAATTACAGTGTTAGCAAATGAAAAATATGGTATCTGATGGATTTAGTGGGAAGGGAAAATTCATTCGCGATGGGAAAAAGAGGACTCAGAGAGCTACAAGACTTGGGCGGTGAAACATTCAAAGGAATGGGGTACTTATAAGGAGTGAACGTCTTCTCGGAAGTGCATGCATATTGATCGCCTTAATCCAAACCCATGACCCTGCATTGAATTTTACGCAGAACTTACAAATCGCGACCGAAACCCACTAATGAAATGCTGAGTGTTAAGACAGTGTGTTTCGTCGGGCTGGCATTCGCACACTCGCAGGGTATCGGATATGTAATCTTTACGAAGACCCTGTTAAGGTATAAACGAACGCCAGCGCCACCTCGCGAGGGAGGGGACCAGACAGACGGACAGGTAATTCGTTCCCCCTGACTTCAATCATTTGCCGGACTTTGAATAGAGTCTGACGACTGCAACAGGGAAGTTGGGCGTGAAAGATTCGACGGCACTGTCTTGGCCAACAATTTGTTTCGGCAAAGAGCGAAATAAAGTAAGTTGGAGAGCTAATTAAAGGTAACCTTTTCTCTAATCCATCACGTAAATGCAGAATGGTGGTTTTCCACTTTAAACATGGCTTCTCCATTTCCATGAAGAGAAATAAAAGCAATATCAATTCAAATTTAAAAGTTGAATGCGAAAAGTAGGATACCCTTTTCAACAACCATTTCCACCTACTACCACGCGATTTCCACAGTTGCCAGAGGTATCTATGGAAGGAATGATCCAATAGTAATGATTTAGTTTTCAAAATGTTTTAGAGCTGAAGCGTTGTATTGTTCGGTTCCAAATCTTCTTCAATGTCAATGTCAAGCCCTCGTCTTAACCGTTGTATCAAAGAGATGATCCTACGTTTGGGTTAGGTTATGACATTGGGGTTAGGTTATGATTATGATGTACAAAATACATGTTCCTTTTAGAGTAAAATAGTCACAATAGCTCTATCGTAAGAATTATATTTTATTACAAGGATTACATTTAAAAAGAAAGGCATAGACAAATTAGGAACTGCAAAGATGAATGCCCATTAGAATGTTATTTAACAGCACTTCAACAATATATAAGACAATATACAACCTTGCAAAATAGGGCTCTAAGTCAAAAGACTATAAAAGTATAGTAAATGCTCATGGCATGGATTTATAAGGAATGTACACTTATAATATTAATATAGATAATTAGAAATCATTCACTTATAATATTAATATAGATAACTAGAAATGAAAGTAATTTTTATGTAGTTGAAGTTCAATTATTTAAACAATTATATCTCAGATCTCACAAATTCTTTCATAAGATCCCATGAATCAATGATCAATTAATAAGAAAGTCGGTGTAAAAGTTACTACAAGGTTTGTTTGTTCTATATGCAAATCCCTTCACATGTTAGCCCTTAAGCAAGGATAAAAATCAAGTAGAGAAGAATGAGGAAGGAATATAGCCCTTTTCTCAATGGATAACGCATTTTGATACCCATTGGCCATGGGATGTCGGAATCTTGCTAGAAATTTCACTTATGTTGATCAAGATCATAGCCAAAGGTGGTACATTCTAAAATTGGCTCAAATAGATCTCAAAGGATTTTCATAGATTAGATTATTTGTTGGTAAACCTGTGTGTGGTGGAGAGACTCCTAGAATTATAGGTTACAAATCCCCATGGGATTTGTGCATGTAGATTTCATACTACAACCATTATTGCTTGCTACCATGATCATATTTAGAAATGAGACTCGCACAAGAAAAGATCTTACCACGAGTTTTATCTTCTCATAATCATAAGTGTAATTGGAAGTTGTGTCCCACTCTCAAGATATCTTACTACAAAATCCATTCTCTAGTCATTGTGGTCATACTTCATACATGCATCCCAGATATTTTCCTTTAAAATGCGCAAGAAACCATCTTAAAATTGAGATTAATCACATATTAGTGATTTACAAACTCCCGACGGCTTCACCTATACAAACCACAAGAAAGAAGCTTATGGTTTTTCTCAACAAAGTACATAAATATCACGTAACAAGTTCTATCATAGCGATGACCATATCAGATAACATTTCATCATCATCCAAACATAATCACTACTCGGAAAGGGTATCTTTCTTAATCCATCTCAATTTAACATCTTGCCAAAATCTTCCATTTTTCCTTTAGCATGATGCAAGTGTGAAATTGGCCTTTAGTAAAATTTTCCAAGAGTGAATAATAAGGAAAATGTGAGGATCAAAACATTTCTCTTTCTCACTTTTACAAAATTTATCTTGGAGTTGATCCTTTCTTGCATTTCATTATGATATGCATTAATGTCTTAAACTGTTTTAGATTTTTTTTCAAAATATCAACGTATTTGTAACATTATCATCATCAACAAATGATATCATAACATGAAGTACATAAAGAATGGGCTTCAACTATATCATCAAAATGAAAAATCATGACATCATCACCATGAGCACAATTGTTACATAGTCATTGGTAACCATATTAATGCTTCATGGAATATCATCACCAATAATAAAGAGAATCACCACACCAATATGTATGTTAATTGACAAGCACATATAATATCAACTACATCATGAGGATGAATAATCCTCGTAATCATTATAAAAAATTGTTGATGTGATTTAAATCATAATCTAATGAAGTATCTCAATACTCATCATCACAATAATAATATTGTTGAAATTCTATGGCATTTGCAGTATAATACAATTTTCTAATTGGATAATTATTTTCTAACGATTTTCAAACAAAATTTCTCATGAAAATGTTATCATTGAATAATTACACATAGAAAATTCTAATTGCAAATGCCACAGAAATAGTGAAGGTCATAGAAATATAGCCATGCGTAGTAGACATAATATTTTTACCCTAAGAAATACAACCTTTGGAGAAAAAATAACAATCTTTTCTTGAGGAGAAAATATATTTGAAGTAAGGTTTACAACTAAAATTTTCCTCTATATATCTAGGCGAATATTAAAATTCAAATCACCAATTAAACTTGTCAAACTATTTGTGGTCAATGCTTCTCAAACTAGTCAAAAATAAGAATTCAACAATGGTCAAAATGTTGCATTAAAACTCATCCCTTTTGTCTATCTCGACCCTAAAGTCGAACTTGGACTGCGGTCAAAATTGCATGTATAGTTTCTCAAAACTATAGTTTAACTCACACACATGGATCATCAAATTGTGGTAAAAAACTCTGTTAAAATCTATTTCCAAACCTCACACATGCGATTGTGGTCAAGGTTTGTCAAACTAAGTAAAATAATCACACATGTAACCTCCAAAGGAAAAAGTAAAATGATGAATATGATCTCCAACAAACATATTTCTCCTTAGTTGAATTTCTCCTTTACTAGAAAATATTAATTGAGCTTACTATGTTGATTATTTGTCTCCTCGTAAGCTTGTATATTTATTTAGAGCTCTAATGTTGAGTGAAGACCCATAAACAGGAACCTCTTATGGAGCCTACTTTACAAATCGACATTAAAACATAATTGTTTATTCCATTAATGGGAAATTTTTTGATTAGATAAGAAAATTGAGTGTGCTCTATGGAAAAAAGATCACTCCATCCCTTAGTAAGTAATGTGAGTACCATGGGCCATTCACCCCTAGCCAAATTAACAAGGTCCCAGGGGAGAAAGAATTCCCCAACTAATTCACCCCTAAACAAATCAACATGGGAATCTGGGTGAATGTATCATTCTCTACTAGTCAAATCAACATGAACCCATGGAGGAATGTCTGGGTGATGCTGCAAAAACATCAACGCTCCCTCTTATTAAGGGATATATTCTACATCATACCTAGGTTTTTTCTAAAGTATGAAAACACCCCCTAGATAGAGGCTTGGAAATAATGTATGCAATTTTATCATTTTTAGAAATTCCCATTTTATTTTATATTCTACACATAGATACCTTTCCAATGGTGCAAGAATCAATCTTGTTGTGTTTGTTGTTATTTTTCAATGAAGTCTTACAATAGGAAACATAGATCAATTGCAATTAGTTTATTAGAGGCAGAGTACATGGTGGCTAGTCAAGAAGCATGTGAGGCCATCTGGATGAGGAAGGTAATTCTCAGTTTGTTTGGTCGACAGATGGATCCAAAGGCGATACATTATGATAACGATAGTTGTATCAAACTCTCGGTTAAACTACCTTTTCATGACAAGTGAAAGCATACTGATATTCGATATCACCGTCTGAGAGATTATGTGTAGAGGAATATTATGTCATTAGAGTACATTCCGAGGGAGGAGAAGGATGTAGATGTCTTAATAAAGGTGATGACAAGAAGAAATTTCGAGTTTCATAGAGATATGATCATAGTAGAAGATAATCCCTTTTTTCTGAGAGGCAACGTTGAAATGGAACTAAGAAATGGCACCCAAATGGTGGTTCTGGTTTAATTTTCCCTTAATTTACTTGGAAGAGAAATTGTAATTTCATCTCATGAAAACTTGTATTAGTTAAATCAGTGAGGAAGACTTAGTTATCTTAGGAAATTTGAGTTGGAGGTGATAGAGGAGGCATGTAGAGTTCTCCCATGATTTTATGGGGTCCTGATATGGGAATGGAATGTACTTGAATAAAGGGTGCAAGGTATCCATTTCCAATAATTCTAAATATGCAAACAACTCCAAGGTTAACTCTTAAAATACTCATGCTTGAAGCTTGATGTCTTGCGGAATAAAACAAATAAGTTTGAGCAACTGTTTAGGTGTTTATGCGTGAAAGAAAGTTACTTAATTTTTTTGTTTAACACATTGTATCATATATGTTTAACGTGATATCTTCAGCAAATAATGACACAAAGATGATGAAGCATTTCACCCCTCCTTGGCTACATCTGCTGAACCAAGGCTCCCAAAATGGGCTTGTCCTCTTATATTAAGAATGCTGCAAAAGCTAATACAAGTAAATAAGTCCCTCTAATGGAAAATATGACTATAAAAATATAATCAGAAGATAGGAAATAGCTAAGAATTCTCTTCCCCAACCACTAAACAGTGAAATTGTACCTTAAACAATACTTTCTTCAAATGGCCCTAGTGGCCCTTTAAAATTATATGAATAAATTCAAGGTGAAGATGACCTCCAATGGTTATGAAACCTCTACCAATGGACTCAAAATTTCTAAGATAGCAGAAGTAGGCTTTTGAATCACCAAAAACAGATGAATACAACCCACAAACAACTGAAGCACTGGAATGGCCCTAGTGGCCTTGAAATCTTCCCTTAAGAAATTCGAGGTGAAGAATGCCTCAGCAGGAAAAAGAGCTATTTAAATGGACTTAGAACTCAGAATACAAACATAAATGACCTTAGTTTCACATTCAATGGCTGCACACATCCCAATCTAGCTCCCAAACTAATAAGGCCCTAGTGGCTCATAGAACTTTCCTGAAGAAAAAAAACCTGAAAACGACCTCTGTTGACTGTGAAACCTATTCCAATGAGTTCAAAAGGTTGAAGAGACCCAAAATCAAAAAATAATTCACTCCAAAAAGATCTCCCATGTGAAATTTATGGCCCAAACAATCTTTTGCCCAATGTTAGGCAAAAATCCCACTAATTGTGGGCCAACTATAGTTAATTGCAACTAAACTTGGAGTTCCGCCTTAATTTGGGGGAAATAGTGCTAAATTTGGGAGCAACATTAAATTTTACGGTTTCATATATCCCGCGTTCACATGCGAAGCTTTGGATAACCATTGCTGCTTGGGCGGATAAGGTTTAGGCCCTCTGGTCATAGTGGGTGCGGTCATTTGAATGGGGGGTTGGCCCCCTTCAGGCACTGCCCAAACATATTTTAAAATTAAAATATGAGTTTGGTCACATATATAACAAGATGTAAGCCCATGGGCCAATGGTAAACATTTCTCCTATGAACTGCAGGTTGCGGGCTCGATTCACCATACAAGCAAAAATTTTAATACATGCCATTTCCATTGTGATGTGGGGGCTACGTGGCAACCTCTGGGCCTGCCACATGGTGGCCTCTGATTGGTCCGCCATCAAAAATTCAATTACCCAGCTAATTGCAGAAGGACACTTGTCATGAAATGATTGGCTCAAACAGTATATTCCATGGAATATTCTACAGAATATCCCAGAATATTCCAAGGAATATTCTCGAAATATTATCTTTTTAATATTTTTTTTAATCAAGGTCAAACCATGTTAAACTAACTTTTCACCTGAAATTGAGAAATTTCAAACTCGAATATATTTCTGATATGGTATCAGTTTTCAGTGCCATTTGCGACATTGGGATCATATCGCAGAGACCTATCCGGTTGCTCAAGTTCCAAATCAATTTGAGCACTTTCATTTTTGAGATTTTTCCGAAGCTCAGATTTGAGCTCCTGATCAGGTCCAGTTATAGTTATTTGATAGTTGTAATTAGATAACTCAATTAATTGAGTTAAAATTAGTTTAGCTAGTGATAAAAGAGAGATGATCTAGTGATAGGCCAAGTGAATTAAATCTGATTTAATTCACAACTAGCGATTAATAAGTTAATTGATAATTCACTATAAATAGTTGTTTCATGTTAGTTCTAAGGAAGACCCAGTTCAATTTGAGGTTAAAGGGAAGATAACTAACATTGTATATTTAGAAAATTGTACAGTTCATGTATAGAGTCATCAAGAAGCCTTGGATAAATTACACAATCATTTCTCTAGAATATCCTATTTAATAGAGCCAAAATTCATCCAAGAATTTTTGAGCAAGGATGGTTAGACAAAAGCTGAGAATTGGTTAATTATTTGACTAATTCTACCTAGATAAGAGTGAGAGAGTCAACAAAGTGCATATTTTTTCAGTGACGGAAAATCATTGTATTGTTTTCTATTCCATACTTTATACAATATACAGATAGAGGGGTTTTCATAACTTGCATTCCCAAAAAATATATTTTATTTTGTGATTGATAATTTCTTTCTCTTACTTGTTACGTGATTGTGGGATTGATTTGATAAGGATTTCGTATTTTTTATTAGTACATTACAAGATTAGATTGGATCCCTTTGGATAATTTATACATTTACAATAGTAAATGTCAGTCTCTCTAACTCCTCATGATTTAGGAGAAGTGATTTACTAAATATTCATTATATGTTATGTTACTTTCCCAAGTTAGTCGAGCCAGTGGACAAGTGCACCCAACTAGTGGGAATTTTGGACATAATTTCAGGGGTTAAACACACTATATATAGGATTTATGTGGAGGTATCGAGTACTCACTTTATCAATCCAATTCGGGTGAGTCTAGGAAAGAAAAGGAGAAAATTTGATGTTCATACCTCATGAACCATGTGAAGTGAAGTGTATTTGAAGATTTTTTTTGTGGGAATGGTTTTTTACAAAAATTTTGAAGGTTTTTTGACACTCTTTGGGAGGATTTTTGGGTCCTAGTTAGAAGGAAAGTTATATAGTTGTTCTAGATTTTTTGCCTCAAGCCTATTGAAGGAAACATTTAGCTCTATTTAAGGAAAAAAAAAATTCCTATTTGTTGAATAATAGAGAGAAATGGATACAAGCAATATTTATAAACTATGGTAATTACTTGAAATATATATTATAGTTATTTTACCTTCATTCATAAATCACACTTCAAAAATTCAACCAATAACGATGAATGGAAAGTAGATGTCATAATGTTGAAAAACTTAGGATATGTGATCTCACATGGGTAGGAGAGAGAGATGTGTGGGTGACAAGTGAATCTATAAAATCGAAAGTTTTAAGTTTATTTGTTACCCAAGATACCCAAGATACATGTCTCTTTGTAAATTATCTCATGTCTTAATTTCTAGTAATTATGCACATTTACATTTTTACTCATACGTATTAAAGTGTTAAAAGAAAGTAAATAATGGTGGGAGATAACTCCTAATAAATATATATATTTACATATAGTGTCCATCCCTTTTTTTACCAAAATATTTCCCTAAATTATGGTGTGAAGTAACTTATGTTAAATATTTTATTTACGTGAGTATGAGATGTTTTCAAGGATTATAATTTTAGGTGGATTTGTTGATTTCGTTTATTTTAATTTCATTTAATTTTTTACATATTATTATAAATACATTGGGGATTATGAATATTCACCATAGATATATTCTTCAACACTCCCTCTTACCTAGGGAGGTATTCATAATCTCTAACAAGGTGTCAACAAATTGAAATTTTTTCTTAAGAAGACATGACAATAATATAGTTCAACCCTCTTGACATATAAAAATCATGGCATCCACATAGTTCCTATGGTACAAACATCAATATCAATTATTCATCATGATCTAGTTGGTGAATTAACTTCATTGTATCCAGATTAGTCCTTGTTAACCATCACATTATTATTGCAAATAGTCTACGTTAAAGTCCAAATAGCATAAAATAGGGACTAGATGTGAAAATACACTCTCTATACAAAGAAATACAAGAAAGAGGTTGGGAGGCTCCAACTAAATAGCCTCTTCTAGACCATTCTCTCTAATATGGTTAGATCACTTGACTCAGGGATAGATCTCTAATTCTGGTCATATTACTTAATAGCGAGAATGTTAGTTCATTAGACCATTATTCATAATTTTGGTCAATATATTTGGCATAAGGATAAAATCCTAATCCTGGTCAATATAAATGACATTGAAAGTTTCCTGTCTAGATGTTTTCTGTATACAAGATCAATCTAAGAAAAAGTAAATCTCATCATTAACATATTTATCTGGGTAAATACCCTTGACCTACAACAACATCATCATCAATATCCTAACAATAGTTACTAAACTAGTCACCATGATCCTGTGGGTGTCTGCATCATAGTACTCTTACTAATTCAACTTTCTCATCCCTCATTGTCAAACCCCAGGGAAACATTTGTCCCAAATCCAAAGCCCGTTCTCTAATACATTATGTTCAAGAGACACCCACTCCATAATTTTTAGGCCTCAAAGAAAATTCCTTTCGATAATTATCATCCCTCATTTTATCTCACTAATATTGTAGGTCATGCTCTTGTTATCACCAATAGTTTGAGACATACCCCTATTGTACATCTATCAATATTTCGGGTCAAGCTCCTGTTATCACCAATAGACCAAGCCATACCCCCATTACCCACCCATCAATTATTTGGACTAAACCCAGGTTGTCACCAACAGCCTGAGCCACACCCCTTTTTTTCCATCTATCAAGTCTAGGCCAAGCTCCTGTGGTCACCAATAGTCCAAGCCATATTAGTTTTTTCCATCCATCAATAGTTTGGGCCATGATTTTTTTGTGACAAATAGTCTGAACCATACCCCTATTTTCCATCCATCAACATTCTGAGCCAATTTCATATGGTAAATAATAGTTTGATAAATTCCCATATTGATGTCACATTAATGTTCCCTGTCATTGATAGACGATTTTTGGATTAATTCTAGCTTGTATCTAAAGTATAAAAACATAAATTGAGATAAATTTTTTATAAGAAAATTTAGTCGTTTACTGATAGGTAAAGATATAATGATTCCACACTTCTCACTTCTGTAACATATAAAATGTAGTGGTAGTTTTTCTCAATATGTTTCAACCTACCATGCATCTTTGACTGTAAAAAATTATCATGGTTGATTCCAACGCTTGCTCAAAACTTTTGAAAAGTAATTTCCAAAGCCAAAATAATTCCAAAGAAACTGCATAGGATTCTATATATTTATCTTCAGTAGCAATAAGTACCACAAAATATTGTTTCCTACTCTTTCCATCAATGACACATTCAACACAATTAGAGTTACAATATTTACATGGACTAATATAACTTTTTGTCACATACTTAAAACAATAATTAGCAATAAAACAAGAGTATCTGGTGATCATACTTTGGCTTCATATAATTTAATGTATTCAATACAAAGGAAATATTCATACCAAGTTCATTATAGAACCAATATTTTTCCTTTCATCCTCAAATTTTTGGAAATAATATTTCATTAGGCTTCGTGAATCCAAGATCACATTCAATGGTGAACTCATTTTCAATATAAGACATATTGTACAATGATAATTTTGACTCCCTCTTATGCTGATATTAATCATCTTCCTCTTCTTTGGTATAACATATCATAGTTGCTCAACATGAGTCCTTAAGGGCATTCTTAAATTATGGGACTTATTCAAAGTCTTCATAACTAGAGAAAAATATGAACTCCCTCTTACTTGAAGAATATCCTATTCTTCATCTGTAGTAATAGACAAGAATATTTCAAAAAAAATTATCTTCATGTTCCTTCTTAAGATCATATCTTCAAATATTGATTTGGGAACATATCCTTTTTGTCATAGTATTTGCATTATTCTTCCATTTATTCTCACTCTGTTGACAGATCTGTGTATATTATAATATTATCATGCATTTCGTAAAACTTATGAATAATATTCTCTTATGATGATAAGATATCATCTCAACATACTTCAAACAGGATTGCAGTGATTATGCATAAAACTCATTCCAGAAAATAAAGTTGTAATGATGTTAACAATTATTTCGTGCTATGATTTCCTCATGGTAACTTCAAGTTCCTTTACCTTTAACAAAGAAATTTGTATTCTTAATAATAATAACAATATCCTCCAATGAATCACCCTTCCAGAGACATTAATTAATTCACAACAATATTAGTCACCAAAATAACTAGTATTCCAAGGTTATTTAGAATACTCTTGACCTTCAGATAGACTCTAAGGCTATGGTTCAATTTGAGTTACTTGATATCTATAATAGGTAATCAAACATCAAACTTTTATTATTGTTATAGTGTGCTCACAAATACTTCCAAAATTTACATAATTATGAGACAGAAGAAAAAATATTTGTTGACAAATATTTGTTCTAAGAAAATGTTATAACAAATATAAGTACCATATTTGAGTCAATAATAGTGGCACATGATACATCGATAACATCAAAAAATTACGATAATATGTTCAAAACATATTTGACACATGGTAAATGAATAACATGAACATGCTACCATGATTCTGGTTAATACCTCTGAAACGATCCATTTACACTATATTTTTGGTCAGTACTCCTAACGCATGGCACATCATTAGGATCAAGTAGTCACCATAATTATTATCTCTCTAATACATGGGAAAGAAATTATTCATGGTTCACCATCATTCTAGTAAATACCTGACGCACGGTGAATCCTTAAATGCCAAACACTATATGAGTAATTATGGGCCTCTAGAGGCATTCTTTCTAGTTATGTTCAATATGCTTGACACAAGAACAATTTATATTCTCGATGTTATCTCATCAACACTCCCTCTCAATGAGAGATACATTCTAAAAATTTACAAAATTATCCCTAAAGTGTATATATATAGGCTTCACCCAATGAGAAAGGCTTTTCAAATAAATATATATACTCTAGAGTAATACACAATCCACTTTCCTTATTCCTGTATAATTTCTTCTTATTGAAATGTAATGGTGCTTTGACCTGCCATCATGATTTTCACCTACATTGGATCAACACAATCATGTAATCATCCTCTAAATACATAATACTTCTCGACATGCCAATCCAACTGCAATATACTTTTCCATTGAAATATACAGTGTCAGAGATGTGTGCTTTATTCTCTGAGTCATAATGAAGCATAAAATAAAACAAGAAATTTATGACCTCTTTCTATCTTCATCACTCTCTGTATGATTTGATTATGCAATTGTGCTTCAATATTTGAGACAAATACTAAAACATAAATAAATTTTCCATGACCAACTAAACCATGTTGCTACACCAACCATTTTATTGGGCATGCTGCCATAATAGTTTCCTTTTTATCTTGAGTGGATGTTCTCTCTCTCACTAAGACGTATCTTGTTTTGGTAGTATTGGATGATCTCTCTATTAGTGAAGCCTTTCACCTTATCAACTACCTCGCTTAACAATGTTAATGAAAATCCATAATTCTTAACTAATAGAACTACTCTCTATGAAGCTAGTATGAGGCTCTAAGACTTATCCGAGAGGAAATAATTTTTTCGAATTGCTCCCTTTGACACAAGTCCTTCATATTTTGTGAGAGACAAATCACATGAGATAAAATATACCTATAATGTGTTATTATAATAGCCTTCTTTTTAACATGTTCCATCAATCATTATCTTTGGATGGAAGAGATCATCTCAATTCCTTTCATAGGATTGCACGTGATCTTGAACTTCCTTGCTTCAACAAAGCTTTGATACCATGTTGAAGAATAGAGTGAAAGGGATGCAAGCACTATTTCAAAAATATAGTAATTACTTGTGAATATATATTATATTTATTTTATCTCCATCAAGAAATCAAACTTAAAAAATTCAACCAATAATCATGAAATGATAGTAGAGATCAAAATGTTTAAAAAATTACAAGATGTGATATCACGTGTGTAAGAGAGAGAGAGAGAGATGTGTGAGTGATAAGTGAATATATAAAATGAAAAGTTTCAAATGTATTTTATACCCAGGATACCTAATAGACATGCTTTTTTAAAATTAAATCATGTCTCTTTGTAAATTAAATTCTATTAAGTTTGCACATTTACTTGTTTAATCATATTTGTTAAAGTGTTAAAGAACCCATAAATAATAGTGTTTAGTAGATCCTCGTAAGTGTATTTATTTCCATTTTCTTCCTATCCTATTTTTTATGCAAACACCTGCTCAAATTATGGTTTTTATATTCTATTATTTATTAAATTTCCTTTCTTGTTTTTACATAGTATCATAAACACATCAAGGATTATTAAGAGTGACCATAGCTATATTCTTCAACACTATTGAGGCTAAGTTTCAAGTTTATTGTGGGGGTCAAATTCTGGAATTTGAAAGCTAAGTCCAGGCCTAGTTTGAAGGTTGAGTATTGGTGTTTTAGAGAAACAAATTAGGTCTGGTTTGTAGGATAGGTTTTGGTGAATTAGATGTTGAGTTAAGTTCTATTTGGATGGTTTTTTTCTATTTTTTTGAATTCTAAATTCAAGTTTAGTTTGTGGCTAATGTTGTAGTCTTCTTATATATAAAGTTTTCGTCTGATTTTAGAGGTGGCTAAAATGTATTGGAGAACAATTTTAAGGAACTTTGGAGGGCCAAGTTTGGTTAGCAAAGGTAGTTTTAAGGGATTTTTTAGTTGAAATAGTTGTGATGTTAACATGATGATATGGTTGATCTCTGTTGTGGACAAAGGTATTGTAAGAATAAAGATATCATGGAAATTTTTTATTGTAGGAATGTGGGCTACATAAGCTTGGTGTTTAGTGCAAATATTGATAGGCCACAGGAAGAAACCACAAATGTTATATAATCATGTTTGGCTCCAACTCTATTGAAAATCCTTGTTTATAATATATATATATATATATATATATATATATATATATATATATATATATATATATAGAATGATTAACACATGCTGGTAGGTGGGAAGACCTTCTCTTTGAACATATAATAAGTTGAATGAATTATAGTTGAACAATGAAAAAAAAGAGTTGCGGAAGTTAAAGTGATAGATGGGCAGACCTCTTTACGATAAAATAAAAAGAACTCATATGTAGGAAATCAAGTCTCGTGGTCCAAGTTTGGAAGCCTAGTTGAAGCGAAAAAAATTAAGGTGTATAGGTCAAACATTTCTTATTAAGTTTGAAGGTGCAAACCTAAGTGTTGCATGGTTAGATAACAACTGACTAAAGAATTTGTTGAGGAATAGGAGTAATTAATGGTTGAATCAAGGAATAAATTGAACATATAGATTGGTGCCTATAGTTTTTTTAGTTAGCACTCAACTTGGGCAGGGGTGGTTAATGTATCTAGTAAGTTGGTGCCTACATTTATTGAGTTGGTGCTCAACTAGGGAAACATAATCTCTTGTAGGTTGGTGCCTACGAAACTTTTAAGTTGGTGCTTAATTTGTATAAGGAAGTTTAAAAAATATTTAAAAAATAATTTTATATAAGTGTTTCTTATGAAAATGTATTTGTTTTATTATTTATCTACATCAAATGTTTTAAAGTATAAATTAAGTTAAAAATAATGAAATATTGATTCACTTCACATATTAGTATTTCAAAAAATTGGTATCATTGTGGTACTTTTATGGATAACCTAATCATGGGATGTTAGATGTTACAAACATAGATGGAAAAGTTAATAACTAATTACGCAAAATCCTCGAAATATATCTCCTTGATCGACCTGAATACAAAATGTTTTAAAGGATATGAAGACAATCAAAAGAGTCAATGCGACATTGAAGAATTTAACACCATATAATTTGAAATGGTATTTTTGGTTGCTGAAGAAAAAATAGTCATGATTGGAAACTAAAATATACGGCATAAAGAGTGCTTGAAAATTATTGAAGGGAGTATTCATATCATTGATGAAACAAAATTTGACCTCCTTATATGTCAAGTAAAGGAAATAGAAAATATAGAAGGACTAATGTCAAGTTAGAGAAAGGAAAATGTTGAGGATTATAAGAAGCTAGTAGAAAAACTTGATAAAAAAAGAAAGAGAGAGAAAATATTTGAACAAGTCATGTATTTTGGGATTAAACTAGAAGAGGCTAAGAGAATAAAATAAGTGATGAAAATCCACCCGAACGAAAAAATAAGAAAATTGTGAGAAGATTGAAGCACAAATTGTGTCATTAAAAAATGAAGTAGATGACAACAAGAACTTCAAAATTTCTCAAATGTTGGATGATATTCTCAATAGTCAAGTATCAACATATGATAAAATAGGTCTTGGTTATGTGGGAGAGATTTCATAAAAGGAAGATGAAATCCTTAGGTAACCAAAAAATAAGACTAAGGTAAACATTGAAGTTCATGCTAATATTACTCAAATCCTCCACTATAATCGAAGGAAGGGAAGAAATTAGGAAGGTCTTGGAAGATATATTACACATAGAATATGTGTTGATGCCCTTAAGAGGTCCCTATACAATAAAGGTAACAGTGAAATACGAGAAAATGATTAAAAAAGAGTTGAGTCTTATCTAAGTTATAACAACTTCATAAGAGTTACTTCCACAAGACAATCCTTCTCAAGAAGGTATCAAACTATATTTATTCGTGATTATTTTTCATTCAAACACTTTAGAAATGAAGCTAGAAATTGTGGAACCTATGACACATATTATTATACACGCCCTTACCAAAGCTCTAGAAGAAAAATTGTAGGCAATAAAATCAAAGGTTCTAATGCATAAAATAGTAGAAATAATAATTCCTTTTACCCCTTATTCAAGTATAGGACAAAATTCTACAGATGTAAAAATTATGGGAATATAGCACATGACTGCATAAAAAGAATGAGATGCTCTATTAAACAAATAAAGGAAGAATATATCTCTACTAGGCATCAAGGGAGATACACCAAGATGTATTTTTATGCTCAGGACATAGGTCTTTTGCTAGCTTCAACTTTGATGAAAAAAATTAGGGACCACCTCGTCAATTAAAAAAATATGTGTGAACTTTGTATCTTCAAAGGATGTTTGAGAAGCATGAGAGATCCCAAGAGCCTGCTCGAAAAAATATAAATAGAGGAAACATATAGTTAGAGAAGATGAGGAGCATCACAAGATACTTGTGGATGGATTTCTCTATAAACATAGGGAAATAATTAGAGAAGTATGAGGTTACCACTAAAAAAAATGGAGGTTTCAATCGCAATGAGTTCTAATGATCATTAAACACTTGGACATATCAAAGAGATTCCAAAGATTACTTTGCAATGCATTAGGAGAGATGAGGAAACTAAGGAAATATAACGAAACATTTTTATGTGATTGTATGGGAATCTATAAAACAAAATACATGTTTCAAACCATATTTATTTATTAATGACCATTCATGATGTTTAAAAAAAAGGTCACAAAATGGATTTTTTATTTAAATGAGGAATGAAAAAAAAAAAAAGATATAACTATTGCACTTATTTGTGTTGAACTAATGATACTTACAATGTATACCATGGATCTTGGTAAAATTTTGGAAGGAGGATGTAATTTTGTGGAAAATAAATCTATTATATTTCTTGATCAAACTTTTATTATGCGATAATTTCAGGCTAGTTCATTTGAGGTCTACAATATCATTTAAGATCTGGGAAAGGTGGAACAAAGGTCAGGATCTCCTCAGTCCTTACAATAATTAATTTAATATGTACTCGATGTTTTATCAAATACAATTTTTCATAACACGTTTTGAGTTGGAAAATAGAAGGATAGAAAATATAGAAATAAGAGGTGTATTCTTGGTTAACTTGGGGAATATGGGGATGATAGAAAACTACAAAACAGATATGGTGGATGAGTTGATCCTACTAGTATCCATGAACATGTTGTAAGTGATTTTCAACAATGTTTTTGTATTTATGATCCTCCCATAGTTAATGAAAAATCATATTCTATTTACATATCACAATATCAGATATTAGAGGGAGATGATATATTTCACTAATCATTCCAAATATCAATGTTAGTTTCTCTTCAACACACATTCCAAGAAATGGCACAAGGAATTCCTTTACATTAATTAACATGAATTTAAAATATTTGGTTTTCTGGGTTAAGTATTGTGTAGTGAACCATGGAATGAGTAAATTCATTCTTCTAAACAAGGTTCTTAATGCCATTGTGCATGTTATTCAAAGGAATGTAGGAGAAAAAAATTACATTCAATATTAGGCCTTATTTCCATCTATTTGTGAAATAGGTCAAGAAGATTTACTCACGTGATCCTACTCTTGAGCCAAGAATTATCAAGTACTCACTACATTTTCAAAGTATTTCCATTATTTACAACCTTGGAGAGTACCTAGTCAGAAATTTTGATCGATGGAACAAATAGGAAGAAAGCAAAAAATAAAATTAGGAATATAATGACTTGTATGAATAAGAACGTCTCATTTTTTATATTGAAGAGTTCGTTGAGCTAGATGCAAATATGAATGAATTATAGTAAAAAATATTATATTAGTGTGCGTAAAACATTTCTCACTAAGTATCGAATATTAGTTGTTAGGGATCATGGCAAACATGAAATTCATGAGAATAAGCTTTCATAGAATGAGAAGGGATTCATGAATGAGGAAGAAGGTTCATATAAGGTACGAAAATGATGATCCAACAACCTATTGTTGAACTAGCCTCTATGGAGAAAAATCCTGAGTCCTCAACATAATTAGGCCTCTCTTGAATTGAAGGCATTCTAAAGATACATATAATAGTTGATTAGATGGAGAATTTCCCTCTTGGACCTTATTTATGTTCATATGATGTTTTGAGCTATGGAGAAATATGTCCATAATCAACACTGATTAAAACTTATGAATATGAATATGAATATTGGATCGAAAAATTGGGGGGCAAGAATCCTTAGTGATAGAAAAAGAGAAACATATGTCACAAAGTGTTGAAAAATGTATATAAAGGGAGCACCCCTTTGTATTGCTTTCAAATGGGGAGAGAATGTAGGCAGGGAGAGAAGTTGATAATAAGTATGGAGAGAATGCATATGGGGGGATTAGTTGCCACAAGAAGAGAGTATCAAATTATATCTATTAATAATAAACAAGGATATTGTTGAAAATTCTTTTTAGTGACGTCAAAGGTTGTCAAAAAATTTACATAGAAACATATTTTGAGACCCTTTCAATGATATATGGCATGAATTTTAGAAATATTTTTCCTAGATTATTCTCGCCCCATTTAGATACCTTATATCTGAATGAATTTTTACTCCAATTATCAAGCTAAAATGGGAGAATAATATATAAGTTTGGAAAGTTTATCTTGATTCGTTTCCAATGGTATATGACAGTTCCTCTATCTCCTCACTATTTAGGAGAAATTATTTCTCGAATATTCACTATTTAAGAGAAATTATTTTTCAAATATTCATTATACATTCTGTAAGTTACAAAAGTCATCCAGGTAAATGCATCAATATGGGTTACACTTTTGGGCCAAATGTGGAGATGAAATTTCAAAATTTTACTGTTTTATCGAATTGAAACCCTCAAAATTCATATAAGAGATGTGAATTTTGATTCATACTAAAAATAACATTTGTGGAGAATTATGTTTTTATCCTAACATTTTGTTTTCTCTCAAAAACAATTGAGTGTAATATAATCTGCGAATTTTCCATTAAATGAAATGTTTTTCCTTGAAAATTTTCACACATCTTAAGAGGTATGTGTGTGTTCATGTGGCATAAGTTAGTATAAAATGTGAATTTTTTTTAAATATACATACATACATACATACATACATACATACATATATATATATATATATATATATGAGCATTATATACACATAGAAAACTAAGTTATGCATATTTATAAATAAATTGAAAATCTAAGAGTACCATTTCGAAGAGGACTCGTAAATGAATATATATTTATTTTTTGATTGCTTTTTGTTTTGTATATTTTATGTTATTGATTTTTATTTAACACCTTCGAAAATGTCCAAAAAAAAATTAAATCCTTATGTCTAAAACAAATTACATGAAAATTATCATATGAATATGAAAATGTCAAACTCATATGCCATTATATAGAGGATTATTTCGCGAATCGAACATGGTCAAATTTTATATTCAAGGAAAAATTCTACCTAAAATGTGCAATGACACAAAATGTTGTTGCAAAGAAATTTGTAGAAGGGGAGCAAAAACTCTATATTTTAGGCCCTCGACAACTCAATCAAGCACTTAAAAAGCTTGATTTAACACTTAAGGTGAAATTTGAAATAAATTGACTGAGGGTTTAAAAAATCCTCAATAGAGCTCTTGAGATGGTTAAATAAGGGATCGGTTGAGCTATAGCTCGATTGATCCAATATACCCATAAATTCAACTTTGTGTTCTCGGCGGGAAGTTTAAAAATCTTTACACGATCGACGTTTTAGCTCAATTAAGAATGTACGTTGATCGACATCCTATGTAATTGTGGGTTAATTTTGAGCTCGATCGAGGGATTATTTTTAATCTGTCAAATAGCTTAATGAGGGATAAATTATAACTTGATCGATTTTTTTGTGTGTTTGCAAAAAATGTAACCCATCTTCATACATTCAGCCAACCCAAACAATGGAGAATTCAACCCAACTAATTGGAAATTCAAACTCGCTTTTGAGGCTATAACGCACTATATATAAGTGAAATGTTGAGGAACCTAGGACTCATGCACTCAACCCAATTTGATTCTATCTGACTATGTGAAGGAGAAATTATGAGATACAAAGCTCATGGACCAAGTGAAGTGACGCTAAGTTGGAGAATTTTTCTATGTGAAGGGTTCTTGGCACTCTTAGGGGAGGATTTTAGTCCTTGTTAGAAGGTAAGTTGCAGATCTATTATAAAGGAAATGTTTCAATAGTGATTAAGGTTGGTTTGAGCCATTTTGAAGGTTGAGCTTCAATCCTTTTGAGGCTTCATTTCTTATCTACTTTGAGAGGAAAATTCAAGTGTTTGATGGTTTATTGAAAGCCTTTCTTAAAGGTTGAGGATTAATGTCTTAAAGGTTTAATTTATGTCTAGTTTGAGGACCGCGTTCTAGTGAAATGTAGTCCACATCTTGGCCTGATTTGAATTCTTATTTTTTGTTTTGATGGCTAAATTCAATTCTAGTTTATGGTCAAAGTTGCAGTCCTATTACAGACAAAGTTTTGGTCTTATTTTTTAGGAGTTTGAGCTTAGTTGGAGAGCCATTGTAAGGATATTTGAACGTAAATTATAGTTGGATAAGGTAATGTTAAGGGATTTTTTGATTAAAGTAGTTGTGTTGTTAAGGTCATGACAGGGCCAAGATCTATTGTGGAGAGAGGTGCAATAAGAGCAGGTACAATTTTTGTGGTAGGATTGTATGTTGCATAATATGAGTGTTTCATGCATAGGTTTATAGGCCATAGTAGGAAGACATTCAATATTGTAAAGTCCTACCTTTTTAGAGGTGTGTTGAAAATCGTTATGTAAAAGAACTAAATCTAGAGTCTTTAGTAGAATCTTGTACGTGGTAAGAATTTTGGTTTCACATATAATAATCCTAAGAAGTGGTATTTACAAAATGAAGGCAAAGAGTTGAAGGAGTTGAAGTTTCAGATCATCAATACTATTTTTGAGAAAAATCAAAGAACTAACATGTAGGATATTAAAAATAAAGGGTGAAGTCAAATAAGCTAGTTAAATAGTAGAAAAATAAAGCATACATGTCAAGTGGTTATGATCAAGATTTAAGGCACAAACCTGAGGGTTTCATGGTTATATTAAAGGTCAATGAATATTTTTTGAAGGATAAGATGTTATTGGTGACAAATGAAAGGAATAAATCAAAGATGCATGTTTGTGCCTATAAACTGTTGAGTGGGTTCTTAGCTTGGGAGATTGTTGGCACCTAGATTTTCTAAATTACTTCTATGCTAAGGGAATGAAATATTATGTTACTTGGTGCCTATGAAAGTTTTAATTTTGTGCTTAATTTTTACAATGAAGCTTATAAAATAGTTACAAAGAGAAATTGTATCAATGTTGATTATATAAATATTTGTTTTTCATGATTTATCTGCATCAAATGTTCTAAAAGATAAAAATATTAAAAATAGTGAAAATTTTATTCACCTTCCCTCTCATTATTTCCCAAAAATATCCCACATATATATAAACAACTTAACCCTACCCCACACTCGAAAAAAAAATATAAAAGAAATTATACAGCAATGCAACATAAATCTAGAGTGAGAGAGTATATAAATAGTCTTGAATGTAAAAAATATATAGGGTCATTCCATGAACCTATAAGGAATTTAGACATATAGTATTAGTATATATAAATATAAATGGATATATTAAATACTTAAGTAAAAGAATGATTGTATCTGTTCTCTAATTGAAGTGTAATTTGTAAGGGAATTATCCTCCAAATCCCACAAACCTATATTTAAAAAGATCCCATAAATAAATCTTCAATCAATAGGAAATAGGCTATAAGAAATACTCCAATGTGTTTTTCTCCTATTTGCAACCCCCTTAACACATTTTATCCCTTGGGGAAGGATACAACTTAATTATATGTGTATGTTCAAGGAATATAAAAATTTCCTCTATAGATAAAGAATTTCCATACTCTAAGCTTTAAGATGTAGAATCTTACTACCACTCTCACCTATAGTGATTAAAACAACATTAAAAGGTAACCTATCCCATACAATTAAATCAAATATATCCCAAAATATAATTATAGGTTAAATTACTTGTTGATTAACCTCATTATGATGGAGAGGCCCCTAAAATTGTGGGTTAAAAAACCCCACGATATTTCTTTGTATAGATTTGTTAGTGAAACCCTTACTACCTTTTATCATGACCACACCTAGAAATATATCCCACATAAGAAAAAATATTACTACCATTTTTATTTTTTGGTGATCAAAACTATATTTGGCAGTTGTTTCTTACACTCTAAATATGTTACTATAAATTCTATCATCTAGTGATTGTGATCGCACTCGATAGTGGCATCCCACATATTCAAATAAAAAATGGTATAAAAAACCATGTTAAAATTGACGATAATCACACATTAGTGATGTTGACACTCCAAACACCTTTTTTGACATAGTCAATATTGGAGAAGAATATAGTTTTTGTAAACCAAGTACATAAACCCTTTTTCATAGATTGTGTCATAATAATCATAATATCATAGACCATTTTTTCATGATCCAACTAACATTATTATTTGGAAATAAAAATTTCTTTGAATCAATCTCAATATAACATCTTCCGAGGGTTACCATTTTTGCTTCACATTTTTAGGCATTGATCATGTGTCAAGCATAGGGAACTATTAAGTTGCAATCCTTTTCCATTTTTCACTTTTACATAAATTATCTTTGAGGTCATCCTCACTATAATCCTTTCACTTGAGTGCACTTCCTTCTCATTTCCATTAGTGTCTCAAACTATTATAGATTTTATTTCCAAAATACCAACATATTTGTAACATTATCATCACAAATAAATGACTTCATAACATGAATTACATAAAAAATAAGTTGCAAATATATCTTTAGAAAAATAAAATGTTAACATAATTTTGATCACAAATGCTACATAATCATTAATAAGCATACACATTATTTACAAAATATCATCATAAATAATATCAATATTCAACACATTAATAAGCATGTTAAATAACAAGCATATATAACATCAACCACACCTTCACAAACTTAGTCATGCTATTCGTAATAAAAATTTATTACTGTGAATTAAATCATAAAATAATGAAATATTTCAATCCTCATCCCAATCTATAAATCATAATATAAAGAAGTAGTTAAATCCTCATCGTAATCTACACAATCACATAGGTGATTTTTTCCATCATTTGCAATCATCAATACTGACAAGAATCATTAAAAACAAACCAAACAAATGTATTTAAGATGTCATTTTTAGTAGTCAAATTAAAACACAATTAAAACACAATATAAATAAGGGGCACCATATTGACCTAAAACATAAGCCTTCTAATAAAATATTACATAGAGATTACTCATCATAAGCTCTATAGTATAATAGAATCAAAGTCACGCATAACTTTCATTACAAGTACATATCAATATAAATCACACATTGTATAGCTAAATGGCAGATAAGACAAATAATATCAATCACAACGACCACGAAAGGGCATGTGTAACAACCAATCCTAAGCCCGACCTTCCCTTATATAGGTTACGATATTCAAGACATTTACGATTCTCATGCAAGAATATTAGTTATTAGATACATTATATGCACATACACACAATTTCAAAGACACATAAATGGATATTATTCACCATGTTCTACATACCTTTACTATAATGCACATGAAATAGCCAAATTTGATTTATAGATTACATTTTTGGTTTTATTTTCAAGTGACTTTTTTATTTTTTAACTTATACATATTTTATTTTAGGGTATTTGTCCCTTATACATGGTGGAGTTTACTAGTGTTTTTATAAAATAAGATTAAAATATTTCTTAAATAGACAAGGAATATGAGGTATAATATAAAACAAAATTGAATATACATGATTAATTAATTTTAATTAAAATTATTGTAAAAAACTAATAATCTCATTCTTAATACGATCTTTAGATTTGTGCTGATATTACAATTCAATATAGTAAAAATATTTGACTGAGTATCAATTATAAATAAAATAGTCCATCTTTGACCTTGTGTAATATAATTTCATATCAATTTAAAAATAAGGTAAGATAGTTAGAAGAACAAAAACTCAAAGTATGATGTACCACACATGTACTTTTCAAAAATATTTGAATCCATGATTTAATTATTTTCTTAAAGATCTATGTTAATTAATAGAATATAATAAAATATTCAATTTCCAAAAAAGATAAAAAGGAAAAGTGTAATTTATTTAGTTTTTAATGTAAAATTAATATCTGGCATTTAAACATGTTCATAATAATAAAAAGGTTGAGTGTGGATAGTTAAAATATTTTAATATTCAAGATTAATTGATATTTATATTTTGGGAGTTGGTAAAATGTTTAGAAGAGGAAAACTAAAAAAGGGAAAGTCACCTAGTAAATGTAACTTTGTCTTGGGCAATTTTTGCATGTTATGTGTGGGAATATCTATGCTAGTATAATTGTTTTAAGTAAATGTAAAATGTAATTGTATCTTTCTTAAATAAATATCTAGAAAAGAAAAAGATAATATTGACATATACTTAGAACAATATTAATAATAAAGAAACTATTTTAATGCATATAATGTATAGTATTGATAAAATATCTTAATACACATTTCTTAAATACCAATTATATATATTATTTTAAAAAATAATATATATAGTAGTTGAAAAAAGAAGTTTTTGTGGTTAAAAATTTTAATATATATAGTTGAAAAAAAAGTTTTTATGGTTAAAATTTAAAAAAACTTTTAAAATAGTTTACTTTCAAAAAATTTAAAGCAGTTTTATTATTTTACACTTTGTTCACTTTTTAGATATATATTCTGTAAATATTTACTAATATTAAACAAATATAGATTTCTCGGACAACTCTACATTATCTAATCTATAAAATATAACATTCAACAATACTATTTAAACATTTAAAAAATACACATTGTATATATAATCATTACAGAGCCATCGGAATATGAGAAATACAATTTTTCTCATACTAGATTCTTACATAAGATAAATATATACTAGCTTTAAATATGAAGATGATTTCTAATAATGTTGATCAGTCATACAATATCTCTGTATCTAAACCTGTAATATGTTATTTGTTAATATACATGTAACATTGTTTATTGGCTGCGGACACTACCGTAATATTCTTTATTACGTTCCAAACCATCAATTTCCGGTTCTCAGGCTTGGAGTAGGATACAATTTGCGCTTATTGCTCTATTTTGGGTGAAGGTCTTCATCTCCATTGCTGTGATGGGATTTGTCGACGTTTCTAATTAGAGAATTAGGCCGGCTCATTTGGGTGTGACCGGTCTGATGACCATTAGTGGATGTGGAAAGCTGTTGTTCGACAGAAACGATTCTCCTTCATAGTTCAGCGGGAAGCTCGGGCTCAACCTGAACGACAACGTCTTCTCGTTGGTGGCACTATTTGCTGATGAACTGCTTATCATCTCCTCGCTGCAATCCACCGCATCCTTCTTGATATGACCGTTGGCACTCTTCAAATTAGCGTCACCGTCGGAAAGCGCATTTGTATTGGGGTGGAGAGCGGAATGAGTGTCAGGGTCGACCAGCAGGTTGTTCTTCATGAGGAACCTGGCGTACTACGGCCTGCAATGATCAGGAACGAGATCATAATCAAGAGCGCCATTATAAGAAAACTCGGTGTTAGAAACAAACGATATGACTGTTGGAATATTGAGAAATTCAAATAGAGAGAGTAAACTCCTCTCCTCTAAGCACAGAGAAATAAAAAAAATTTGCTGGAGACAGAGTTTTTCACACAGAAACAATCTTCTATTTCTTAAAAGGACTATTACAAATCTTCCTCTAAAACAGAGGGATAAAAAAAGTGGTGACTAGACTGCTACAGACGCAGTGCACAGAACTCTTTTTCTCTCAAGAACAATACTTTGTCTCTTAAAATGACATTGCTGTGTATTTTTTCCTTCCGCGCTGCTGTGCGAAAACAAAACAAATGACAATTCTAATTCTACATAGGCTCTCGGGCCCCTTTTGGCTTTTATATATATGCCGTATGTAAAAACATTACAACAAAACCATATTAAAACTTGAAAATAAAACTATTAAAATAAATTCATAACCCCATCGAGTCCGCGCTTTAAACAAACAAGCGCACAAACAAAAAATTCCAATTGCGATTGACTATCAGATGCGAAGAGTCATATAAAACATAGATCACAAACCAATCGGGTCCGAAACTTCAGTTCGTGCGATCTGGGCATGCAATAAAAAAGTTTTGATTGCGATCCAATGACGGACGCGATGACCCGATATAAATCATAGCACATAAAGCGATCGGGTCCACCACTTCAATCGGGGCACAAACCAAAAGACATGCGATTGCGAGTCAGATCCCAGACGTGATTGGCAAATAAACTCCATTGCATACTTCCATCGGGTCCGCCAATTTCAAAAGTGCAATCGGGCCCAACACATAAGAGCTTCCGATTGCGATTAAGGAACCGGATGTGATTGACGCATAAATTGTAATATATAACCGGATCGGGTCCGGCCTTCAATCGGAGCACATTTCAAAACTCCGCCGATTGAACCTTGCGATTCAAGACTTGTGATTCCATTAAGTTTCCACCACGTGGTCAAGTGGACCCACGGGCCTTCGCTACTGTGGGGGGGCGATTACTATATATATGTTTTAATGTATTAAGCGTTCCGCTTGCGGAACTCTCCCATATCAACAACACACTTGGGCTATGTATTATTTTTATATTGCGATTTTCGATTGCGATTTGATCGCATCGCATCGCAAACTCTTCATCAACAAGACACTATGGTTGTTGAGGGCTTTAAAGCCCTAAATGACTGTTTTTAATTACTCTATTCTTCCATAAACAAAAAAACGGCTCTGCCCATCACTAATTCAATTTCCTCTACTGTTGTGGCTGCGGCCCATCACAATCTAAATGTTCCTTACGAATTTCTCCATTATTCTTCTTAAATACAGAGTGCTGTGCACTCAAAATTCTGCTGCTGCTGCCTTTGTACTTGTTTCTTCCTGCCCAAAGGCACGGTAGGTGACTTTAATATTTTCAAAAGTCCCCCTTAAAGTCAGCTGCTGGGTTATCTATCATACCCAAGCATTTTCTTAAAAATTCAAATGTCTTCTGTCCCAATGGTTTAGTTAAAATATTTGCATATTGCTCCTCTGTTTTACAATGCTGTAAAACAATTTCTCCATTGTTTACCAATTCTCTGATATAATGAAACTTTGTGTCTATGTGCTTCGTTCTTTTATGAAACACAGAATTCTTTGACAATGCAATAGCTGAGCTATTGTCACAATAAATCACAGTGCCCTTTACCTGTTCTTGGCACAAACTTCTCAACATCCTTCTCATCCAAATTGCTTGACACGTCATTGTAGTCGCCACATATTCGCTTCCATTGGGATAATGCTACAATTGGTTGTTTCTTAGAAGCCCATGAAATGGCTCCTGAACCCATATGAAAAACATAACCGGAAGTGCTCTTCCGATCATCTACACTTCCAGCCCAATCACTGTCAGTGTATCCAACTAATTCTAAATTTTCTGAAGTAGTATATAAAATACCAAATCTTTTAGTTCCTTTCACATACCTCAGAATTCTCTTTGTTGCTTGCCAATGTGCTTCTTTTGGCTTCTCCATAAACCTGGAAATTAAACTAACAACATGCATAATATCTGGCCTAGTTGCAGTCAAATACATGAGGTTGCCAACTATGCTTTTATACAAACTAGGATCAAAATCCTTACTGTTGTCATCTTTACTCAACTTCAATCCCATTACTGTGGGAGTAATTGCAGCTTTGCACTCCTGCATATTAAATTTTTCTAAAATTTGATTCACATACTTTGCTTGAGATATAAAAATCCCTTTCTCACCTTGCTCTACTTCTATTCCCAAGAAGTATCTTAACAAACCCATGTCAGTCATTTCAAATTCATCTTTCATGACTGTTTTAAAATTTTCAACAAGGTAATCATCATTACCTGTAAAAATTAAATCATCAACATAAAAAACAACAATCAGCCGCTTACCATCCTTTTACTTGATGTAGAGGGTGGGTTCTCCCTCACATTTTTCAAATCCATTCTCCAATAGATAGGGGTCTATTCTGCTGTACCACGCTCTTGGTGCTTGCTTCAGCCCATAAAGAGATTTCCTTAATTTGTAGACCTTATGCTCTTGGCCTTTCTTCTCATATCTGAGAGGTTGTTCCACATATACCTCTTCCATTAAAACTCCATTTAAAAATGCGGATTTTACATCCATCTAGTATACTTTCCATTTTTTTTGTGCTGCTATGGACAACACTGCTCTTACTGTCTCCATTCTTGCAACTGGTGCAAAAGTTTCTTCATAATCAATCCCTTGCTTCTGCTTGTATCCTTTGACAACAAGTCTGCCCTTGTGTCTCTCTATTTTTCCTTCAGCATTGATTTTGGTCTTATAGACCCATTTAACTCCAATGACTTCTTTACCTTCTGGGAGATCAACCAATTCCCGTGTTTTGTTCTTCTCTATGGCTTTAATTTCATCATCCATAGCTTCTATCCATTTTCTATCTTTAATTTCATCTTCAAAATGAATAGGATCATCAACTTGACAATACAAAGAAAATAAGGAATTCATACCTTCATTTGCTGCTCCTTGCTCATAGATTTCTCTAATACTTCTGAACTTTGTTCCTCTTTCACTTGGCGTAGCTGTGCTTGATGAAGCACTGAATTCTGCTCCATGTGGTGTGCTCGACGAACCACTACCACTTCTTCTCAAGGGTGTCCTCGCTGCTGCTTGAGGCGTCCCTTTCTGTCCTTGCGCTGCTGGAGGTTGTGCTACGGATGGGTTTTTGATTTCAACCACATCTCCCTCATCTTCATCATGAGATAAACAGTTTTTAACATTGACTGTTTTATCAATGCTTCCATCCCACGCTTCCTCTTCAATAAATTGCACATCTCTGCTTATTACAAACTTCTTTGTGGATGGGTTATACAGTCTGTATCCTTTGGAATCTTCACAATATCCAAGGAAAATGCACTTCTCCCCCTTACTATCCAATTTCTTTCTCAATTTTTCTGGAATGTGTGCATATGCAACACACCCAAAAACTCTCATGTGGGTGACTCCCTGTTTTCTGCCACTCCACGCTTCTTCTAGAACCTTGTTCATTACAGCTTTTGTGGGGCATCTATTCAAAATATATACATCACAGTTTTCTGCTTCTGCCCAACACTCATTTGGAAAATGCTTTTCCTTCAGCATGCTTCTCACCATCTCCATTATGATTCAATTCTTCCGTTCAACGACTCCATTCTGTTGTGGTGTGTACCTGGTGGTAAATTGCTTGTGTATGCTGTTCTCTCTGCAAAAGTGCAGAAACTCCTTTGATATGTATTCACCTCCTCTGTCAGTTCTGAGGACTTTAATGTGCAGTCCGCTCTGTTTTTCTACAAGAGCTTTAAAATGAAGAAATTTCTGAAAGACTTCACTCTTATATTTTAATAAATAAACCCACACTTTTCTTGTGAAATCATCTATGAAGGTCAGCATGTAATTGCTGCCCAAAACAGATGCTTTTTGCATCGGCCCACATAAATCTGAGTGGATTATCTCCAAAGGTTCTTTCGCCCTTATGCTTTTCCCTGAAGGAAAATTTTCTCTGTGTTGCTTTCCCAAGATGCAGCCTTCACATAGGCTATCAGGCTTCTCAATCAATGGAAAACCTCTTACCATTCCTTTTCTGTGCAGCAAATTTAATCCTCCGAAATTGAGATGTCCAAATCTCAGGTTCCATAACCAATTTTCATCTTTAGCTTCCTTCTGAAAGGCTTCTTGTGTTACAGCTGCTATACTCTTTCCTTTTCGCTTCAAGTCAGTGTTGAGCTTGAGTGGAAACATTCTATTGCTGGTCATTTGTATTTCAGCAATGATCTTCTTGATTGGAGGTATATCTTTAATTGTGCACACATCATCTTTAAATACTACATTGTCACCTTTTTTTATGAGCTACCCAACGCTCAAAAGATTACATTTTAGACCTGGAACATAATACACATCAGGGACAAATTTCTGCTCACCATTTCTGGCTCGAATTGTAACTTTGCCTTTCCCTTTGACAGAGATCTTAGTATCAGTCTCTGTGGTTACTTCAGATTTAACATCTTCATCTAGATTGGAAAATATTGCTATGTTCCCAGTCATGTGATTACTACATCCGGAATCTAAGAACCAAACATCATCTTCTCTATCTTGTGCTATGTTACAAGCTAGCAGCACATTACTTGGGTTCTTTTCTTCTTTTGCTACATTAGCATTCTGCCTATTTTTCATGTCATTTTTCTTCTTTCTACATTCATTGGCATAGTGCCCATATTTCCTGCAATAATGACACTGGACATTCGATTTGTCATACCTTTGTCCATGAGCATGTTGGTGTTCATGTCCACCTAGCTGATGTCCTCCATGTTGGTTGTTACTTTGGCCATGGCTCTGATTTTGATTGTTGTCCCTTCCATGTGAATGTGAAGGGCTATTCTTTCCACCTCTATTCTGGCTTCTGCCTCTTCCTCTTCCTTTTCTTTGACCTCTTCCTCTTCCTGAAGGCATGTGGGTCTTGAAGGCGTGCTCAAGAGATGAGTGTTCATCTCTGCTCAATCTTCGTTCATGAGTTATCAGTGAGGCATGAAGTTCATCCACTATGAACTGTGAGAGATCTTTGGTCTCTTCTATGGTGGTAACAATAACATCAAACTTTGAGGGTAAGCATCTCAAAATTTTCTCCACTATCCTTATTTATTCGAGAGTTTTTCCATGGGATCTTATCTGATTTACAATCCCAATCACATGTGTAAAAAATGTGTCTACGTTATCTGACTCTTTCATACAAAGAGTTTCAAAATCTCTTCTCAGCAACTGAAGTTTTGCTGTCTTAACTTTCTCCATGCCTTGATAGGCTACTTTCAGAGTTTCCCATGCCTCCTTGGATTTCTTAGCTGCTGCTATCCTTGGAAACACACTCTCATTAATAGCTTGATACAAATAGAAGAGGGCCTTAGCATCCTTCTTCCCATTTTTTTTCAATATGTCCTTCTCTGCTTGAGTCAAGGCATTAAAATCCTGCTCATCAGCTGGTTCAACAAAACCATCTTCTACAAACTCCCATAAGTCTTGTGAAACAAACAGGGCTTTCATGGTAATGGCCCAATAATCATAGTTCTTTCCATTAAATTGTGGAATCTGAACATTTCCAATGTTCATTCCTGTGCTTGGTCCAGCCATTGCCTTTGAACTGAACTCTGAACTTTAAACAAACTGTCTTTCCTTTTTCTGAAAGAAAAAACTCTTTTAAACAACAAACAACAACTTTGTTATCTTTGAGAAATACCTGAACTTTTGACTTCTGTTGAGCTTTCACACTGCTGGAGAAAATGCTTCAACAAGTCTTCTTCTTCTTCAACTTCTTTGAAACCTTCAAAGAGCCTAACTAGCTCCGATACCATGTTGGAATATAGAGAATTCCAAATAGAGAGAGTAAAATCATCTCCTCTAAACATAGAGAAATAAAACAAATTTGCTGGAGACAGATTTTTTCACACAGAAACAATCTTCTATTTCTTAAAAGGACTATTACAAATCTTCCTCTAAAACAGAGGGATAACAAAAGTGGTGACTGGACTGCTACAGACGCAGTGCACAAAACTCTTTTTCTCTCAAGAACAATACTCTGTCTCTCAAAATGACACTGCTATGTATTTCTTCCTTCCGCGCTGTTGTGCGAAAACAAAACAAATGACAATTCTCATTCTACACAGGCTCTCGGGCCCCTTTTGGCTTATATATATATGCCATATGTAAAAACATTACAACAAAACCATATTAAAACTTGAAAATAAAACTATTAAAAGAAATTCATAACCCCGTCGGGTCCGCGCTTTAAAAAAACAAGCGCACACACAAAAAATTCCGATTGCGATTGACTATCGGATGCGATGAGTCATATAAAACATAGCTCACAAACCAATCGGGTCTGAAACTTCAGTTCGTGTGATCGCGGCATGCAATAAAAAAGTTCTGATTGCGATCCAACGACGGACACGATGACCCGATATAAATCATAGCACATAAAGCGATCGGGTCTGCCACTTCAATCGGGGCACAAACCAAAAGACATGCAATTGCGATTCAGATTGCAGACACGATTGGCAAATAAAATCCATTGCATACTTCCATCGGGTCCGCCAATTTCAAAAGTGCAATCGGGCCCAACACATAAGAGCTTCCGATTGCGATTAAGGAACCGGATGTGATTGACGCATAAATTGTAATATATAACTGGGTCGGGTCCGGCCTTCAATCGGAGCACATTTCAAAACTCCGCCGATTGAACCTTGCAATTCAAGACTTGCGATTCCATTAAGTTTCTGCCACGTGGTCAAGTGGACCCACGGGCCTCCGCTGCTGTGGGGGGGCGATTATTATATATATGTTTTAATGTATTAAACGTTCCGCTTGCGGAACTCTCCCATGTCAACAAGACACTTGGGCTATGTATTATTTGTATATTGTGATTTTCAATTGAGATTTGATCGCATCGCATCGCAAACTCTTCATCAACAAGACATTGTGGTTTTTGAGGGCTTTAAAGCCCGAAACGACTATTTTTAATTACTCTATTCTTCCGTAAACAAAAAAATGGCTCTGCCCATCACTAATTCAATTTATTCTGCTGTTGTGGCTGCGGCCCATCACAATCTAAATCTTCCTTATGGATTTCTCCATTATTCTTCTTAAATACAGAGTGTTGTGGACTCAAAATTCTGCTGCTGCTGCTGCTGCTACCTTTGTACTTGTTTCTTCCTGCCCAAAGGCACGGCATGTGACTTTAATATTTTCAACAATGATAGTGAAAGAGCGAATTACAGTGTTAGCAAATGAAAAATATGGTATCGGATGGATTTAGTGGGGAAGGGAAAATTCATTCGCGATGGGAAAAAGATGACTCAGAGAGCAACGAGACTTGGGCGGTGAAACATTCAAAGGAATGGGAGTACTTATAAGGAGTGAACGTCTTCTTCGAGGTGCATGCATATTGATTTCCTTAATCGAAACCCATGACCCTGCTTTGAATTGTACACAGAACTTACAAATCACGACCAAAACCCACTAATGAAATGCTGAGTGTTAAGACATTGTGTTTCGTCGGGTTGGAAGTCGCACAGTGGCAGGGTATAAACGAACACCAGCGCCACCTCGTGAGGGAGGGGACTATACAGACAGACATGTCTTTCATTTCCCCTGACTTAATCATTTTCCTGACTTTGAATAAAGTCTGGCGAACGCAACAGGGAAGTTGGGTGCGAAAGATTCGGCGACACTGTCTTCGCCAATAATCTGTTTCAGCAAAGAGCGAAATAAAGTAAAGTCAAAGAGAAAATTACAGGTAACCTCTTCTCCAATCCATAACGTAAATGGAAACTAAATGCAAAATGGTGGTTTTGCACTTCAAACATGGCTTCTTCATTTTTGTGAAGAGAAATAAAAGCAATATCAATTCAAATTTAAAAGGTGAATGCGAAACATAGGATTTTCTATTCAAGAAGCGTTTCCACCGAATAACACGCGTTTTCCATAGTTGCCACAAGTATCTAGGGAAGGAATGATCCAATAATCATGATTTAGTTTTCAATGTGGAGAGCCAAAGCATTGTATTGTTGGGTTCAAAATCTTCTTTAATGTCAATGTCAAGGGCTCGTATCAATCGATGTATCGAAGAGATGATCCTATGTTGGGGTTAGGTTATGACGTTGAGGTTAGGTTATGATTATGATATACCAAATACATAGTCACAATACTTCTTTTGTAAGCATTATATTTTACTACAAGGATTAGATTTAAAAGAAAGGAATAGACAAATTAGGAACTGCAAAGATGGATGTAATAGCCCATTAGAATGTTATTCAGCCATCCTTCCGGAGATATATATAAGACAATATACAACATTGCAAAATGGGGCACATATATATAAGACAATATACAACATTGAAAAAATATGGCTCAAAGTCATGAGAGTATAGTAAAGGCTCATGGCATGGATTTATAAGTCATAAGAGAGTATAGTAAAGGCTCATGGCATGGATTTATAAGCCATAAGAGTATAGTAAAAGCTTATGGCATGGAATTATAAGGAATGTATATTTATAATATTAATATAGATAATTTTAAATCATTTACCTATCATATTAAATGAAAAATTAAATGTTTATTTAAAAAATGCTTGTAATTTTTATCTAATTGAAGTTCAATTATTTTGACAATTATGCCCAAAATCTCATAAATTTTTTTATAAGATCCCATGAATCAATCTTCAATTAATAAGAAAGTGGGTATGAGAGTTATTAGAAGGTTTGTTTCTCCTATATGGAAATCCCTTCACACATGTTAGTCCTTAAGCAAGGATCAAACTCAATTAGAGAAGAATGTCAAATAGCCTTTTTATCTTGATGGATAATGCATTTTGATACCCATTGGCCATGGGAAGTAGGAAACTTGCTAGCACTCTCACTTCTAGTGATCAAGACAATAGTCAAAAGTGGTACATTCTAAAATTTGCTCCAATAGATTTCAAAGCATTATCATAGATTAGATGATTAGTTGGTAAACCTCTGTGTGGTGGAGAGACTCCTAGAATTACAAGTTACAAAACCCCATGGGATTTGTACATGTAGATTTCTTACTACAACCATTAATTATTGTTATCATGACCATACTTAGAAATGCGACTCGCACAAGAAAATATCTTACCACCATTTTTATCTTCTCATGATCATAAGTGGAAATGGAATTTGCGTCCTACTCTCAAAATATCTTACTACAACATCCATTCTCTAGTGATTGTGGTCATACTTCATACATCCATCCCACATATTCTCCTTTAAAATGAAAGAATAAACCATCTTAAAATTGAGATTAATCAGATATTAGTGATTTACAAACTCCCGAACCCTTCGTCTATACAAACCACAAGAGAGAAGATTATGGTATTTATCAACAAATTACATAAATCGCACGTAACAAGTTCTATCATAATTATGACAATATCAAATAACATTTAATCATCATTCAAACATAATCGGGAAAGAATATTTTTTCTTAATCCATCTCCATTTAACATCTTCCCAAAATCTACCATTTTTCCTTTAGCATGATGCAACTGTGAAATTTCCTTTTAGTGAAATTTTCCAAGAGTGAATAATAAGGAAAAAGTGAGCTACAATACATTTCTCTTTCTCACTTTTACAAAATTTATCTTATAGTTCATCCTTGCTAAGCCATAAGCCCCTCCCTTGAGTGCATTTCATTATGATTTGCATTAATGTCTCAAGCTATTATAGATTTTGTCTTTCAAAATACCAATGTATTTGTAAAATTATCATCATGAACAAATCAAATCACAACATGAAGTACATAAAGGATGGGCTTCAACTATATCATCAAAATGAAAAATCGTGACATCATCACCATGAGCAGAAATGTTACAAATTCATTGGTAACCATACTAATTCTTCATGGAATATCATGATCCGGATTTATGCAGGAACACAACAGAATAAACACATAACCATAAATACAGAGATGCAGCGGAAATAACACTTCATTTCATTAATATCAAAATCACAGAAAGATGCTTACAGACATAATGGAAATAAAATAGCTAGGGTGCTGGTAGCGAATCTCTGAGAAGAGATGTGGTGGCTACAGACCTCTGAACTGAGTTACAATGAGGCTCGAGGGCCTATTTATTATTGAGAAACAATGGAGAGCCCTCAACATCCCAAAACCTAACCCTAGGAGATGAAGCGCCAAAACTATGGGCCCCGTTTGGGTAAATTGGTGTTTCAACTCCCCAGGGACGTAACTTTGGCATACTATCTCCGTTTGACGCACATGATACATCATTAGAAAGCTCTATCCGAGGACTACAACTTTTGTGACGATTTTGATGATCAAAATCACAAATAAGCCCCATACTGTAAAACACGTTTAGGGCCCCAAAACGTTCAAGTTCACCAAGTTCAGGACCCGATCGTTTAGGGCCTCAAAACGGCTCCGGAAGTTCAGGACCCGAAAAACTGCTAAAAAAAGCAAGTTATGCCAAAACTGAAAAACTGAAAGAGACAATGGTGGGGGCCCAAGTGGAATAGGCGGGTGGCCACCAATATCCACCTGGATCATATCATCACCAATAATAAAGAGAAACAACACACCAATATGCATGTTAATTGACAATCACATATAATATCAACCACACCATCAAGATGAATAATCATGTCAATCATCATAAAAAATTGTTAATGTGATTTAAATCATAATCTAATGAAGTATCTCAGTTGATAGTAGCCCAAGCTGCTAATACCCACATTCTCTCCTTATGATGCATATAGAAATGCATTTCAAATTAATTCCCAAAATAAACCTTATTCAGATAAGGGCATAATTTTATGCGGAAGCTATTATTTAAAACCTATCATTAAAACCATAGTCAAAACCCATTTCATGAATATTCACATTTCATTTAGAACCCAAAATATACTCCGACCAACACTTAAGTTGTCACTTTATTCAAATATCGACCTTGGATAAAAGCCAAAGTACCAGCATACATATCAATATTCCTAGCCACAACGTGCCAATCCACTCAATACAGTTCTTACCTTGGTAAAATACCAAATGCCGACATAACATTAATCTGGCCACATGATATTTCATGTGTCTATACCAACCTTATACATGCGCTCATGTGAAGATTTCATGTATATAAAACTTCGATTCTGTTTAAAACCAAGCACTAGTAAACATATTAATATTTAGGCCCCACAACCTTAATAACATACCTCTATTAACCTACAGTCAACTTGACGATGCGAATGCCGTTGATCCTCCGATGGTTATCATCGAAGGAGTATCACGTTCAAATGGGCTTCAAACTTTAATGGCCAAAACACATGAAAAATTGGTTGTTTTCGAATACCACCCATTACTACGTGTGACTCATTGACCACTATCATGTTCGTTTGAAAACTTACCACTTACCACTTAAGGGTCATGCGAAAACCATTTATGGTTTTCGAAACTTGATTTTTTTGTCCCCAACGCATCATTCTGCCACATCTTTAACTCATGATTTTTCCTTCACTGTTTATTTTCTACTGTTCTTCCTTTGCTCCAATTCATCACCGAATCTACCTTTGTTGTTTCATCGCACAGTTCATCACCAAATCCCCCTTTGTTGTTCCATCGATTCATATCTGCTGCGCCATCACTTGTATTATCCACCTTTTTTGTTCCAACCTCTCTATTACACATTGTCTTCAATTCACGATTACTGCACCATTGTTTTGTGTGTTCCGCCTTAACTTCTTCAGACTCGCATCGTTTAAATTTCAATCGAATGGGGCCAGGTTCGAGCCAATCTCCAAAACCCTCTCTGTCAGTTATCAACGCATGGCTTAACTTCTATATCCAGTTTCTGCAGTTCAAAGCTACAGTAAACCGTCAAATGAACTTCAAACCCTCTCTCTAGCATTCATCCTCTGGATCTCCTTTATGACATTGATACAAATTCTCTCATGTATTCCGGGATCAAACTCACAACATATCAATTGAGAAGTTATTTTTCTCTTCCACATTATTGATCCATTCTATGATCGATACACACAAGTTCACAATCATAATTCAATATTAACACACAAATTCAATAAAATGAATGTTCCTCCTTGAACCACACAATTTCTTTACAAATGTGGCTTGAACATAAAATGACAAAACACTCTTTGTTCCTTCCAATTTCACTTACACACAGTATACACTCAACACAAACCAAAAATTTGAGTTTCTATATTAAATTCAATATTTACATGGGAAATTATTCCTCTCTGGCCTGATATCCAATCAGTGGCCTTCTTCCTCTACAACTCGTAGGCTTACAATCCAAACCCTACTTTCTCAATCCTACTCTACGTGAAGTCTATCTCCATATGCCTTTGAGGCTTACATTTAAAAAAAATGCCCTGAAACTATTTTTTGGTTTCAGTTCCTCCATCTCCTCAAAAAAATCCTAAAATCACTATTTAATCCCTAAGGATCCTCTTTTATCCAGAAGAAAATGAAACAAACTCTAATTTAGGATTTGTAGTTAATTCTTGAATCTCTCAATCCCTATGCATTATCCACTAGCCTAATTCACTCATGTTCTCCAACATTTGAGAACATTTACAAATTCCTCATAATATTTAATTAATTTTCATTAAAATCACTCAAATCATTACATATGAAACCAACTCCCTTGAAAACACAAAACCCTTAAGTCTAATAAATTACAAGGGATTTTCTTCAGCCGAATTCCCTTGCATCAGACTCCGAAGGTAAAAAATAATCATGATCTATTGATCATGTGCTTTTAATCTTGCCTCCTAGATCCCATACTCTGTTTTGCTACTATCCATTAGCTGCATTATTCTTCTATTGTACTTCTCCAAGTTTCCATATCTTACTCTGCATCTTGCCACTAGCTATGTTTTCAAAATTTGTTCTTGTCTTTCCTTTGTTGAACTTTCTTTGCTTTCTTATTGCTATATTTTTCTGAGACACCTTCATCATCAATCTTCTAATGCTTTCAATTTCTATGTTCAATTTATCTTTTTTTCTGGAAATTACTCTATCTTTCAATTTCTGCTATTGTAGTTGCTTTTGTTCCTCTAGATGTTACCTTAAACATTCTTGTAAATGTTGCCTCCAAGATTGTTGTTGCCTCCCAAAATTCCTAAATATCTCTTAAGATATCTCCCTCTACAACATTTTTCTTTTGCTCACTACCTGCAAATTCACTTTTAAAAAACGAATTATCATTTGATTCTCTACCTGCAGTAACATACTCATTCATTTATCTTTTTATAATAGTAAGAATAATTAAATTTGACAAACTAGTATCTGCTCTTGCTTCTTTCACAACTTCAGGCATTTTCACTTCAGTGTCTACAATTTCTTTCTCTTGTTCAAATGTTTTCAGCAGACATTCTAGCCATTTCCTTTGAACTTGTTTCCTCTCAAACACATCATCAATATGCTGCAATTTAGTTTCAGCATATCCTTCTTCTTCTTCTTTGAGAATATTTAGTAATTTTCCTTTATCCCCTTCTTGATTGGTTCTGGAAATCAAATCAATTTCTTCAAACATTGTCTCTTCATTCTTTATCAGAATAGAATTCTGATTCTTCATCACTGTGGAAGTTCTAAAAGTCTGTCCTACAGTATTTTCTTGGTCCATCAGACAAGCCAATTACTCTTTTTCATCAACAGTAACAAGTTCATTTATATGAGACATGACTGCCTCACCTTCCTTGGAATTTGCGAGTTCATTCTTATGCAATAGTTCATCTTCATTCAAGACAACTCCAAGAAATGGATTGTCTTCTACAACATTTATAAGCACTGTCAAGTTGTCAATTTCAAAATTACAAGACCCAATGGTGTCATTTGATGATCCAGTCACCAAGTCTTCTTCTTGCAGTACCAAGTCTCTTTTAGGACTCAGAAAATCTCCACTATTTTTCTTCCCAACTTCCAAGGTTATCTCCATTGTGTCGATCACCATGATAGAATGATGATCCCTCACTATGTTTTCAGCTAACATAGTTTCCTTTTCATTAAATTCTCTGACATATTCCATTTGTTTTCCTTCTTTTCCTGCATAATTAGCACATGAATTATCAGTATTAAAAATACAAGGTTTTATTGCCTCTTCCTCCTCTAACAACAATTCAGTATGTTGCTTTGAGCTTTCTTCCAAATATTTTGACAACACATCAGTATGTTGATTTAAATCCTCCATCAAACTGTCAGCTAGTCTCTCCTTCTTATCATATGTTTCATGACTGTCATTGATGAAACTTTTCCTGCCTTGCTTCTTCAGCAATTTATCCTGAGTGTACATCCGCTGCTTTTCAAATTCTCTTCTCTAAAGATCTAATTTCATATATAATTCAACAATTTCAATTGTAGTAGAATTTGGAAACTTCACATGACTTTCCATACCTTCAGTTGTTCTTGACCAATCCTCATATTGTCCTTCTTCCTCTATTTCAATATGTTGCTGAATATTCTCATGAGACCCCTCTGTCTTCATGTCTTCCTGAGATCTTGTTATCTTATCATTAATCTGAACAGATTTCATATTCTACTTCTTCTCTTTAAGAAACTCTAAATCTTGTTCGTCATCTTGTGATGTACCTGCAATCATACACAATTCATTAGTTTTAAAAACACAAGACTTTCCAGTCTCTTTTGCTTCTTCAAGAATTTCTCCTTGAACAAATTTGCATGTGGAATCCTAAATTCCATCTTTGACTCAAGAAATCTGAGTTCCTCTTTCCATAAGGAAATCTCCTTCTACCTCCACTTAATTCTTAATGGTTTCCAAATTAATTTCTTTCCCTTCAGTGGAAAGATCCATCCTCTTGGTTTTCCTCTTCTTGTGGCCATTCCTTTAGTACATCCAGTTGTACTTTCATTACTGCAATTTCTCTTTCTCTATCCTTCATCTTATCTCTGTGGCATCCTTTAGAACCTCTTCTCTGATCCTGAATGATCATATTCTTCATGAGCTTCTCACTCACTATGAGTTGCACTAAGCCTCTACAACAACAAGCTCTCCCCACTGCCACTTACCTCACCAATCGCTTCTCTGGACTTGGTCTTTTGGCAAGCACTGGTTCTCTATATCTAGAACCTCTTCAACACTTTATTCTACTCTCTAGGCTTATATCCTCAGCTCACCTTCTCTTGAAAACACTTCAATTGTTGTCCCTATCCAACCTTTAGCTAGAATATCAGGCTGGCTTCAAGACCTCTGCATGTCCTTGTTCTCTTCATCATTTGTACTTTGAATGTACTTCCTTCATTCATTTCTCCAAGCATGTTCACTTTAATTTTGTGTATTTTCTACATATCATATTTCAGAATATGATCTCTTTCTCCTCTCATCACACATGCATTCTGATTTAATAAAAAAAATCTTTTACTTCAACAGAGCCTTTCCTGCTCTGATACCACTTGATAGCATCCCAAGATGCTAATATCCACATTATCTCCTTATGATGCATATAGAAATGAATTTCTAATTAATTCCCTAAATAAAAATCATTCAGATAGGGGTAGAATTTTATGCAGAAGCTATTATTTAAAACCTATGGTTAAAACCATAGTCAAAACCCATTTCATGAATATTCGAATTCAATATTCGAATTTCAGTTAGAACCAAAATATACTTTTGCCAACACTTAAGTTGTCACTTGATTCAAATCTCAACCTTGGATAAAAGCCAAAGTACCATCAAACATATCAATATTCTCGGCCACAACGTGCCAATCCACTCAATACAGTTCTTACCTTGGTAAAATACCAAATGCCGACATAACATTAATCGGGCCATGTTATATTTCATGCCTTTATACCAAACTTATACATGTGCTCATGTGAAAATTTCATTTATATAAAACTTTGACTTTGTTTAAAACCAAGCACCAGAAAAAATATTAATATTTTGGACCCACAACCTTAATAAGATACCTTCGTTAACCTTCAGTCAACTTGACGATGTGAACGTCATCAATCCTTCAATGGTTATCATCGAACGAATATCGCGTTCAAATGGGCTTCAAACTTTAATGACCAAAACGCACGCGAAATGGGTTGTATTTGAATACCACCCATTACTACATGTCACTCATTGACCACTATCGCGTTCATTTGACAACATACCACTTACCACTTAAGGGTCGTGCGAAAACCATTTATGGTTTTTGAAACCCGCTTTTGTTGTTCCCAACGGATCTTTCAACCATATCTTTAACTCACGGTTCCACCTTCAATTTCTATTTTCTACTGTTGTTCCTTCACTCCATTTCATCACTGAATCCGCCTTTTTTGTTCTATCACATAGTTCATCACCGAATCCGCCTTTGCTATTCCATCGTTTCATATCCGGTGCACCACCACTTGTATTATCTGCCTTTGCTGTTCCAACTTCTCTATCACATAGTGTCTTCAATTCATGATTACTGCGCCATTGTTTTGTGTGTTCTTTCATCACTTCTTCAGACCCGCATTGTTTAAATTTCAATCGAACAGGGCTAGGTTCCAGCTAATCTCCAAAACCCTCTCTGTCATTTATCAATGCATGGCTTAACTTCTATATCCAATTTATGTGGTTCAAATCCACAGTAAACCCTCAAATGAGCTTCAAACCCTCTCTCCGGCATTCATCCTCTTGATCTTCTTTCTGACATTGATCTGAATTCTCTCACGTATTCTAGGATCGAACTCTCAACATATCAATTGAGAAGTTATTTTTCTCTTCCACCTTATCGATCCATTCTATGATAGATACACACAAATTCATAATCATAATTCAATATTAACACACAAATTCAATAAATGAATTTTCTTCCTCAAAGTACACAATTTCCTTACAAATGTGGCTTGAACATAAAATGACAGAACTCTCTCTGTTCCTGTAAATTTCACTTACACACAGTATACACTCAACACAAACCCAGAATTTGAGTTTCTGTATTAAATTCAATATTTACATGGGAAATTCTTCCTCTCTGGCCTGATATCCAATCAGTGGCCTTCTTCCTCTACAACCCATAGGCTTATAATCCAAACCCTATTTTCTCAATCCTACTCTAATTGAATTTATCTCCATATGCCTTTGAGGCTTACATTTATACAAAAGGACCTGAAACTATTTTTTTGGTTTCAGTTCCTCCATCTCCTCAATAAAATCCTAAAATCACTATTTAATCCCTAAGGATCCTCTTTTATCCACAAGATAATGAAACAAATTCTAATTTAGGATTTGTAGTTAATTCCTAAATCTCTCAATCCCTATGCATTCTCAACTAGCCTAATTCACTCATGTTCTCCAAAATTCGAGAACATTTACAAATTCCTCACAATATTTTATTAATTTTCATTAAAATCACTCAAATAATTACATATGAAACCAAGTCCCTTGAAAACACAAAACCCCTAAGTCTAATAAAATATAAGGGATTTTCTTGAGCCTAATGCCCCTACATCATTAATACTCATCATCACAATCATAAAATTTTTGCAATTCTATGACATGTGCAATATAATACAATTTCATAACTGGATAATTATTTTATAATTATTTTCAAACAATATTTCTCATGAAAATGTTATCATTGAATACTTAGAAATAGAAAATAATAATTGGAAATTCAACACAAATAATAAATATAATAGAAATATAGGCATGCATAGTGGACACAATACTTTTATGCTGAGAAATAAAACCTTGCAAGAAAAAATAACAAAATTTTCTTGAGGAGAAAATCTATTTTGAGGTTTACAAGTAAAAATTTTCTCTAGAAATATGGGCGAATATTACAAGTCAAATCACCAATTAAACTTGGTCAAACTATTTCTCGTCAATGCTGGTAAAACTAATAAAAAATAAGAAGTCAACACTGGTCAACATCTTGCATTCAAACTCAACCCTTTAGACTATCTCGACGCTATAGTAAAACTTGGCATCCAATCAAACTCACACATATGGTTTGTCAATTCTATAGTTTAACTTGCATGCATGTTTGGTCAAATTGTGGCAAAAAACTTGGTTAAAATCTATGTCGAAATGTCACACATGCGATTATGGTCAAGGTTTTTCAAACTAGGTAAACTCCTCACACATGCAACCTTGAAGCGAAAAAGTAAAATGATAAATATGATCTCCAACAAACATATTTTTCCTTAGTTGAATTTATCCTCTACTAGAAAATATTAATTGAGCTTACTATGTTGATTATTTGTCTCCTCATATTCTTGTATATTTATATATGCCTCTAATTTTGAGTGAAGTCCCATAAATAGGAACCTCATCACAATATGCCCTTTCTCCTATGGAGCCTACGTTACAACTCAACATTAAAATAGGATTGTTTGTTCCACTAATGGGAAAAATCCCCATTAGATAAGAAAATTGAGTGTGCTCTAGAAAACAATATATCACTCCATCCATACCTCATGCGAGTATCGTCGGCCATTTAGCCATAACCAAATCAAGAAGGCCCCATGGGAGACGGTATGCCCTAGCAGATTCACCCCTAGAAAAATTAGCATGGGAACATGGGTGAATGTATCATTCTCTACTAGTCAAATAAGCATAAACCCATGGGAGAATGTCTGACTGATGCTGCAGAAACATCAACAGTCCCTCTTAGTAAGGGAGATATTATACATCATGGCTAGGTTGTTTCTAAAGTATGCAAACATCCCCTAGATAGAGGCTTCGTGATAATGTGTAGAATGTTCTCATTTTTAGCATTTCCCCTTATCTTTTACGTTCTATACATAGATACCTTTCCAACGGTGCAAGAATAACCTCAATCAAAGTTTGTATGCAAAAGCTATGCCACATAATTAGAGAGGATTCCATGTCATGCCACATTATTCATGGAAAATGAGATAGATAGATGACTATGATAAATAAGACAATAGAAGAGTCCATATTATAACTCTAGTTAACAATTGAGATAGTCAATCATAACCAGCAATAGGCTATCAAGAAATGTTATAACGGGGCCACTCAGAGGAAAATGGGTTCTATTGTTTTCAATTGGATTTGTTCAATAGATTAGAAAACATAATTTTGTAATAGGAGATAAAGAAAATGGATGGGATTGTTGCCATTATGAAAAATGTGTTTTGCTTCATCGCAACCTATCTAATGTGTTGTCCTTGATGAAAACCCACTTGATGAATATGTCCACATGATTGAAACAGAATGATTTTACAATGTAGTACAGATGTGACAAAGAGTTTGGACAAAGGCTTAGAAACTCAGAGATATAGGAATGGTGAAGGTGATGTTTTGAGAAATAAATGTGGGTTATGTGAAGCAAAGTCGCGAAAACAAGTGGGTATGAAGAAGACGAAGCATGTACAACTTTTACGCTATGGTATCCTAAATAGAAATGGTATTTACCATGTAATTAGCCCATAGTAATGATAGTGTCAACATATATTTGATCCCATCCATGAATATCATCTGCCTTACTATGGATTTGACCCATGGTTTTAGCTAAGGCCTAAGCTATATAAGGAGATGAACATAAAAGTGTTTGGAGTGCAAGTGATGGAAAATTGATAAATAGTTCGATTTGAAGAAAGTGTGCATGGTACAAGTTATTCATGAGTGTTTAATATGGAATGAGTGGGCACCGAGGAACATGACGATCGATCAGATCCAATAGATCTGAAATGACTATACATTGATAATTTCTTATGGATTGGTTTGATCTGTAGTGATCATGTTTGACATGTGTTTTTAATATTTATGTAAAGGTATGGGTTTATCTAAATTTATGTTGTTCAGCTAAGTTATAAGTCAATAATTATAGAATTTTACATATGTTTTATTCAGAAAAGGAGCATGCATACGTGGGTTTGATAACTGAAAGACATGTGCACATGCGAGTCTTCTTCTACTAAGTTGTGTTGATTCTGCATATTAGACAGATCTATACGCAGGTTTGATTACTGAAGGGAGTGTGTACATGAAAAATTTCATTATGGGAAGCACATATATAAGCTAAGGTTTAATGAATATGATGTCTAATCAATCTAATCTGTCTTGGTGTTTTTGTTGTTGTTTGTCAATGAAGTCTTACATGACGATCTGTGTTTAATAATGATGATTAAAGTTGAATTAATTATACACTGATATGTTGAATAGTAAATATATTTCTATCTATATGTGTTTCAAATATTTGTGATGCTTCAGAGATTATTTCATAATGATTAAGTGGTTCAGTGTGTAACTTAGTGTTTTTCAGAATGACAGTAATTCAGTTGAATGATTTTGTGTTTTGAGATATGTACGCAGGTTTGATTAAGACAAAGCACGTGTATATGTGAGTATTATTCATAAGAGTAGCATATACATTTTGAAATATTATTGATGAGGGTCTATAGTGGAAATAGTTTGTTTCAGTAAAGGATAGAAATGTATGGCTTAACGATTGATAGTGCATTGACATAATTTGTTCTCATTTAGTTTGATCAACTAAATTGGTTGTATTGGTTGTGCTTGATCCAGTTAATTAAGTAAACTAATTAAACATCTATTTATGTTTTTAACTCAATAATATGTGACGAATTCATAGTTTGATTGAGTGATTATTTCAGTGGTACAAAGTAGTAGATTAACCGTTCAATGCTTTGAGATTTGTACATAGGTATAATTCATGAAAATTGTGTATATACATGTATATACTTAAGCATAGTAGAATATATATTGTTATATATGGTTGACCAAGATTTGCAGTGATAGAATCTAGTTTCTATGATGAATAGTATGTGGAATGGTATTCTGGTAATGGATTTATAATGATCAAAATGCTTTTGTTGTTTGAGAATAAGTTGATTGATTTGGGTCTCAATTGGTATGGTAATTTGTTGATTCAAATGGCTCAATGATTGAGTGATTTATTATAGTGATTTGTTTCAGTTTTGATATTTCGTATTTCTCTAAAATGATGGTAGTGGGTCTAGTCTGAAATTTTCATGAAACATGGCCTACAAGTTGAGATGTTTTGAATCGGGTGGATTTAGTGTGAAAATTTATGAAAAGTGACCCACAAGGGTTGGAGACTTCAGTAAGGAAGTCGAAGCTTCCTTCCAGTAGTATTTTTCAATCAGATTATGAGGTAGGAGCTCCCTTCTTGTTATTAGTAAATTAGATAAGGCAGTTGGAGATCCATTCAAGTGGGTTCTCAAGAACAAATGAAGGTGGTAGCCTTATGTAGGTGGGTGCCTTCATGCTAGTATGTGTTTCCACCAATACATGACTGTAAGATGTTTTTCATATAATAAAACATGAATATAGAGACAAAAACATCAATATTTGTCTCCCACATTGCATTTCCACCAAAAAATCCTTCTGTCAATGTTTTTTTATGTGTTCCTTATGTGTGATGGTTTATTTTGTTCTTACTGCACATTATTAATGTTTAAGTAATGCCAAATGAAGTACTAATACATTAGTTCAAGTTAAAAAAATGATGAATTAACTAAAATGTAAGTTAATTAGATATCTAATAATTTTCTTCATAAGAGTCGCCTACATACGTAGGCTTACCTCAGTATACTGACATACAATAAATTGAATAAGAAAAGAAAATTTTAGGTGAGTTTTAAATAGTGTTTCACACCATCCACCCCCCCCCCCCCTGCCCCCCTCCTTATTAGTATTTTTCCAACAATTGGAATCAAAATAGGTCCTTTCGAGGAAGCTTGATCATTTGAAGGATATCCGTTATGATGATGAGGAAGATATCCGAAATAAAAGACTCTAAAAACAATGGTAGTCATAGTGATATATCAAATGTAGTGACACTTATAGATATCAACAAATAATCAGTTTTGGGAGTACCCCACTTTTGATTGATCAATAATTTAGAACACAATAATGAAGAAGTATTAGGCATTGGTTTGTGTTCTACTCATCATCCATTCACTTCTCTATTAAATAATTATTATAGTGATGATGAAAATGAAGCAGCTTAACTTGGACTCATGGGATAAAGTGAATGTAAGCACTCTAAATAGAAATCATATTAAAACATTATGCCTCTAGAAGAAAAAGAACAAGTACATTCAGAAACAATGGTCAATATAGATGTGGCCATATTAAAAAAATATAATTATGAATAATGGAAAGAAAGGATTAAGTATAATCTAATGAACCTTGATATTTGGTACCTATTATGAAATGCCTACCTCGAGATTCCCCCATGAGACAAGGAAGTGAAAAATAATGTTAAGGCATTAAGTTACATATTTTTTAGCATACATGATTCATCGTTAAATAAGGTAATGCATTATAAAACTACAAATAAAGTTTGGGATAACCTACAAGAAATCAATGAAGAAATTCCAAAGGAAGATTTCTCATCGAGGAAACTACCAGGTAATCCTATCCCTAACAATGTGTCAAAGAATGAACATGGTGATCAAAAAACTTGTATAATTTTAAATAAACTTATTTATTCATAATATGGTAGGTTAGAAGAAATTTATGATCCTAGAACAAAATTTGATATTTCTTTGAAAAATATCGATAATATTAAACATAATTTGCAGGCATATTGTAATATCCCGTTTCGGGGATATCTCTAAAACACAACAAAAATCCAACCAGAGATAGACTGGAAGGGAATTTACTGGATATTTCGCTTCTAAAATAGGACGAGAACCGGAGGCTACCAGGCCCTTTCCAGAGTCTGTCTAAGAGTGAAATATAAACACACCGAGTGGTATAGAACTAGAATGCTCAAAAACAACAATAGACATATTATAGAAAGAGAATACAGCAACTACGACAACAACGACAACTGCGGCAACTCAACCAGAAAAAATAGAGAGGAAATGGTGAGCCATTTTATTAATTCTGAGAAATGTAATGAAGTAAAAGAAGTGATCTTTCCCAAAGAAAGTAAGAAAACACTCTCAGAAAAGACAATAAATGGCTGCTCTATGAACTGCGCCCCAGCTGCTGGAAAAATGCCATGTAGCTTCTACTGCAGGAATGGACTGAAGATTAGGGGCTGATCCCCTTGCCGGAATGAGTTGAAAATCGGAAAATATCCTCTCCTCAACAACCCAGACAAAATCCAAAAACCATTCCAAGAATGGCCAACCCCAGAAATCACCAAAAACTGCCTCCCCATTGAATTACTCTGGCCTCCAAGGCTCTGCGCAGTGGCTAGATGAAAACAGCTGAAATACTACCACAAACGCCTCCAAAAGTCTCATAGGGGCAAAGGCTGACCCCCTGCTCAAAATATCGACTAAATCACTTGAAGAAAACCCAATCCAAAGCACCTCCACAATGGACTATGTCCTCTCTCCTAGTGACTGTACAGTCTCTATAAGCTCCAGCTCCGTAACAAACCCAAACAACAAAACTACTCAAAAAATACTAAAAAACTAACCTTGCCCAAGCAGGCACTCGAAGTCCCTCGGGGCTAAGGGCGAGATCTCGGACCGGAGACACTCAATGCACTAAAAAGTGCTGCATATAGGCTAAACAGCCAGCATGCTCAAGAAGACAAATGTCTCACTCAAAATCATCAACTCCAGAATGAATGAAATGAGGAGGCTCCTCCATCTTTTATAACGTTGGCTTCCCTCCAAAACCCAACATAGCCTCTCTCTCCTCCACATACTCATCCTTATCTGCGCAAAATATTGTAGAAACTTCTAGAGTGTACATAGGCCCTCCTCTCTATGTGGTATTTGGCCCCCTTGGCTCCTCCTTAAGTCACAACGTTGTGCTACTAGGAAGGTGTTTTATTCCATCTAAGTGAGTTAGACCCTCTCCACTCACTTTTTATTTATAATTTAATTATATAAGTCAAAATTGATCAAAATTAATATTTCCAGTTATCTACTGCTAATTGGGAATATTACAATCCTCCCCGCCAAAAATTTCTTGTCCTCAAGCAATGCCTGAACAAGCCTCCTCTCTAGCTGATGCTCCCCACCAACACTGCAAAATGTGCCTGGGTCCCAGATGCGCCACCGAATCTTCCTTGTCCTCTGCATCATCCTGATATGAAGGAATCTCTCAATGCCAGGATCCCATAATGATCTCTCATGGTACCAGCCAACCAGCAATCCTCTCAGATCTCATCGCCACCATGGCCAATAATCGCCCAAGTGCCACGGTTCAGACTGCGCACTACCCCTGGCTATGACTGATTCTATAAGAGGCGAAGACCATGACCCCTGCTGTGTTGTATCTATGACTGTGTAAGTTGTCCCATCAACTATGTATCGACTCATCACCTCTCTCCAATCCAAGTCTTGACTCACTCCCACGTTGATCCTGCTCTCTTGAAATCGGGATGGAGTGCTGAAGAAATGACGACTTGTGCCCCCCTGCTAGGTGGAATTTGTAACATCTGCTATGTCCAAGGGCCCCTGCTCCATTGTGCTTCCTACGAATAATATCGTACCATCAAGAGGGTACCAACTCATGATCTCCCGCCAGTCCATCCTGGAAGAAGAATCCGATGTAGCAACAAAAACTTCATATGGAACACGTGGGGAGTGTTGCCGCCAACCCGTAATCAACTCCCACTTCTCTGCCGTGTCTTCTAGTGAAAGCTACCTGTAGAAGGAAGCCCCTCTCTCTATAATGGGCCAAAGCGGGAAAGATATGCTACAAGCTCCATCAATGTACTATTGGAGAGTGCTACCCACTAAAAACACTACAGCTCTGCTTACTGTGTGTACATATATCTGCGACTCATCCATGTGTCGACCCATAGATGGATTCTCCACCCTATCCAACAGCTCCTCCCACTCCTGATCAGGAATGTCATGCTCCCGCTGTCTACTGCCCCCCTACAGAACAATCCCATCAACCTCCAACACCTCCAGAGGATATGGATCTACAACTGATGTCACCGTACTTGACGTCGGTGCATCTAACTGCCCCACCTCAATGGCTGGCCCCAATGTTAGCCGGATATCCATCATCGACTCAATGTGGGTGCTCATCTGGATCTCCCCCAAAGGAATATCATGCCTGATGTGAATAGTATCCTCCTCTGTCGACTCAGGCTCCATGACCTACTGCTCTAGCTGAATCGTCACAAGTGACTCTTCACCCAGAGTATCTCCCGCAGAGTCTCGTGACTGCTCACCCTGGACATTGGAATGCAGCTCCGATCAACTGTCACCATGTCTGCATGACTTCTCTCGCTCCCCAGAAGCATCCTCAACTGATCCTGTGGACTCATATGAAAAATAGTCCTCACCGTGGCATACAAAAGGAATGCCCTCCTGTTCTACCTCCGCCACCTCATCTGCATTGAATATGCCATCCACCCTCTCGATAAAGTGTCAATACAATGTCTGGAGCCCAGACACATATTGGAATGCCACCTCTACTGTACCCAGTATCCTCTACTCATGCATGATCTCGACATGCCCTGAGGGAAAAGTGATGCATGTTTCCCTCGTGACAGGCTCCCAAATCGTAGGCTCAACGATGACTGATGGGCCACCCATGACGAGGATCATCTCATCCCCTGGCCTATGGCTGCCAAATAGCGCATCAACCTAGTGCCACTACCGAGAGGTCTCTCACCTAGTGTCCTGAGTGTCATCCAAATATCTTGGGTGTGCCTCGCGTACCCCACTGCTCATGCCCAAAGTGCCAAACGACAAAAAAAAAATCAGCTATGCCCGTGAGTGATGTAGAAGAGGGTTAGGTGCGTGAGTCCACACAGATACTCTCAAGTATCACTCATCTGTCTCCCCATCAATACTGGATGAAATACCCCCAAAGGTAAGCCCGGTGTCCCTATCTGTGAGTCTCCCTGGAGGCAATGCTCTAAGATCTTGTTGTGCAGCACCATACACCCTCACATACCACCGATCATCCCTATACTCCTCAACATGCCACTGCACACTGAGGTATACCCTAGTATACTGCTGGATACCCCATGCTATTGTTGTACCACCCTGTACCGTCTCGTGCCCTGACTGTGTCCAAGCATCGGTCACTCTGCGCGAGCTCTTAATGTGATGTAGGACACTCCTACTCCAAAATGCAGTCCCACACACTACGGTACACCACCATGCAACTCCATGTCCACCAGTAGTCAACTGCTCAATGCTAGAGGTTCCCACACATCCCTAGATGTGATGACCTAGAGTTGTGCCTCTACATGTCGGACTACCCCCAATCGGTATCATCATCTCCACCGTCGCATCACTATACCCGCCGAAAAATGGATCATCACTCCAAACCCTCCTCGAGGGGTTCGAGAAGTGAATCTCCCTATGTGTCAGTAGTGTTACCACCACTGCTCGGCTCTGCTACATCCTCTGTGCCCCACACAAAAGTGAAGAATCCTTGGCCCCATAGAAGGCGTCATCTGGTGACCTACCAATGCCACCTCCTTCGACAAGCTCCTACCAAGGTATGTTTACCACCCAGTGATCCCGTGTCTGAGTGTCATACGAAGACAACCTAGGGAGTCTGCCCATAAACTATTTGGTCACTGGCTCTGACCGAAACTCCCCTACTGGATGCGCATGCTCTACTGCTAGGCCAATTGTACCCTCCAATACATAGTCAACTGACCTTCCCGGGAAATAATAGGTGATCCCGGCTAGATCCCAATGCCAATCTGGGGTTCCTGTATTCCCAGCACCTGGAAACTCATGTTGAACTATACTCGGGTCCACCACCATCTCCATAACCCACTCCACCGAGTACCAACTCAAAATCTCTCGCCATCCAACCTCAACAAGTGGATGCTGCACACTATGCAACTCCGATCGTCTCATCCTGATAACCAAGTCAGCGTATGAGGTCTGACTAGGTGACTCCATCTCTCTCTCTCCAATGGGAAGAGGTGACACAATAATGTTGCTAGTCCTGTCCATGCATGCTTAAAGGGGAATGATTTGACACTCCAACGTGCCCTCTGGTTGTACCATAAGGGAATCAAGTCATTCCCCAATGCGGGCCAACTTGGCCACCGACTCATCACAAACCACTCTCATGCCCTACGGCTCCTTGTCCTACAACAAAATGCCCTCCCGTACTGATGTGGCCTTCCCTTCCAAAACTTGAAGGTCTGTCCGAAGCCAATGATACTGCTGTCTGCGACCATCATCCAATAACTTTGTACCTCCTAGTGCCTCATCGAAGGTGGATACATCTCCTAACACCTCACCCATCCGTCATGTGCTACTACCACCCGAAGACTCAGACACGACTCCGGTCATCACCTCAATGGATGGCTCTACTGGGGTAGGCTCTACCTTCTCCCCTACGATATCAACCGACACATTCAAAGAGGTCTTCAATGAGGGTGAGTCCCATGTCACACTAGGTGTATCCTCAAACTCCCTGCAATCTTGTGTGCCCTCATCCTCCAAGTGTGAGGTAACCATTTTTATGGTTTCCCCCTCCGATACTCGGTCAAGCTGGAAAGACGTATTCAACTTCTCCACCCAAGATTTTTTCGAACGCTTGGATGACCCGTCAAATGTCAGTAAATGGAATCTTCCCACTGTGTGCCATAAGCCCTCGTCATGTGGGTGCTTGTTCCCACTGTGAAAGTTGTGGGGTCTCCTATCCCGCTGGAGCTGAACAAAATCTCTGAATGGAAGGGCATCCCTCAACTCCTGCCCATATGCCTGATACTTTGCGAAATGATCACCCATGTGGCCAGGCTCTAGCTCCTGTTGTGCTCCTGCCCCTGTGTCTTCACCCAGAAAAGTGAGCATAGTGTAACGTGTGGGTGTATGTGATGCCATATGCTGAGTGGCATCATGCTCCAGAAAATGGAAGGATGTGCTTGATCCCTCGCCAATTTGGAAACCCCTTTGGTTTTCATGCTGTCTAGCCTCCACAACGGTGAATCTATGCCCCATCACCTCAATTTTCCTCGACAGATCCTGTACTAATTTTAGGTGCATCTCCCCAAATCTCTTTGCATCATCATCACCTTCCATCGGATCCTCCTACTCTGTGTCTACAGGCTCCTCCTGTTCTGCGTCTATCACAGGCTCCTCCTATTTTGTGTCTACCACAGTCTCCTCCAGAAACTACACTGTTGCTCCAAAACTACACTGCTGCATGACTTCGGCCTCCAATTTACCCATTGAAAACTACTCAAAAAAATCTAGGAATTTGGGAAGGTGATCCTTGCCCGAAACCCAGAAAAACAAAGAAATGGTTTCTTCTAATTCCAACCTTCAAAATTTAACCCTGTGTAGTTTGGCCCTCTTCCAAATTTGTTTTCTAGCACTGCAGCTGCTATTGTAAATCATTGCTCTCCAAAATCCCAGCAAACCTCCTCATATAGATCTTCTATCAATTTCCCAACACCTCAAGTCTAAAATCTCACCAATGAAGCTCCTGCAAATGAGCCTCCTCCAATGACTGTGTAGGCCCTTATAACCAAAATAGATGCAACTGAAAACTCGAAACCCACAGGCTGATCTAAGATTGAAGCTCTGATACCATTGTAATATCTCGTTTTGGGGATATCTCTAAAACACGGAAAAATCCAACCAGAGATAGACTGGAAGGGAATTTACCAGATATTTCACCTCTAAAAGAGGTCGAGAACCAGAGGCTACCTGGCCCTTTCCAGACTCTGTCTAAGAGTGAAAGATAAACACACCAAGTGGTATAGAACTAGAATTCTCAAAAACAACAATAGACATATAATAGAAAGAGAATACAACAACTATGGGAACAACGACAACTACGACAACTCAACCAGAAAACATAGAGAGGAAATGCTAAGCCATTTTATTAATTCTGATAAATGCAATGAAGTACAAGAAGCGATCTTGCCCAAAGCAAGTAAGAAAACACTCTCAGAAAAGACAGGAAATGGCTGCTCTATGAACTGCGCCCCTGTTGTTGGAAAAATGTTCTATAACTTCTACTGCTAGAATGGACTGAAGTTTAGGGGTTGATCCCTTTGCTATAATGAGTTGAAAATCGACAAATCTCCTCTCCTCAACAACCCGGAAAAAATCCAAAAACCATTCCAAGAATGGCCAACCCTAAAAAATCACCATAAACTGCCTCCCCTGTTAATTACACTGGCCTCCAAGGCTCTACGTAGTGGCTAGATGAAAACAGCTGAAATACTGCCACAAACTCCGCCAAAATTCTCATAGGGGCAAAGGCTGACCCCCTACTCAAAGTTTCGACTGAATCACCTGCAGAAACCCCAATCTGAAGCACCTCCACAATGGACTGTGTCCTCTCTCCTAATGAATGCGTAGTCTCTATAAGCTCCAACTCCACAAAAAACACAAACAACAAAAATACTCACAAAATACTGAAAAAATAACCTTTCCCGAGTAGGCACTCGAAGTCCCTCGGGGCTAAGGGTGAGATCTCCGACCAGAGACACTCAATGCACTAAACAGTGCTGTAGATAGGCTAAACAGCCAGCGTGCTCAAGAAGACAAACGTTTCACTCAAAATCATCAACTCCAGAATGAATGAAATGAGGAGGCTCCTCCATATTTTATAACATTGGTTTCCCTCCAAAACCCAACGTAGCTTGTCTCTCCTCCACATACTCATCCTTATCTGCATAGAAGCTTGTAGAAAATTCTAGAGTGTACGTAGGCCCTCCTCTCTATGTGGTGTTTGTCCCCCTTGGCTCCCCCGTAAGTCACAACGTTGTGCTACTAGGAAGGTGTTTTATTCCATCTAAGTGAGTTAGACCCTCTCCACTCATTTTTTATTTATAATTTAATTATATAAGGCAAAATTGATCAAAATTAATATTTCCAATTAGCTGCTCCTAATTTGGAATATTACACATATGATAACAAGGATAATATTAAATCAGTAAACATTTTTGTGGAATATAACCAATATTGTGAAGGTCTTGAAACTGAAATCATCTTTCTAAATGAAGATCTTGAAAATATGATAACAGGAATGACGTAATACTTCAACCATTTGAAGAACAAGAAAATGGGCTGAAAGAAAATATTGTCAAATTAATGGAGCAAGAAGAAGAAGGAAGAAGATTTGAATAACGTATGAAGAAGAAATACCTAGAAAAATAAAAGCAATATCAAAGAATGGAAGTCAAGGTAAACATTTTAAAAGGAAAATTAGAAGAAAAATATAAACATTTTAGATTTCAAGATAGTACTAATATTCTGGATAATATTCTTAGTAGTAAGAGGTCTCCTACCATTAAATCTGGCCTTGGTTTCTATGAAACTATTAAAGGAGAATCTAGTTCACAAGCTAGTGATATGAATCCAAAGGATAACAATGAAAAAGATAAAGTGTTTAAAAAAAATATAAGAAGCCAACTTCATCAACAAACAAGGATCATGAATCCTCAAAGGAAATCATTTTCTCCTAACTATATAAATGTCAATCGTTTATCTCCTCTGATCAATAATGTTGAATGCTTTATATGTCATAATTATGGACTTGTTGCAGCTAATTGTAGAAGCATATTGTTTCAGTATCAATAAAATAGTCGGTCCACTGGAATATCATCAACTCCTAGGTACTTGGGTTTCCTTAAGGGACATTTATTTGGTTGCAACGTATTTGGTCACAAAGCTATTGATTACAATAGAAATAAATTCAGACAGAAACATTATTATTACTTTGCTCCCTTTTAGGGTCATATAAGTTGTTATGCATGTAACATGTTTGGGAATGCAGCAAAAGAATGTAGGAGAAAATCAATTAATCACATCAGACAACATGGAAAGCAATTAGATAGAAATATCGATGACAAAAGGACTAAAGGATGTGTGTCCACCAAAATTTCTTTTAATATGACGAAAGAAGAAGAACAAAGAAGATGTGGTATTTGTCTCTTCTCATTTGAAAATGAAGATGAATGGTACATATTCAATGGATGCTCTCATCACATCACTAGAGATAAAAGAAAGATGGTGTCTCTTACGAAAAATCAAGTTTTTAAGGTTAGTCTTTCAAATAGTGCTCAAAAAAAAATTCTGGGAAAAGATAAAGCCTAAATTAATAAACATAGAGTTAGTTCAATGGATAAAGTAAGATATTCTAAGTGTAGGTTAAATGGAAGATAAAGGAAATGTGATTGTGTTTACTTCAAGAAAATGCAAATTCATAGATGAAAAATCTGGAAAGGTCACATCAAGAGGATATAGAAATCTAGTCAAATTATATGTGTTTAAAGAATTGAATTCTAACAGGTATGAGGAGGATTCAGACTTAGAGTAAAAGAATATGGTGCCTAGTACAATCCATTGATTCTTGAAGCTTACTTCTCACAGTCATTACAAAACCAATGTGAGGTATATGACCTCATAAGAGAAGAAAATTATTACCAGGTCCTCGAGATAAGTGATGTATAATATTATGGGGAGTGTTGTAGTGTATTCGACGCATGGGTGGATGAAATACATTGTGCTTCATAGGGAGGCTGATTTCCTACAAGAAAGTAACAGGTCAATTGGTTTGTTATATTATTAGTGGAACAAAATAACATGTAGTAAACTAAGTAAAGAACCTAGCATGCTACATAGATGAAGAAACAAAAGAAAAATACTAATGTAAAATAAAAATCTCAATTGAGTCAAACACACTAATAATTCAAATGGAGAACTCTCTCCCTTTATTAGTTGCTAATACTATAAGAGAATAGGATTATAAATCACTTGCAATGAATCCTTAGAGTTATGGCTCTAATATTCAAGGAAGGGGGGTCTCTTCCTTTCAAGCTTCTTATAGGCCTCTCTCTCTCCTTGAAATATGGTAGAATGACTAACATTTGGTGAACTTATTCTCTTGTATTGAGGTGTTCCGTGGCAAACAGTTGAATCCCTATAATCCTTCTTGCTACTTGGACAACATAATGTTGGTTTTCTCTAAAGGAATTTGGCTAGAATAAAAATGTGTTTGTAACACCCCTAGTTTATGTTTTTCTTTCAAAGCTAGACATTTGAACTTTAATCCTAAGGGGAGTGGACCCCAAATGGATAAGCATATGTTGTGGATGTAATTAGATATTTCATTATGAAAAATTAATAAAATAATTCTATGCAGATTTACGAAAATGAGAATTATGACATCACTTGCTAAATCCATGAGGATGGATAGAGGCAAATATTTCCCCAAAAATATTTCAAAAATCCTTGAAAGAATTTATTTCCAAATTATATTTTGAGGAAAATCTAGTTTCCCCAATGACGTGGAAAGTAGTTGGGAAGAGGTAAAAAGCTGGGAAAAGTAGAAAGCAGCTTTAACAGTCCCTAAAATGGGAAGCCTAGGCAAACATGAAGAAAAACATCCTGATATTCTGTACGCAGAATTAGAAATAGGCTTTGGGGAGAAAAAGCTTAAATAAGCTAGTCCTGAACAGATTAAGGGGTTGGTCTATTCTAGGAGATGATCTCAGCTCGGGGGTGAGTTCTGGGAGACAGAAGAACTCTAAGCTTGGGAGGTTGGTCAATTGCAATAGTGGTATGTCTCTAAGTTGTATAGGATTTATTACTTATTGTTGTATAAACTCGTTATACTTAATCGTTTGATTTAGATATTATATTTGTTAGTTCCTACATTTAACAGAATTAAATAGAAGGAATTCACCTTCTTCATTCTGTATAGTTGCAGAAATAGAAATTTGTAGAGAAGAATCCAATAGAATCTCTAAACCAGGGTTGGTTTAAATATGTGGATACATATTACTCTACAGATACATTACAAATTTAACTTTAATCTTCTTCTAATTTAATAGAATGATTTGATATGTATACCTATGAGAAAGTAGTATGAGATTTCCTGTACAATTATTTAAAATAGAAATAGATGACTATAAGATGAGTTGTATAGTAAATGGGTGAGAAGACATGATGTTCTAGGCCAAATGCACCATCTATACACAAACAGAAACACGATAGAAATTAATTCCTACATGTATCAATATATTTCTATAACAGAATGAAGTAAAGATCAGTTAGTGAAGAAAAATAACCATAAGAGTAATCTGTCTAGGAGTTCACACACTAGAAGAAAAAATGGTAAAACCCAGGCGCTCACAATAACTAGCATGACGTTGCCAACAAATATTCAGCATAATGAAAAAAAATCTCTTATATGAAGCAGAGACTAATAAATGAAGGAAAGATGGATGATAAGGACTATTACATCAAATGGGTTGATTAACAGTTACTTAAATTTCACATAAAGAATTGGTAGAAATTTGTGGAAGCATGAGTATAAGAGGAACATCTTGTTGCAATAGTGAACGTATAAAGAGGCATAGAAAAATAAGATGGTGATTAGCACAGAACCTTCTACTCCTATCAGGAGACAAGAAACCAGTTGGAACATAATTGAAACCCTGCTACAATTATCGAACAGTTACTTGAAAGAAAAGAAAACTCAACTGTGTCACATAACCATGAAAATCATGAAGGATTCAATAATTTAATTCTTAATAAGGCAGTTGTTATTATCGATCTATCTAATTGACAAAATAGCTTATGAGATGTCATTATTATTCACTAAACAAGAGAATATAGACTGAACCATATACATCTGAAATGGCTCACTAGCCATAGGTAACTACAGAAGGAAAAATTAAGCCTGGCAAACTTATAAAAAAATTTCTAAGCATAAAAATTCTAAAGGGAAAAACTTTTCACATGATTATTAGCATAAAGATAGAAGTCTGGAAACGATTATAAATCATTATTGATCTGTCACTAATAATAGAGACGGACAGTCGATAGAATATATATACACCCAACTCTGAAACCACTTGCGAAGTAAGGCTATCGTGAGTCCATAATAATATTAACGAATTTAATTAACTCGGGAAGTTCATAAAATTTTTAACAGTCCCAGTTTCAAGCATAAATCCTTATTAGAGTATAAACTTTTTGTTAAAAACACAAAAATTTGAAGATTCCATATAAATTTCATAAAATGACAACGAGCAAGCTAGGTCATGCTCAGATGGAGGACGTGTTGATACCAACCTGAAATCGAACGTACGACGATGTCAAGCCGAGTAAAGTATAAATCCATAAATTATCAAGGAAGAAAACCCTCGACGAGGTTTGAACCTACCTGAAATCAGATTGAGGGAAATATGAGAGATCGATGTAACTAGACGAACTGAGGGAAATTCACAATATTGCACGTTTTAACTGAGCATAAAAAAAATAAGGGTTACCTATAAGAGTTGAGGGCTTGGTCACCCAATACAACCTGTAAAAAGTAAAAAGGAATATGGTGAAAACGCTCGCCAGAACCAAACAAAACTAGGTTAAATGATTTCCAACAAATCGATGGCTTACCTGTGTAGTGACTTCTTGCGGAGAGTCTAGGAAACCTGAGCGAACGAACCAAGCATGGTCACGAAAACCCCAAGAAGAAGAAATTCCTAACCAGCAAGGGTGACACATTAGAACAGAACTTATCAAGGACCGACAGAGTAAACATCAAGTCAAAATAGTAGAACGAAATCAACCAGAGATCGAATTATGAGTGACCGAGACGATTATCCTTTAAATTTAAATGTTTAAGGGAATAAAACAAAACGAACGATGGAATCCATATTACTTGAATGGCGATGAGACTGAAATTACGGGGACACGCAGAAGCTGGAGAGAGATTGACGTGCCTTTTCCCCAACTGAACAGAGTATAAACACCAGAAGTCGATCTAGAGAAACGAAGAGCCAAATAGCATGTCAAATTACAACTTCAGAGGTTAACATGGTTCGTTAAACCCAACAGAAAAAACCCTATCTGATATGAATCATCTACATCGTCCACTTGTCATTCGATCGAAGGGAGGCCACGGATCAAATTGGGAAAAATCGAGAACCCTTTGCACAATTGCCCAAGTTATCAATGAGAAATTAATTGAAATCAATTTCGTGGTACTTCCAATCTTATTCCAGGACTGGCGTGATAAATGAAATTCATAGGTGTTACAAATATAAAATTTCAAAGGGAAACACTGGCATTTATCCATGAACAAACCGGGGTGATGGATCACATAGAAGGCCATGCAAACCAATCGACGTGGAGAGCACAACGAACTATCCAATCCTTACCACATAAATTCCAATTTGCCAACGTAGCAAGTAAGTACGATGACTTCAATGTCGTCTACTCCCAGAAAAATTATGTCATAATGAAAATTATACAAAATATCTATGGTGACAGACGTACGAGAATTTATTCCATCAAACCATGACCGCAAGGCGAAAGGGAACGTGGAGGAATGACAATAGAGAAATGCCATAAATTGAGTTAAGTCATTAAGAACATTGGATCAATTCGATGTCCAACCATAGCTTCCCGCTTAGGAGCATGGTATAACGACTTACCCATAGTGCATAATATAATTACGATGAAATCTTAAGAACAATAGAATGAAATCCAAAACATATACATGGAGCTCTATAAAGAGGTGTAGACAAAAATAAAGTACGTATGGATATAATCTAGGTAACCATACAAGTATATAAACCATGGGTATCTACAATAGAGATATTGATATACATGTATATATGTACAATATAAGTCCCCAAAAACCTTGTAGGAGGAGTAAATCAAAGTTAAAATAATGATCCCAGATACATATGTAAAAATAGTAAACTCTGTACAATAGAATTTCAGAAGGGTGGAAAATTCAATTGTGTATCTAAATGACAGTGACAACTAGCAGCACTGAATTATATTATGAAAAAAAAAAAATTGAAGGGGTTAAGAGGAGACATTACAAATCGTATCATAGCCCATGTTACATAAACTAGGCTATTTTGTGGTGCTCACTATTGTTATGTGCTTACTGTAGAAATTATTTATTGTTGGAAAAAAAAAAAAATTGTTTATTACTGATCTGTGTTGTTTAGTGTACAGTGTGGTGCTGAACCAGAAAAGTGGAATGGCAGAAGGTGAGGAAATTTATGTGGATGTGTGTGATGACGATAATACACCAGATCCCAACGCTCCAGTGATGGAAATGTTGCATAGTTTGCAACGAGAAATGGCTGAGCTAAGAAGCCAGAATGACAAGCTGTCACTAGCTAGTGAGAAGTAGGAAAGGCTCATCAGAGAATTAACCTCGTAGAACAGCCAAGAGGGTGAAGGTTCTGGAAAGAGGAAACATGATGAGTCTGAGGAGAATGATGTTGTTAGGCATCAGTATAAACAGAAAAAGGAATTACAGGAGGAATTCCGAAAGATCAAACCTCTTTCCTATGATGGGGAGAAGGAGTAAGATGTTGAAGCCTGGTTGTTGAACATGATTAAATATTTCCAAGTTTATGAATATGAAAGCAATCTGAAAGCCAGATTAGATGTTTACCAGCTACAAGGTAAGGCTACCTTGTGGTGGGAGGAGACAAAAATGGTGCATGACATTGATGAAAAGACAGTTACTTGGGAATATTTCCAGGTTAAGTTTAAAAACTGCTATTTAAATTAATGTTATTATGATGATAAGGCAAAGGAATTTCATGAACTCAGACTAGGACAACTCACTATCGATGATTTTGTCACCAAATTTACAAATCTGTTGAGATATGTCCCATATATTCTAGAATAAAAGGCAAAGGTGCAAAGGTTTTTGAACTGTTTTCCTGCTGTGTATAAAGAGAAGAGTAAGTTTGATAATCCAAAAACTATGGACGAAGCTGTTAGAAAAGCTAGATTGTGCTACCAGCAGTTTAAGGGAAAAAGTGAGCATGGAAAAAGTTGGGTAAACAAGGGTGAGTCAAAGGGAAGAAACAGAAACCAGCCTATTTGAAGAATTTTGGTAGGGATCATCAGAGAAAAAAATTTAAAAAACCAAAAGAAAGCCAAACAACTTAGTCCCAGGTTGGTTCCAAACAATTAGATGGAGAAAACAAGAAGGAAGGCATAGTTAAAATGAGGGATCCTCTGAAATGTTGGGGCTGTGGAGAACTTCATCTCTTGAGGGATTGTCCCCACCAAAACTTTCAGATGATTATGAGAGACCGAGAAGCGACCATAGTAAATGACATAGCAAGAAATATACCTACTATTAGTGCAGCCTTGGAAAATTGACAAGCAGAACATCAAGCTACCATGGTTGAGATGGAAGGTAAGATTGATGACCAATCTATTACTGTTTTAATTGATCCAGGTGCTTATTTGAGTTACATTAGTCCACAAGTGGTGGAGAAATGCAATCCTAAAACTGAAAAAATATAGAAGTCTTGGTTGGTCCAGTTAGCCACTGGCACCAAGAGGAAAGTAACTCATAAGTTACCTCAAACAGCAATCAAATTAAATGATTTTCAAACAGAAGTAAATTTAAACATTCTACCCTTAGGTTCATATGACTTGATGATAGGAATGGATTGGATGGAAAAGAAAATGACCATGATGAATTGCTGGGATAAGACCCCGCATTATGTAGATGAAGAGGGAAAATCTTTTATTCTAAAAGGAAAACCAAAACCCATCTCTGTAAGACAAATATCAGCGCTATAATTAAAAAGAACAGCTAGGAAAGGATATCAAGTTTATGCAGTACATGTTGAAGAAATAGAACAGCAACCTGAAACAAATCTGATGGATACTCTGCCAGTGGTGAGGGAGTTTAAGGAAGTTTTTCCAGACGAGATCCCTCATATTCCCCTCAAAAGAGAGATTGAACTTTCAATCAGTTTGGTGCTGGGAGCAACACCTGTTTCCCGAGCCCCTTATAGAATGAGTCCCCTTGAACTTATGGAACTGAAAATGCAACTGCAAGAATTGGGAGATAAGGGTTATATTAGATTGAGTGTTTCTCCTTGGGGAGCACCGGTGTTTTTCGTGAAAAAGAAGGACGAAACCTTTAGAATGTGCATTGATTATCATCAGCTGAATAAGTTGACAATAAAAAATAGATACCCTTTACCTCGAATTGATGATCTTTTTGATCAGCTGAGAGGAGCTTCAGTATTTTCTAAGATTGATTTAAGGACTGGTTATCACCAGCTCTGAATTAAGGAGGAAGACATTAGCAAAACATCTTTTCGAACTAGGTATGGGCACTACGAATTTGTAGTCCTACCTTTCGATTTGACAAATGCCCCTACCACCTTTATGTGCTTAATGAACAATGTGTTAAACAAGTACTTGGATAAATTCGTACTGGTGTTCATAGACGATATTTTAGTTTATTCCAAAAATGAGGAGGAGCACAAAGAGAACTTAAGAATAGTGCTGCAAACTTTGAAAGAAAACCAGCTATATGCCAAATTCAGCAAATGTGAATTTTATAAGGACAAGATCCAATACTTGGGCCACATTATTTCTGAACAAGGGTTGGCTGTTGACCCTGAAAAGATAAAGTCTATTAAGGAATGGCCTATGCCGACTGATGTTTCAGTAGTGAGATCTTTCATGGGAATTGCAGGTTATTATCGCAGATTTGTAGAAAGATTTTCTGCCATAGCATATCCCATAACCTCCCTACAAAGGAATGGTGTCAAATTTGAGTGGAATGAAAAATGTCAACACAGTTTTGAACAATTAAAACTAAAAATCACTACAGCTACCATACTGAAAATTGTAGATCCAGACAAGAAATTTGTTGTATGTACAGATGCCTGTAGAGAGGGGTTGGGAGGAGTCCTTTTGTAGGAAAATTCAGTTATTGCATATGAGTCTAGGAAACCGAAGGCACAGGAACAAAATTATAGTGCATATGATTTGGAGTTGGCTGCAGTTATTCATGCCTTGAAGATGTGGCGACACTATCTTCTTGGGAAAAAAATTACATTGATGACTGATCATATTAGTCTTAAATATTTCTTTTCCCAACTGATTTGAATTCTAGACAGGCCAAATGGTTGTCTTTTCTAAGTGAATTTGATATGGACATAAAACATATCAGGGGGAAAGAACATAAAAGTGTTGATGCTCTGAGAAGAAATTCTTGTCAAAACATAAACAACATTGGAAGTAGTGCAAATCTGAATTTAGAAGATCTAGTGAAACAGGTAGCAGACCAGGATCCACATTATGAGAACCTACTAAAGAAAGAGATGACTGAGTACATACAAAATAAAAAAGGACTGATCTGCTACAAAAATAGATTGTATATCCCCAATGTGGAAACTTTGAAAAGAGAGATCCTAGATGAATATCACAAATAGCCATATGCAAGACATCCGAGATATCATAAAATGTTAACAACTTTGGAAAAGAAGTTGTTTTGGCCAGGAATGAAAAGAGATGTAGCAGAATATTTAGCTAGATGCATGGAGTTTCAACTAGTCAAAGTTGAACATTAGCATCCTGCTGGTCTATTAAATCCCTTGCCAGTTGCAGAATGGAAATGGGACACCGTTTCTATAGATTTCATAACCGGGTTACCACGAACCAAATACCAGCATGATTCAGTTATGGTAGTAGTAGACACTTTAACCAAAGTTGCACACTTTATACCTGTAAAGTCTACTTTTGGGACAGCCCAAGTAGCAGATGTGTTCCTTAAAGAGATATTAAGGTTACATGGGGTCCCAAAGATGATTGTTTCAGAGAGAGATGCCAAGTTCATAGCAGCCTTTTGGAAAGGGTTTTTTGGGGGCATGGGCACTAAGCTGAATTTTAGCACTGCATATCACTCGCAGACAGACGGTCAGACAGAGAGAACCAACCGGATTTTGGAGGATATGCTAAGAATGTATGTGATGGATAGGCCATCAAAATGGGAAGACTACTTGCATTTGGTTGAATTTTCTTATAATAAAAGCTACCAATCCTCTATAAAAATGAGTCTGTTTGAAGCACTCTATGGAAGGAAATGTTGTGCTCCTTTGAGTTGGAGCCAACCTGAGGATAAACTAATGTTGGGACCAGATGCATTGCAAGAGATGGAAATAATTGTTAAACAAATTCAAGGAAACATCAAGACAGCACGAGATCGCCAGAAAAACTATGCTAATAAGAAGAGGGTACATCGAGAATTTAAAGTGGGGGAACATGTGTATTTGCGTATTAAACCCAAAAAGAGCACACTTTATGATGGAAGTTGTGCTAAAATGGCTCCTAGATATTGTGGTCCTTTTGAAGTATTAGAAAGGGTGGGACCAGTGGCTTACAGGTTGGCCTTACCACCCCATGTTAGAGTTCATGATGTGTTTCATGTTTCTTTATTAAAAAGATATGTACATGATGCTTCTCAGATAGTTGATTGGAATGTGATACAAGTGGAACCAGAAGGGGAGTTCCTTCCAGAGCCGCTTCAAATATTGGAGTGGGAAGAAATTGAACTGAGAAATCGAATGGTAGCAAGATTAAAGGTGCAGTGGAAGCACTTTACTGCTAAAGAAGCTACCTGGGAAAGAGAAGCTGACATGCTGGAAAAATATCCATTTTTGTTTGTAAAAAAATGAACTCTAATAGTTAGATATTAACACCAAGGACGGTGTTTTCTTTCAGAGGGGGAATATATAACACCCCTAGTTTATGTTTTTCTTTCAAAGCTAGACATTTGAACTTTAATCCTAAGGGGAGTGGACGCCAAATGGATAAGCATATGTTGTGGATGTAATTAGATATAACATTATGAAAAATTAATAAAGTAATTCTGCTCAGATTGACCAAAATGAGAATTATGAGATCACTTGATAAATCTATGAGGATGGATAGAGACAAATATTTCCCCAAAAATCTTTCAAAAATCCTTAAAATAATTTATCTCCAAATTAAATTTTGAGGAAAATCTAGTTTCCCCAATGATGTGGAAAGTAGTTGGGAAGAGGTAAAAAGCTGGGAAAAGCAGAAAGTAGCTTTAACAGTCCCTAAAATGGGAAGCCTAAGCAAACAGGAAGAAACACATCCTGATATTCTGGACGCAGTATTACAAAGAGGCTTTGGGGAGCAAAAGCTTAAATAAGCTAGTCCTGAATAGATTAAGGGGTTGGTCTGTTCTAGGAGATGATCTCAACTCGGGGGTGAGTTCTGGGAGACAGAAGAACTCTAAGGTTGGGAGGTTGGTAAATTTCAACAGTGGTATGTCTCTAAGTTTTATAGGGTTTATTACTTACTGTTGTATAAACTGGTTATACTTAATTGTTTTATTTAGATATTAGATTTGTTAGTTGCTACATTTAACATAATTAAATAGAAGGAATTTCCCTTCTTCATTCTGTATAGTTGCAGAAATAGAAATCTGTAGAGAAGAATCCAACAGAATCTCTAAACCAGTGTTAGTTTAAATCTATCGACACATATTACTCTACAGATACATTACAAATTTAACTTTAATCTGCTTATGATTTAATAGAATTATTTGATATGTATACCTATGAGAAAGAAGTATGAGATTTCCTATACAATTATTTAAAATAGAAATAGATGACTGTAAGCTGAGTTTTATAGTAAATGGGTGAGAACACATGATGTTCTAGAGAAAATGCACCATCTATACACAAATAGAAACACAATAGAAATTAATTCTTGCATGTATCAATCTATTTCTATAAAATAATGAATAAAAGATCAGTTAGTGAAGGAAAATAACCACAAGAGTAATCTGTCTAGGAATTCACACAGTAGAAGAAAAAATGGTAAAACCCAGGCACTCACAATAATTAGAATGAGGCTGCCAACAAATATTCAGCATAATGAAAAAAAATCTCTTATATGAAGCTGAGACTAATAAATGAAGGAAGGCTGGATGATAAGGACTATTACATCAAATGGGTTTATTAGCAGTTACTTAACTTTCACATAAATAATTGGTAGAAATTTATGGAAGCATGAGTATAAGAGGAAGATCTTGTTGCAACAGTGAAAGTATAAAGAGGCATAGAAAAATAAGATGGTGATTAGGACAGAACCTTCTACTCCTATTAGGAGACAAGAAACTAGTTGGAACATAATTGAAACCCTGCTACAATGTTGGAACAGTTACTTGAAAGAAAAGAAAACTCAATTGTGTCACATAACCAGGAAAAGCCTGAAGGATTCAAGAATTTAATTCTTAATAAGGCAGTTGTTATTATCGATCTATCTACTTGACCAAATAGCTTGTGATATGTCGTTATTATTCACTGAACAGGAGAATATAGACTGAACCATATACATCTGAAAGGGCTCACTAGCCATAGGTAACTACAGAAGGAAAAATTAAGCCTGCAAAACTTATAAAAAAAATTCTAAGCATAAAAATTCTGAAAGGAAAAACAGTTCACATGATTATTAGCATAAAGATAGAAGTCTGGAAACGATTAGAAATCACTATTGATTTGTCACTAGTAATAGAGACAAACAGTCAATAGAATATATATACACCCAATTCTGAAACCACTTGCGAAGTAAGGCTATCGTGAGTCCATAATAATATTACCAAATTTAATTAACTCGGGAAGTTCATAAAATTGTTAACAGTCCCAGTTTCGGGCATAAATCCTTATTACAGTAGAAACTTTTTGTTAACAATACAAAAATTTGAAGAGTCCATATAAATTTCGTAAAATGACAACGAGCAAGCTAGGTCATGCGCAGACGGAGGACGCGTTGATAGCGACCTGAAATCCAAGGTATGACGACGTCAAGCTGAGTAAAGTATAAATTCATAAATTATCAAGGAGGAAAACCCTTGACGAGGTTCAAACCTACCTAAAATAAAATTGAGGGAAATATGAGAGTTCGATGTAAGCAGACGAACTCAGGAAAATTCACAATATTGCACTTTTGAACTGAGCATAACAAAAATAAGGGTTACCTATAAGATTTGAAGGCTCAGCCACATAATACGACCTGTAAAAATTAAAAATGAATATGGTGAAAACACTTGCCAGAACCAAACAAAACTAGGTTAAATGATTTCCAGCAAATCAATGGCTTACCTGTGTAGTGACTTCTTGCGGAGAGTCAATGCAAGCTTGGCGAACGAACCAAGAATGGTCACGGAAACCCTGAGAAGAAGAAATTCCTAACTAGCAAGGGTGAAACATTAGAACAGAACTTATCAAGGACCAACAAAGTAAACATCAAGCAAAAATAGTAGAACAAAATCAACCAGAGATCGAATTATGAGTGACTGAGAAGATTATCATTTAAATTTAGATGTTTAAGGAAATAAAAAAAAACGAACGATGGAATCCATATTACCTGAATGGCGATGAGACTGAAATTATGGGGGCACGTAGAAGCTGGAGAGAGCTTGACGTGCATTTTCCCCAACTGAACAGAGTATAAGCACCAGAAGTCGATCCGGAGAAATGAAGAGCCAAATAACATGTCAAATTGCAACTTCAGAGGTTAACACGGTTCGTTAAATCCAACAAACAAAACCTTATATGATATGAATCATCTATGCCGTCCACTTGTCATTCGATCAAAGGGACGCCACAGATCGAATTGGGAAAAATCGAGAACCCTTTGCACAGTCGCCCAAGTTATAAATGAGAAATTAATTGAAATCGAATTCGTGGTACGTCCAATCTTATTCTAGGACTGACGTGATAAATGAAATTCATAGGTGTTACAAATATAAAATTTCAAAGGGCAATGCTGGCATTTACCCATGAACAAACCGAGGTGATGGATCATATAGAAGGCCACGCAAACGAATCAACGTGGAAAGCACAACGAGCTATCCAATCCTTACCATATAAATTCCAATTTACCAACATAGCAAGTAAGTACGACGACTTCAATGTCGTCTACTCCCAGAAAAATTGTGTTATAATGAAAATTATACGAAATCTCTATGGTGACAGAGGTACGAGAAATTATTCCATCAAACCATGACCGCAAGGCGAAAGGGAACGTGGAGGAACGACAATAGAGAAATGCCATAAATCGAGTTAAGTCATTAAGAACGTTGGATCAATTCGATGTCCAATCATAGCTTCCCGCTTAGGGGCATGGTATAACGACTTACCCATAGTGCATATTATAATTACGATGAAATCTTAATAACAATAGAATGAAATACAAAACATATACATGGAGCTCTATAAAGAGGTGTAGACAAAAGTAACGTATGTATGGATATAATCTAGGTAACCATACGAGTATATACACCATGGGTATGTACAGTAGAGATATCGATATACATGTATATATGTACAATATAAGTCCCCAAAAACCTTACGGGAGGAGTAAATCAAAGTTAAAACAATGATCCCAGATACATATGTAAAAATAGTAAACTCTGTACAATAGAATTTCAAAAGAGTGGAAAATTCAATTGTGTATCTAAATGATGGTGACAACTAGCAGCACTGAATTATATTATGAAAAAAAAAATTGAAGGGGTTAAGAGGAGACATTAAAGTGTTCTCATGTTTCTCTTCCCATGGCAGTCTTTTATAGTCAAATTTATCTATTCATAATGGTATGATTCTTATATTTATCTATTCAATTATACTATGGATAATATCCAGTGTTGCAATTCATTTTCATTACCTATCATCATACTCTCATCCTCCATTTCATCATGCCACCTTCATACAAGAAGATGATCCTTGGCTTTATAAAAGGATATGAGAAAACTCTCTCTTTACCTCTTTACATGAATGAAAATTTAAAAAATGCTAGTTTCTTCAACCAATATGGAAAATCTGTTAACTAGTGATCATTTCTACAAGATATTAAGACTTATAAAATATGGGTGACTATACCTAAAATGCCACAACCAAGTCCCATATATGGTTCATACATTTTTTGGATATAACTAAGGCATAATTACATCTTTCATAATGAATGGGAACATTAAATTCATAGTTATTTGGATAGTTGCAACAAATAATCTATTAGGTGACTTATCTAAGAATGCGCACATGGATTTCTTGAATCTATTATTATATCCGTGTTAAATCAAATATCTAATGCTTAATAGTTTATTCTTTAGATTCGCTGCATAATAAAGATAATATATATATATATATATATCATCTTTCTTAGTTACCATATATGTAATGAATTTTATTATTGATTTGGCATGATGATCATCTCCTAAAATAATTTTAAATCAAAGAAATATATCAATACTATAAATCAATGTTTGATACATTTATCAGGACTATAATACTTTTACTAAACTAATTGTTCAGTAAATATGAGCTATTTCAACTGCAATAAAATATTGGGGCTTTGTTAAGCCCATACAAGGATTTCTTCAACTTGTACACACTGGAATATTTTTCTTTAACTTCAAATCATTTTGGTTAGTCAAGATACACCTCCTCTTCTAGTTTTCCATCAAGGAAGGATATTGACTTGTCATTGTTGGGTAAATTTAATTGCTTGATAAAAAAAAATTAATCACCTAATCATTAATTATAAACCAAGGAACACCTTCTTATTTCAAGGAAATCGGAAAAATATATGCATCGAAAATAGCAACATCTAACACTTGTTTTACATGATTATGTTCTACACTATCAAGCTCATTCAAAAATAAATGAAATGTAAGACACAAAAAACAATACTAAATCTCAAAAATAGAAATTAATGATAGGAAGATAATTATGCTAGTAAAACGACTTGAATCAATACTAAATTAAACGATGCTTTGCTGAATTGGAAATTTAACCTATTACACTGAACATAAGTCAAATGCTAATCTAGGGCAGTGAATTAAATGAAATCTAGAAATTGCAAGAAATAACAATCTGGAAAATGCAGCAAACAACACATTTCTTGAAAAAAACCAAATCTACTTTAAGGAATGAGAATTCAAATTCAAATAAACAAGCATGCAACTAAACTACTTTAGATGTTTAAAGCACCACCTCATCTAAGGTAGTCCGTCCAAATACCCAAGACTCAGTTCTGCCTTGAGAAATAATTAAGATTAGATTACAAGTAACAGATGTAGAACTCAATGGATAGGTTCTTTCATTAAGATATATCAGAGAAATAATTACATCATAAAGACACTCTTAGCTTTCTCTCAAGTTCAACAGTTATTCATTTTGTATTTGACAATTATTAATTCGTTCATCCAACAATTGTTCATCTATTCCTTCCCGCTCTTTGATCTATGTTTTCATTTAAATATATAGAGAGAAAATGGAAATTACAACTAGGTTGATTACAAAATGATTTACCATTACAATTGTAGATTGTCTACAACAAATTGATCAACAAGATCAGATATGAAATATCATGACTCAGCTAGAAAAAGTGGAATCTGGTATTGCAATTGGAAGAATTTGGAAAACAGCCACAATAGAAAATATGGGAAAGTTGCCTTCAGAGAACCTTCTGTTTCTCTCAATCTAAAGCTAATTTTTGAAAACTACTCATAAAAAAACTTAATTGTTCTATTCTTCATGAAATCCATATCTCAGATTTTCAGGATTCATCTTCATTTATATGAAACAACCAACACAAGACCGTCACTTTTTATCCTAGCGAATTTCTTAGTTAGAATAGTTGGAGATCGAATTTCCAATGTGGAAGAGATCTTGGGGGCTAAAAGCATGAGTGATGTTATACGCGATTAGTAAAGGATATTTGACAAAATCATGCTTAATAATGATCAATTTATTAGAAATAAAGGAGAATGCGTATTACTTATCCATAAGAGCATAAATTATTACAAAATGGAATTAAATGATAAATTATGATAAAAAATGTGATAAAGAATAGTACAAATGGATGAAATAGATGTTAGAAAGTGGTAATAATAATGAAAATTTAGTGGCCCAACAACCATCATCTACTAAATTCAGCATTAGTTTAACCCTAAAATTAATAATACAACTTTAATAATATACATCCTTTTTACTCGAGTAAAGGATTTTTCGTAGTTAATACCTAGTTTCTTAGAAAATCCTTTCGAAACTATCATTTCCTTAAATTATTATACTTTCCCTTTATTATATTGTATTTTATTGTACACCAACGTAATAGTCATGCTAGTTTTATTTGTTGTGAGGTAAAAAATATTTCATATAGCATTCCTTTCAATAGCATTGATCTATTGACCCATGGCCTATCCCCAAAAGTCCTCTTCTGCTACTTCTTCAAAGTAGATATCTGGATAGCCTAATAAGGAAAAATTAGCTTGCTAATCCATATCATGGCACAACTTGTATATTTTCCTTAAATTCCTCATTCCTTGATATCTCAATGAATCTTCTAACTCACTCTTATAACTATTTCTCTACATTCTCATTGAATCTACTAACTCTCTATTAGGAAAGGAACTATCCTCTTGTCCTTTTACTTGTAGCTTTGGAAATCAGAGTGGAGGGACGTGTTGTGTTAAACTTTCCATCTATTCATAGATTATTGAGAAAGATGGACTTCTATCCTAAATTGTTGAATTCTCTTTATGAGTATAATATTTTTCTTCTAAGAATTTTACTTTTTTGCTCACCAATAAGTTCTTAGTGACTATATTATACAATCCAAAACCTTTGGATTTTTCCAAGGAAAATACATTTTTTACTCTTGTTTTCAAATTTCCTATTTAGCTCTTATGGTACATGTGCATATATAACGCAACCAAAATCTTTAAAATGAGAGATACTTGAGTTTCTTCCTCTCATGTTTATGGAGGAACTTTACCTTTCATAGTATTTGTTGGATTTATGTTTAATATGTAAATTTAAAAAAAACACCTTCAGCTCAAAAATATTTGGATAAATTTATAGCTTTGATCATCCTTCTTTCCATGTTCATAATGGTATGATTCTTATGTTTATCCATTCAATTATATTGTGGATTATATCTAGTGTTGTAATTCCTTTTAATTACCTATCATCATATTCTCATCCTCCATTTCATCATGCCACCTTCACACAATTCCATGTTGGGTTTTTTCTAAAGCATTCAATTGTAGGAATTTTGTGAGCATTTCTTATTTATTAATGAGAAATGGAACTAATTTTTTTTCTTAAAATATCTAATATATGGTAGAAAATAGACTTTTTCACCAATGTACACAGTTTGTAAAGGCCAACTTATATCTATGTCGGAAAGTTGGTGATAATCCTTAGCTTTATACAAGGATATGAGAAAACTTTGTCCTTGCTTCTTTAGAGGAATACAATTTTCAAAAATGCTAGTTTCTTCCAGAAAATCCCTTAACTATTAACTATTAATTATTTCTTCAAGATATTAAGAGTCATAAAATATGGGCAACTATCCTAAAATGACACAACCAAGTCCAATCTGTTATTATACATTACTATTATTATTATTATTTTCAGACATCCTTACATCTTTCATAATGAATGGGAACATTAAATTCTTAGTTATTTGGATAGTTGAAACAAACCTTCTACTAGGTGATTTGTCTAAGAATATGCACATGGATATCTTGAATCTATTATTTTATCCATATTAAATCAAATATCTAAAGCTTAATAGATTTTCCTTAAGATTCCGTACATAATAGACATAATTTTTTTTTTTTTTTATCATCTAGCATATATACAACAGATCCTCTCCTAAAATAATTTTAAATTAAACAATTCTATCAAGACTATATAACATTGTTTTAAATTAAACCTAACCCAACGTAGGATCATCTCTTTGATATATCGACTGATATTGACGCTTGAGAATAATATTGAAGATGATTTCGAACCGAAAAATACAATGCTTGCGCTCTCCACTTTGAAAACTAAATCATTATTATTGTGTCATTCCTTCCTGGAAACTTTTGCCAAACGCATCTTAGTGGATGGAAATCGTGTTTGAAGAGGGAATCCTCCGTTTCGCATTCACCTTTTAAATTTGAATCGAAATTTGTTTTCTACCCAAATGAAGAAGCCATGTTTGAAGTGGCAAACCACCACTTTGCATTTAGGTTGTGGATTACATATGAGGTTAACTTCAATTCGTTCTTTGCAGAAATAAATTCTACAAGTAGGAAGGTAAAATTAACGATCAAAATTTAGCGTCCATTGTGGCGTCCACCGCCCCCAAAATAATGACCTTACAAACTTGTGATGTATTGGCCAAGACAGTGTCGTCGAATCTTTCATGCCCAACTTCCCTGTTGCAGTCGTCAGACTTTATTCAAAGTCAGTAAAATTATTCAAGTCAGGGGGAATGAATATTGAACGACCTGTCCGTCTGTCTGGTTCCCTCCCCTTCCGAGGTCTAGCTGGCGTTCGTTTATACGTTAACAGGGTGTTTGTAAAGATTAACTATCCGATACACAGCGAATCTGGGACTGCCAACCCGACCAAAAATAATTTCTGAACACTCCGGTTTCTATGATGATTTGTAGGTCGTGTGTAAAATTCAAATCTGGATCTTGGGTTTGTGTTAAGGAAATCAATACGCGTGCACTTCGCACAAGACGTTCACTCCTTATAAGTATCCCCATTGCTTTGTATGTCTCAGCGCCCAAGTCTTCTAGCTCTCGGAGGCCTCGTTTTCCCATCCCGACTGAATTTTCTTTTCTCCACCAAATCCATCAGACATCATATTTTTCATTTGCCAACACTGTAATTCGCTCACTCACTGTCATATAATGGCGCTAAAACCGAGTTTTCTTATAATGTCGCTCCTTATTATGATCTCGTTCGTGATCATTGCAGGCCGTAGCAACGCCAGGTTGCTCATGGATAATAACCTGCTGGTCGACCATGGAACTCTTTCCGCTTTCCACTCCCATACTAGTGCGCTTTTCGAAGATGATTCTGACTTGCACACTGCCAACGGTCATATGGAGAAGAATGCGGTGGGTTGCGTGGAGGAGATGATAAATAGCTCGTCGGTAAACAGTGCCACTAACGAGAAGACGCTATCGCTCAGGCTGAGCCCGAGCGTCCAAAGGAACTATGAAGGAGAATCATCGGCGTCGAATAAGGCCATGCATGTAAATTTCATGGTGACCGAACAGCAGCTCTCCACATCCAGTAATAGCCCTGGGACCGGTCTCATGGAAATGATCCGGCCTAATTCTGAAACCAGAAACCTCGAGAAATCCTATCAAAGAAATGAAGATGAAAACCTACAGCCAAAAAGGTGCAATAAGCGCAAACTGCGTTCTACCCCAAGCCCGGGAGTTGGCAATTGATGGTTTGGAACGAAGTAAAGAATATTAGCGCAGCGTTAAAAGCTAATAAAGGAAGAATCACTATATGAATCATCTTTATTTTTAAAGTGATTGTATATCCATGTTAAGCACTATAAGAGGGATAAAATCTATTTTCATGCAGTTCTTTTTTATAATTGAAATTTTGAAAATCTTAAAATTTTCAAATAGATCGTAATGATTCTTTAGTGATTCTCTTCCTCGGTAATTTTAAATTGTATTTTTCAATGATATATAAAGTAAAGTAATTTTTTTTGGTCATATGAAATAATCATCAAATGATTATAATAGCGTGTTTCTAATTGGCTTTCTTCTCAAATAAACATTTATACAAAAAAAAATCATTATAATTTATACAAAATGCATATTATTTATATGTTATGCTACATAATCTCTATAGTTCTTTCATATGAAAATCATTATAATTTATACAAAATGCATATTATTTATATGTTATGCTACATAATCTCTATAGTTCTTTCATTTACTATTGAATTTCTTGATATGCGTAAAAGTGAATCATATTTGTTCCTATTGCAATTTTCCTTTTCGACAACGTTTCTGTAATTTTTTACATGTTACCAACCCCATTCTGTACCCATGCCTATTATACAAGGGCATGTATATGATCTTATGAGGTTTTTAAGAAAAAATCATACATATATATGAGACCAAAATCTAAAATAGTAAGACAAACTCAAATCTTTTGACCATAAAAGTTTATTTTTCATTTTATATGATATATATGTTGTTTTTATAAACTATAGTTGATACTAAGATATGTTACATAAAGGTGCATTCACACATTTTATCTGTAGACTCATTGGAATGATTTTTTGGTTATTAATATATTTTTCACTATATGTTAGTACACATCTAACTCTTAATATTTTTATAAGGATATTAGATATGTCTTTTTTTGTCGGTCAAAAGAAAATTTATATTATCATTTTGAAATGTACATCACAAAACAACATAACTCCATTACATCTCACCATCATAGCCTTCAAAAGAAGCTAGGCCAAAGGCCTTCCTAATAGTAATCCTAGATGCAAGCTAAGGGAAGCAGTGTCTATGGTTACTTTCAGCACAAAACTTGCAAAAAGAAGTAGAACATAAAACATCATGGAAGAGGATTAGGAGGAAATGCTTGTGGCGTAGCGAACAGACCTGGACCGTTGTGGACGTGGTAGTCAATATGTTCTATTTGGATATCCAACGCTCGAAGTTGGTCATGGGAGCGTCGGAGCTAGCGTCAAAGACTCTCCAAAGCATCCAAAGTTTCATTATCCAAATATTGAATATCATTGATGTATGCAATAAGTTCATTTAGTTCTCCATACCTCTACTCCCTCATATTATCCAAGCTAAGATGAATATGTTGAAGCTAGGTTGAAATCATGTCCACGATGACCGGAGCTTCTACTTGGCCCGACGAGCGAGCTCGAGTGAGTCCCATTGGTACCACTAAGTGCTGGCTCTTCTATTGGGTATGTGTTATATTATTTCCACGACTAATCACGCGTGGAAATTGGTCCTTAATTTTTTGGTCCTTAATTTCTGATGGGCATTCCATGCCCATGGTTTTGTGCATGGTTTTGCAAATGGTTTTGGCGTACGATGGTTTTTAGCCCCTAGTATTTTTGTAGATCCCGTCAAAGGAACTACGGTTATGTTCTAATTCAGGGTTAATGGATTAGGGTTTATGTATGCTTTGGCATGTATATATATGTTGTAACACTAAAAGGAAAATAATGAAATATCAAGCTAGTCGTCCCAATTTGGGATCCAGGGGAAAATCTCTGTGTTTATCTGTTTAATGTTTTATGCTCTCGCTATTGTTTATTTTTCGTTATAAGATTCGTGTGTAGATAATTTATATTTAGGGTTAAAACATACAACTGGTATCAAATTTGTTTCGGCTTCAAGGGAACGCCTTTGCTACTGAGGGTTTTTTTCTCAGGCCTGAGGTAGACCCTATTCAGTGGGAGATCTGCGGGATCGATTCTTTCAGTGAAAGAAGATGGCGAGCGGCGGGAATATAGAGATCGAGAAATTTAATGGTCACAGTTTTGAGTTGTGGAAGCTCAAGATGGAGGATCTGCTAGTGGATCACGGTAGATCTAGGTATTAAACCAACGGCAATGTCAGATGAAGACTGGAAGAAACTGGATCGGAAGGCTAAGACCACAATACGGTTGTGTGTCTCAGATTCAATATTGTTGAATGTGTCTGGGAAGCTATGGTGAAGAATTTGTGGGAAAAACTTGGGACATTGTACCAATCTAAGTGATAGAGCATCTGAACACCTTCAATACTGTGGTAAGTGAGCTTTCATATTTTCATATTAAAATCTCAGATGAAGATAAGTGCATCAGTTTTTTATGTTGTCTACCAAACTCATGGGAAAGTCTGGTTATTGCAATAGGTAGCAATACAACTACCTTGAATTTTAATGACATTTTTTTAGCCTTGTTGTCGGAAGAAATGAGAAGGAGAAATATGGAGGGCTAGAATGGAGATGCCTTATCTATACGAGGAAGGTCCCAAAACAGAAATAAGAATAAGTTTTCGAGTGGGAGATCCAAATCTAGAGGGAGATCTAAATCTCCTGGAAATTTTGTAAAGGTATGTTGGAAATGTAGAAAGGAAGGGCACTACAAAAGGGAGTGCAGATCTAAAGCTCTTGAGAAAGGAAAGGGATCTAATGATGCTCCTTCTGCAGAGGCGAAAACTGCCTTGGATGAAGGTGGGGATGTTTATTTGGCTTCTTATTAAAATACACATGTAGATCATGAGTCATGGTTGATTGACTCAGGTGCATCCTTTCACTTCAATCCCCATAGGGAGTGGTTCTGCGAGTATGAGAAATATGATGGTGGTGATGTCTTCCTAGGGGATGATAGGAAGGCCAGAATCATTGAACGTGGAAATTTCATGCTGAAGCTGCAAGGTGGAAGGATTATAAGACTTCCTGGTGTTTTTCATATTCTTGCATTGGGCAGAAATATGATTTCTATAAGCAATATGGATGATGCAAGTGTAAAAAAAGTGTTCGAGAAAGATGCCTGCAAGATGGTTCGGTGAGCACTAGTATTAATGTGGGGAGTTCGGACTAGAACTCTGTACAAGCTACAAGGTAGCACTATTATTGATGGCTGTAACAGTTATGAAGTTCCTGAAAGTGGAGCGGAAATCCTAGCTGTCTCTAGAGAAAAGACCATGCTATGGCATCAAAGGCTTGGAAATATTGGAGAGAAGAACCTTCGGATACTGCACAGAAATGGTATGGTAGAAGGTATATCTAATTTATCTCTGGATTTCAATTTTTGTGAACATTGTGTATATGGGAAGCGGAATCGGGTGAGTTTTCCTTCTGCTGCTAAGAGGGCGAAAAAGGTATCAAAACCTATGCACAGTGATGTGTTTGGACCTGTGTCAGTTCCATCATTGGGAAAGTCTGTGTACTATGTTTCATTCATAGATGACTTCTCAAGGAATAAATGGATATTTTTCGTGAGGAAGAAATTTGAAGACTTTGACAGATTTAAAGAGTTTAAGGCTCTGGTGGAAAACTTGACAGAGAAGAATATAAAGGCATTAGGACAAATAACGGTGGGGAGTTCTACAAGAAGGAATTTGAAGATTTTTGTAAGAAGTGTGGTATAGCACGGCAGAAGAGTACTCCATACACACCTCAGAGAAATGGAGTTGCAAAAATAATGAACAGAACACTGATGGAAAAGGCCAGAAGCATGCTTAGTCATACTGGGTTAGGAGAATAATTCTAGGTAGAGGCAGTGGAGATTGCATGCTATTTGGTTAACAGATCACATTCATTAGTGTTGGAGGATAAGACTTCACATGAGGTATGGACTGGTAAGAAACCGTCTCTTTCACATCTAAGGGTATTTGGATGTGATGCATATGTACATGTTCCAAACTTGAAAAGGACCAAGTTGGATAACAAATCTGAAAGGTGCATCTTTATTGGGTATAAGGATCGTTTAAAAGGTTACAAGCTTTGGAACCCGGAAACAAGGAAGGTTGTGTATAACTAAAATGTGGTGTTTAGAGAGGTGAAAGATGTTTTTAAACATGAATTCATACCAAAGGAACATGAGAAGATAGAGTTTGAGCTAAAGGAGTATGAATTAGACTCTACAAAAGAAGAAGATTCAGAAGAGGAAGAGCCACAAACTCCAGCTATGAGAAGATCAGTTCAGGAAAGAAGGCCACCAAAAAGGTATAGTCCATCTAATTTATGTTCATGTTTTTTGCTAACTATAACTGATGATGATCCCAGGACTTTGAGGGTGACAGTAGATTCAGAGGATGGAAAACTCTAGAAGGAGGCCATGGTTGACGTAATGGCATCCTTGCACAACAATGAGGCATGGGATCTAGTGGAGTTTCCAGCTGGAAGGAAGCCCATCGGGAGCATATGGGTGTTTAAGAAGAAGATGAATGTAGAAGGGAAGGTGGAGAAATACAAATCTTGGTTGGTAGCAAAAGGGTATTCCTAGGTGTCGGGAATTGATTTTGGTGATATTTTTTGTCGTATTGCCAAAGTTACTTCTATTAGATTACTTTTATTTGTTTCTGCTACATTTCATTTTGAGATAGAACAGATGGATGTGAAGACAACATTTCTTCACGGGGATCTTGAAGAGGAGATCTACATGAAGCAACCTGAAGGCTTTATGGTGAAGGATAAGAAAGTACTAGTATGCAGGTTGAAGAATTCTTTGTATGGGTTAAAACAGTCACCAAGGATGTGGTATCAAAAATTTGATACCTATATATGAGGACTTGGCTTAACGAGAAGCAAGGAGGATCATTGTGTTTATTTTAAATTAATTGGTGACCGTTTTATTTATTTGGTCTTGTATGTGGATGAATCTATGTTGTTGATTGGAAATGACAAAGAAATTATCCAAGATTTGAAGACCCAATTGTTCTCCAAATTCGACATGAAGGATCTTCGTGTAGAAAACTATATTTTGGGCATGGAAATTAAGAGAGATCGGGCAAAGAGGAAGATCTGGTTAAACCATAGGAGGTATGTCGATACTACATTGCAGAGGTTCAATATGGAGGATAGTGAACTGGTGAATATTCCTATTCCTGTAGGTTTAAAGATGTATGTTGAATAGTGTCCCAAGACACAAGAAGAAGAGGAGGATATGTCCTATGTTCAATATGCAAGTGCAGTGTGTAGCCTGATGTATGCAATGGTCTGTACTAGACCAGACATTGGACATGCAGTGGGAGTATTGAGCAGGTTTATGTCAAACCTAGGGAAGGAGCATTAGATAGTAGTGAAGCGGGTTTTCATATATTTATGTGGCACTAGTGATTATGGCTTGTGCTACTAGGGAAGACCAGGATTGGAAATAATCTTGAACATTCATGGTTTTGTTAATGTAGACTGGGCAAGGGATCTGGAACAAAGAAGATATACAAGTGGATATGTGTTTAGCCTATTTGGAGGCACAGTCAATTGGATGAGTAAAATACAGTCTATAGTGGCTCTTTTAACTACAAATGCAGAATACATGGAAGCCCATCATCCAAGAAATGAAGCAGTTTGGTTACAGAGATTGAGTTGAAGTATGGTGTTGGTACAACAAGCTATAAGGATAGACTGTGATAGCCAGAGTGCAATTTTCTTATCTAAGAACCCTGCTTATCATTCAAAGACAAAGCACATTGATGTTCAATATCACTTTGTTAGAGATATGGTTGAGGCTAAAAGGGTGTTGCTAGTAAAGGTGGAAACTTTGAAGAATGCTGCAGATGCATTGACGAAGTCTGTGAGCACTCAAAAGTTCTCGTGTAGAGAAACAATGGTTGTTGAAGAATTGGGCCAATGACTAAGCTCTCATCTGGGCCCCTGCGGAAAGAAAAAAACAAGTGGGAGAATGTTGGGTATCTGTTATATTATTTCCACGACTAATCACGTGTGGGGGGGTAAGAGGGGGGGCGATAGCCCCCCCTTTGTGCTGCACGCAATGGGGGTGGTAGCCTCCCCTGTCGGGGTCCAGGGCAGCGCCCTGGTGAAATTTTTTTGGTCCTTAATTTCCGGTGGGCGGTCCACGCCCATGGTTTTGTGCATGGTTTTGCACATGGTTTTGGAGTACGATGGTTTTCGACCCCTGGTACTTTTGTAGATCCGGTCAAAGGAACTACGGTTACGTTCTAATCCAGGGTTACTGGATTAGGGTTTATGTATGCTTCAACATGTATATATATGTGTTGTAACACTAAAAGGAGAAAAATGAAATATCAAGCTGGTCATCTCGATTTGGGATCTAGGGGAAAATCTCTGTGTTTATTTGTTTTTATCTATTTTATGTTTTATTCTCTTGCTATTGTTTATTTTCTGTTATAATATTCGTGGGTAGATAATTTTTGTTCAGGGTTAAAACCTAAATCTTCATAGATTCTAAGTCATAGGTTGAGTCAGAGTTTGGGTCATATTTCGGCCTCCATTCTTCCAAATCCCACCAGAAACTTCCTCTAGGAGCTCTTCCTCGTTGACGTGGCATACAACCAATCTTCCAACCCCCACTACCACCAGGCTAAAAGGACCCTCTCTCGGACAGGGTGCCTCACCCCAATTCACGTTTCCGGTGTGAAAACTAACACCTATGATACGAACCTTGGCTATTACTCACTCACAAGAAAAATCTCCAATCCTGGGCAGCAATACTGCTAGCCTTCATACTACATACAAAAGCCAGTAGGAAAGCATACACTAGGGAGTTAGGACTCATGAGTTCCACCTGATACCAAGAAAACACCAGTCCCCTACCTCATCCATGAACACCAAGAGCCACACCACACACATAACCAGTCGTTGGCCAAATTGCATGCCTAATTGGAATTCCTTCCCACCACCCACAGAGCAGGTTCTACTCCAAACTCGAATCTCGTCTCAACAAATGTAGGATTTTTAGGATCCAACGATCAAACACTAAATGAGGCCCAATTCCCTAACTTCCTTTCATCCAATTCACACCATGCACAGGAGGCTCAAGCCATGGCTTCAGAGAAAATTCCGCGACATGGGGTGTTCTCTCCCACCTCACACTAACCATCACCCAAAAGCTACAGACTACACACAGAAAAACCATCACACATAAAAAAACCATGAGTCCCTCACACTGGTGCATGAACAAATATTCCATTACACTGACGGTGTGAGAGATAATTCTCATTGTCAGTGCATGGATGCTGGATTAACCTTCCCACTTTCACCACCTCCATTTCTCGTACTGATATGAATCCCCCATAGGGGACTTCGAGGTCTACTTCTATAATTGATTGCATGGTTGGTAGCTCTCCCAGGTCAAGATCTACCTTTGCGATAACATCTGCCCAGGCAGTCTGAAACTCACACTTAAGCTCATTCGTACCTCTATTTTCAAGAAATCTACCACCTTGTTTCCACATCGCAACACATGACTTGTGGAGGTGTATTAAAATGATCGAAGTGATATTTCAATTTGGGAGATTTGTGATTCCAGTCGCAAAATTTTAGCCAACTTTTGAGGGCCTGAGCCATTTATGATCCTCTAAACCATGTCTAGTATAAGGTGGCAGTCCCCTACAGTACAAATTTGTGCGTAATGGAGGTGTGAAGCAAAGACCAGACTTGCATCAAGCCATGTCAGCTCTGCCACGTTGTTTTTTGTTATCCCACTCAAACTTGCGAAAGACGCACATGGAGATCCTGAGGAATGACGCATAATCCCCCCTTAACCAGCCGATCCTGGTTTTGCCTTATAAGATCCATTAAAATATAACTAGATGTAACCCGACGAGGGAGGAAAAAAATATGTAGAGGAATTAGGAGACGAGGGCCTGCTTCGCACAAAACTGGGATAGAACAAATCAAGAGAGAGATTCATTAAGGCTAAGATCCAAGCTTCCACTAGATTTTCTTCCCATTCTCTTGGGTCCCACGTCTCTGCTAAAATAGTTTCCCAGATATTTTCTAAGTATTGGGACCATATTAGAGTGACATAAGGTGACTTTCCTTTGAATATGGAGACATTCTAGGCTTTCTAGGTGGTCCACATAAGAAATATCATAGTTAGCCACCATGCTCCACTTACCACTGGATTTGAGAAGCACTGAGTCAGCCAATCAAAGATCATGGTTCTGAGTTCCTATGGGTTACGGTCCACTGGGCCAAAGGTGCAGGATGCCCGAGCCCATACTTTGTTGGTTGTGGAGAAATCTATCAGAAGATGAAGCTGGGTTTCTTCCGCTTTCTTGCAAAGCAGGCATATGAAAGGGCCAAAAAATCCCTGCTTTAGGATATGATCCCAGGTTAGCACTCATTTGTTCCCAGCTAGCAAAGAAAGTGAGCCACTTTCGGCCATAGGTTTCTTGTCCAGATCCACTTCGAAAGGGGATTTTTTTGGTATGGTGTGTTCTGGGCTCTGATCAGATAATCCTCCTTGATATAGAAGCCACCTACCGTCGACAGTCCCCATCGTAGTTTGTGTGGATGATTAGATGTGTGAATTTTCTTGTGTTGTAGGAAAGGGGTTAGGCGATCACCCAACATCGGTGAAATTTATGTTGGCCAATTCTCCTTCGATTTCTAGCACCGTCATCCCTCATCATTAGGATTAATCTTCTAGTAATTAGAGACTTGGATGAATGATATGGATTACAAGAGAGGCATAATTTCACCAAGGGAGTGGTGTCGATATAAGAGTGGATTTTTAGAAAATTATATATTATGGAGCAATGCAACACATAAAATATGCGAAAAATACAAGCACACAAAACACATAAAACCAGAGAGACGGAAATATATGTGGTTCACCCAATTTGGACTACGTCCACCCCGAACAACCAGTCCTTCCTTTCTATTATCCAGCAAAAATTGAAGAGACAAAACCTATATCAGATTCAATGTAATATCCTTTGTTCTCTCTCACAGTCTCCCTATCTATTTCTCTCTTTGACAATACACACATAATACACAGCCACAATACAATACTGTCATATATATAAGGGTGTTGCCTGCTAGGGCAAAAAACCCTAAACTAAACATAACTTCTACCGTCAGATCATCCGCCTATGAACATCCCATATTTACTAGAAATTACTATACTTTTACAAGGAAATTTTACATCTATTTTTAGCTTCAAGGGCACTGCCCCCAAAACCCCCCACCACGGGGGGGGGGGGGGGCTCGAAAAGCATTGCCACCTCCCCCGGACCCCCCACGACAGTTATTAATTACGGTCGGCGTCGCCGCCCCTTTTAAGGTAAAAGGGTCCAATGCTGTGATACAAAGTAAACAAGATAATTAGGCTCCACACCCAACATGGATATTTCTGCGAGGAGTCCTACAAAAACCAGGTCAACTATCCATGATTAACTTCCTAGAATAAATGTTCCTTGATCAAAACACTATTGGCATTAGCTAAATTCCAAATAGCCAATCCAGTGCATTGATTAGGTGAATGTATCAAATCCTCCATTGTTTTCCCCTATCCATATTTTTGTGTCCAAATGATCTTCCAAATTTCTTCTCCTCCTTTTATCCATCGCCACCATAGATTTTCCTCCAAGGTGGCATTAGGAGTAGTTAGATCGTGTAAGATAAGTCCTCCCATAAACTTTGGGAGACATAAATTATGCCATGCCAATAAAGGCCGTTTCCTATCCTAAGATGGACCACTCTATAGAAATCTTATGAATATAGTTGTCAGTTTAGAGTAAATTCACTTAGTCGCAGGGAGGGCAGACAATTAGTTCATGGGAATATCTTACAAGACTCACTTAAAGAGTGTAGCTCTCCTAGCCAAATTAACAACACAGAATGTCTAGGTTTAGAAATTGCCAGAAATTTTGGTGCACAGGTATTTCCAGGGGGGAATACAGAGAGGGTTGAAAATGAGGGGAACTCCAAGTTATTCTAGCCAATCAAACTGAGATATTTCTGGAAGTAGGAAAGAAGCATATATTTGACTTCAGTTTATTTCGGAGCATACCTGGAACTTCTTGGAAGTCTTCTAAGATGGTGTCCAGTCGGATCACTTATCATAGAGTGTCTTGCACGAACATGAGGTTGTCATGTATGAACTCCTGGTGAGTCATATCCACATTTTCTCTTGGAAGGTGGAGGCCTACCAACAATTCAACTTATTTAGTTTCTTTGATCATCCCATGGAAACCTTCTGTATTAATACTAAAAATAAATGGAGAAATCCCCCCCCCCCCCCTTGCAAAATTCCACGGGATGATCTGAATGTTGAGGTGGGAGCACCATTAACTAGAATGGAAAAGAACGAGGTGGAGATCAAATATTGAAACCACTCAATCCATTCTTCCCCAAAGCCAAACGCATGTAAGATGGCCAATAGATAATCCAAACTAAATTGATCATAGGCTTTTTATAGATCTATCTTCAGAAGCATCCGCATATATTTTTGGGCCTTCATGGAATGAATGGTTTCATGAGTCAAGACAATCCCATCCAAAATTTTGCGTCCCTCCACAAATCTTGATTGCTTATGGTTGATGATGTGATGGATTAGGGATTTCAAATGTTGAACCATGATGGAAGACAAGAGTTTATAAATAGAATTGTAGAGACGAATGAGGCAAAAGTTGGCCGTAACTTTTGCCTCCTGGGATTTGGGTATAAGAGTTATAAATGTGGCATTAATGCTGGACGATATCTATCGAAGTTGACACGATTATTTATCTGAGTCCCATATATCATGGCTCAAGAAAGACAACTCAACTTCAAATAATTCAACAGTGAATCCATCAGGGGAAAGTGCCTTCCTCATGGGAAATGCCTTCACCACCTTTCCCACCTTAGTGAAAGTAATATGTCTGAGGAGAGGCTCATTCTACTCACATGGTATTAGAGGAGGAATTTTCTTAATGAACTTTCACAAGGCATCACATCGGTCACATCCATCATCTTGTAGCACAGAGGCGAAGAAGAATTCCAATTCTTCCTCTATATATTTACGTCGTTCAAGTCTCGTGAAATCAGAGGTTTATACATGCGTGATCCTATTGCGGTGGCGGTGATTTATCATGGATCTGTGGAATTTTTTGTATTTCCCCTCTCCCTCTCGCAACCACAAGATTTTCCACTTCTGCCACCATAAAATATCCTTCTGGTGTCCTCCCTCCTCTAATTCTCTTGAAAGGTTTCCCTGTACTTCTCCCAAGTTCACAGATCAACCTTTCTGAATTATGGTTCTTTCCACTTCTTCCAGGCATTACTCCTGTTAGCACAACTCTTTCCAAGTCATTAGTCCATTTTTTTTTTTTTTGTAGGATTAGACTTTCAAAATTAAAAAAAATAATGGTCTCCACCGAAATTTTCGATAGTGCATGTTTCAGCCTTTTCAGACAGTCTATTATATTCTTGTTTTTTTCTATTTTTATTTTATTCTGATACTGACGGAAATTCCGGTAACATGCTCTATTTTTATAAAAAAAATAAAAAAGGGATCAACCACTTTTGTAAAGCCACATGTTATTATGTAAATACATATCAAATATTTTTTAAATATTTTATATTATGTGATAGGAGTCATAGGTGGTCAGTTTGTTTTAAGTCAAGTCATGGTATATGTGCAATGCTTAGGTGTCAACCTGTAGTAATAAACCCAACCATTAATCATGTCTTATCTATTAGCCAAGTCAATTAATCTCATGTCAAGGTACGTGTTTTTCAAATAGAGGAGATCATGGATCATGAAACTTAAAGTAATGACCGTTTGGATGCTTGCACAACAACACTATTGGAAATTTAGGCCAATAATCAGCAAAGACAATGGAGGATACTACCAGTCATAGATCCTCTTGCCTCAAGCCATCTCTAGAGTTCCATACGAAGATACACAACCAACTGAAGGTAATGATGGCCATCACATGGTGCACACTACGGCGAGGAATATTTTTCATAATGAAAATCGATTTGCATGGGGTGATGAACCATGGTTGCTGTTTTAAAACCACCGAAAAAGAAGAGGCATTATTAGTTGAGAGTATAGCTGTTGGAGATCGAATTTCATAGAGTTTGTAGTTTGAGGGGGAGTCTAGATTTCAGAGGATTTTAGAGGAAAACACAAGAAACAATTGTAATTTGAAGCTCTTCTAGCTCTGCCACCATCAGGTTCAGAGACAGAGTAATTAATTTCTAAAGATGACTAAAAGAGGAGGCAAAATAAAACAAATTAAGCCACAGGGTGAATACCTAGTGGATGAAAACTCAAAGGTGAGAATATTGTTTATCTAGGTAGGGTGGTATTCTTTGTGCACCAGGTTAGGAATCTCTCACTTAGGAGTATCTCAAGAGTTTGAAAACTCTTTCAATGGAAAAGATGCCACAATCTATGGTCTTACATTGCAGGTTTCATCAGACTCAATTATTGAAGCATTTAACCTTCCACAATAAGGATAAAGGTGGTTTAAAGGTTAGATTATCACTGGAGGAGACCTCAAAAATTTCCTCAAGGATGCATGCAGAGATCCAAATTGGGCCTAGGGAATTCCGAGCAAATATCTCAAAAATAATTGGGAAGAACCTATTAAACTTATCAAGCTATACCTAAATTATGAAATGAGGTATACAGTTGTGTTTCTTTATCATATGAGGTTTATTTTTCATGTTGCAGGTATGGAGACCTTAAATTTTCCATACTTCTTCATGAAGAGTATGACAAAGATGTCACCAAGGATCCAAACTCACACTATTGTTTCAGAATATATCTTGTATCATCAAGCCCTCATCAAGGTTTTAGTTGAAGAAGAGTTAAGGAAAAGAAATCAAATCCCAGACCATTTCTCATTTTACATGATAGGCCAACTTGCAACTACTCCTCCACTCTCACAATCACACCCTCAGCCTCAAAAAAGAACCAAGAGGAAGGCCAAGAAGGAAAACATTCGTAAGGAAAATAGCAGGAAAGAAATTTTTTATGCAGTCAAGGATGAGAGAAAGTTGGAAAAAGGAGAGATCTCCTCAGCAAATAAACCCAATTATAAGAAAATGGTACCCCTCATTCCTCCTTTTCCTAATGTCTACACCAGAGCTCGAAGAGGAATATATGCAACTGGAGAGAAATATAAAGCACAGATGCTACCGGAAATTCTGGAAGCAGATATTTAGAATAAGATGCAGAAAGCGTATGAGGCTATGAAATCTGATGAAAAACTCCTCAAATATGTTGGATATGAGATCAATAGTAATAATTAGAAAGAAGAAGCCAAACATGTTTCTTGTACCAAAAAAAGGTAGAGTAGAGAGAACAAAATTTTTAGGGTTAAGTCCAAGCCTCTATAGAGTCCAAGCTTAATGAAAATGGTCATTGATATAGATGGTAAATCTGAATGGCAAAAGAAAATAAAATCCATAAAAAAAACCCCTTTAGAACAACACTCAGAGCCCTCAAAGAGAAGAAAGATACAAAAGGGTTCTAAGGAGGAGAATGCCATTGCCAAAAAAGAAACCACAAGATAAAACTAGATCCAGATCAGCTGTTGATAGCAAGAAAAACATGAATAATATTGTTGAAGCTGCAACCCACATGGAAGGAAAGTAAAAAACTTTTTTGATACAAACACCTTTTTTCTTATCAATCACAATTTTCAACAACATCTTAGATTTAAACAAAAATATATTTAAATGAAAATAGATTTCTCGGACAAGTCTACATTGTCTAATCTATAAAATAAAACATTCAACAATACTATTTCAACATTTAAAAAATACACATTGCATATATAATAATTACAGAGTCATCGAAATATGAGAAGTAAATTTTTTCTCATTCTATATTCTTACATAAGATAAATATATACTAGCTTTAAATATGAAGATGATATCTAATAATTCTTATTAGTCATACAATATCTCTGTATCTAAACTTGTAATATATTATTTTTTAATATACATGTAACATTGTTTATTGGCTGCGGATGCTACCCTAATATTCTTTATTACATTCCAAACCATCAATTGCTGGTTCCCAGGGTTGGCCCTTGGACTGGTCACGATGGGAAAAAAAGGACTCAAAGAGCCTCAAGACTTGGGTGGTGAAACATTCAAAGGAATGGGGGTACTTATAACGAGTGAAAGTCTTCAACGAAGTGCATGCATATTTATTTTCTTAACCCAAACCCAAGACCCTACTTTGAATTGTATACAGAACATGCAAATCATGATCGAAACCCACTACTGAAATGCTGAGTGTTAACACATTGGGTTTCGTCGGGTTCGCAGTCGCACACTGGCAGGGTATAAACTAATGCTAGCACCATGTTGTGAGGGAGGGGTCTATAAAGATGGACATGTCTTTCATTCCCCCTTGACTTAATCATTTTCTTGAATTTGAATAAAATCTGACGAATGCAACAGGGGAGTTGGGTGTGAAAGATTCCACGACACTGTCTTGGCCAATAACTTCTTTTAGCAAAGAGCGAAGTGAAGTAAAGTTAAAGAGCGAATTAAAGGTAACCTTTTCTCCAATCCATAAAGTAAATGGAAAGTAAATGGAAAATGGTGGTTTTCCACTTCAAACATGGATTCTCCATTTTCGTGAAGAGAAATAAAAGCAATATCAATTCAAATTTAAAAGGTGAATGCGAAACGTAGAATTCCCTTTTCAACAACCGTTTCCACCTACTAGCACACGTCTTCCACAGTTCCCACAAGTATCTATGGAACAATGATCCAATAATAATGATTTAGTTTTCAAAATGTTTTAGAGCCGAAGCGTTGTATTGTTAGGCTCGAAATTGTCTTCAATGTCAATGTCAAGCGCTCGTATCAATCAATGTATCAAAGATATGATCCTACGTTGGGGTTAGGTTATGACATTGGGTTTAGGTTATGATTATGATGTACGAAATTCATGTTCCTTTTTAGAATAACATAGTCACAATAGCTCTTTCGTAAGCATTATATTTTACTACAAGGACTAGATTTAAAGGAAAGACATTTACAAATTAGGAACTTCAAAGATGGATGTAATAGCCCATTAGAATGTTATTTAACAATACTTCCACAAATATATAAGACAATATACAGAATTGCCAAATATGGTACACACATATAAGACAATATACAACATTGCAAAATAGGGCTCTAAATCATAAAAGTATAAGAGTATAGTAAATGCTCATGGCATGGATTTATAAGGAATGTACACTTATAATATTAATATAGATAACTAGAAATGAAAAATTAAATATTTATGTAAGAAATTTTTGTAACTTTTATCTAATTGAAGTTCAATTATTTAGACAATTATACACTAAATCTCACAAATTCTTTCATAAGATCAATCAATGTTCAATTAATAAGAAAGTGGGTGTAAGAGTTACTACAAGGTTTGTTTGTCCTATATGAAAATCCCTTCACACTTGTTAGCCCTTAAGGATGAAACTCAATTAGACAATAATGATGAAGGAATATAGCCCTTTTCTCAATGGCTAATACATTTTTATACCCATTGGCCATGGGATGTAGGAATCTTGCTAGCACTCTCACTTATGCTTATCAAGACCATAGTTAAAGGTAGTACATTCTAAAATTGGCCCAAATAGATCTCAAAGGATTGTCATAGCTTAGATTATTAGTTCGTAAACCTCTGTGTGGTGGATAGACTCCTAGAATTACAAGTTACAAAACCCCATGGTATTTATGCATGTAGATTTCATACTACAAGCATTATTATTATCATGACCATATTAAGAAATGGGACTCGTACAAGAAAATATCTTACCACCAGTTTTATCTTCTCATAATCATAACTATAATTGGAAGTTGTGTCCTACCCTCAAAATATCTTACTAAAAAATCCATTCTCTAGTGATTGTGGTCATACTTCATACATCCATCCCACATATTTTCCTTTAAAATGTCACAAGAAACAATCTTAAAATTGAGATTAATCACATATTAGTGATTTAGAAACTCCCAACTGCTTCATCTATACAAACCACAAGAGTGAAGCTTATGGGTTTTTCTGAACAAAGTACATAAATCCAATGTAACAAGTTCTATCATAACTATGACAATATCAGATAACATTTCATCATCATCCAAACATAATCGTTACTGGGAAAGCATATAATTTCTTAATCCATCTCAATTTAACATCTTCCCAAAATCTACCATCTTTCCCTTAGCAAGATGCAAGTGTGAAATTGGGCTTTAGTGAAATTTTCCAAGAGTGAAGAATAAGTAAAAAGTGAGTTGCAATACATTTCTCTTTCTCACTTTTACAAAATTTATCTTGGAGTTCATGCTTAGTAAGGCATAAGCTAGCCCCTCCCTTCAATGCATTTCATTATGATTTTCATTAATTTCTTAAACTGTTATAGATTTTTTTTCAAAATACCAACGTATTTGTAACATTCTCATCATGAAAAAATGAAATCATAACATGAATTACATAAATAATGGGCTTGACCTATATCATCAAAAATGAAAAATCATGACATAGTCGTTGGTAACCATATTAATGCTTCATGGAATATCATCACCAATAATAAAGACAATCAACACACCAATATGCATGTTAATTGACAAGAACATATAATATCAACTACACCATGAGGATGAATAATCAACGTAATCATTATAAAAAATTCTTAATGTGATTTAAATCATAATATAATGAAGTATCTCAATACTCATCATCACATCTCCATGGACCCGCTTGAATGACTTGGCCCTCTTTGGATTAATGATCAATTCTCTGATTACATGCACCTACATTTCTCCAATGGCTTTGAATCCTACTCCATTTGATTCATAAGACTCAAGAAACCATAGGTAGCCTCTTTTGGCTCTGCAAATGGTCTTGAGGTGATCTATACATGGCCTTGTCTCGTGGTGGCCATAGGCTTATTCAATCATCAAAGTGAAAAAATTACTTACAAAATTTCTCCTCTGCCTCTACAACCTACACTACCATGCTCAAAGCATCCAAATCATCTAGGATTGACTCTTTATAAGCCTAATTTGGTCGAAATATGCCAAAGTTATGGCTTCTTCAGTTTTTCCTAGAAAAACTCCACTAAAATTGGAGCTTTCTCTAGTTAATCCCGTTAATTTTGGAGTCCCACCGAAATTGGAAGACTCCGTGAAATCCACCGCAAAATTAAGCGTGGTTTAATTAATGAATAAGTGTGATTAATTTTTGATAATCCATGGTTTAGCGTTAAATGTGCATTTAACATAATCCATATTAAAAATTGGAAAAGAACATAATAATCATTTCTTATGGTTAATAAAGCATTTTTAATGGTTAATCTCCACACTTAAGTTATAGCCCTCACCGTTGGTCATAGTCGCATGGTTTTGTGATAAGGGGATGGCCCTACGGGGCTAGCCCCATTTACCCCCGATGATACCTTTGTTTCAACACAAATATGAAGTGGTTGCATGTGTTGTTAAGATCCGATGTATAAGAGAGGCGGTAGCGCGTAGTGTTTGTGTGGGGGAGGTCACAGGTTTGAGCCAAATCTCCTCCCATCAACAATATAACATTTTTTCCCACCATATAAAATATGAATTTTTGACCAACATAGCCAAATTTTGGCCTTTAAGGGGCATGTGGTGGCCTCCAGACTAGCCATGTGTCAACTCCCAATTGGTCTGACCAAAAATAATAAAATTGCAACAAATCCACACCAATTCGGACATGCCACTTGGCAGTAACTCACTACTCCACCTGGGGGGAATATTGAAGGAATATTCCAAGGAATATTATTTTTGCTGTTTGGGATGTACGGATGCCTAGTCAGCATCCTTGTCACCAAAATCACCAAAATTTACATGTTTAGCTAAGCGGTCATAAAGTTATAACTTTCTCATACGGACTATGTTTTGAGCAAAACAAAGTGCGCTAGAATCACGAGGACGAGATCTATCAATTCGTTCTAGTTTGGAGCAATTGTCAAAAAATTGAATATTTATAAAATGTTTACCCCTATTCAGTTTCTGATCATGGATTAAAACCTATTTAATTGGTCAAATTGTTTCCATAAAAATACTAAAGACACTAAAAATATTGAAATTTACAATACTATCTGGGATTTCCAAAAACTTTTATGGGATTTTACCAAAATATGACCTAAATTTCTATTGCTTTATGACACATTTTTAAACTACGCAAGAAAAAATCAAAAGACCATATTCAAGAAAATATTATGTATTTTGATAGCAATATCAAAAATTCCAATTCCATATATCCTAAGTATTTTTTGGATTCATTCCATCGAAGTGTATTTTTTTCATTAATTTAGATATAGTTTAGAAGACGGACTTGATTAAATGAAAGCCATTGAAAATATTGACAGGGTTAACTACATGGGAATTTGAGGAGGTATGTCCAACTCTATGAGATATGAAACTTGTAATAAAACTATGCTTCGAGAGGAAAACATTATAACTGTAACACCCCCAATTTGTGTGTTGAATTTTTAAAGTTAGACATTTGAACTTAAATCCTAAGGGGGTGGACCCCCAAGGGATAAGTGTGGTGTGAATGTAATTGCATATTTTATTTGAGGAAATAAATAAAATTATTGTGCATTTTGACCAAGATGAGAATTAGAGATCACTTGCCAAATCCATGAGGATGGATAAGGCAACAAATCCCCAAAAATCCTTGAAAGAAATTAATTTAGATTTGAGGAGGAATCTAAATTTCCCCAATGAAGAGGAGTAGTTGGGAAGAGGTGAGAAAAAGCTGGAAAAGCTGAGGAAAAGCATAAAACAGCTTTAAAGAGTCCCAAAATGGGAAGCCTAGGCTAAACAGAAAAGAAAGCATCCTGATATTCTGGACGCAGAATTAGAAACATGCTTTGGGAATTATGAGCTTAAATAAGCTGCTCCTAAGCAGATCAGAGGTTGATCTGTTCTAGGAGGTGATCTCTGCTCGGGGGTGAGTCCTGGGAGACAAAGAGGACTCTAAGGTTGGGAGGTTGGTCTACTGCATGAATGGTATGTCTCTAAATTTGATGCTCTTCTTTTTAAATTAGTATCAATTGGCTACATATAAAATTTAATGAAATGTTATGATTGATTTTAGTACTACATTTAACAGAATCTGTCTTTAGGCATTCACCTTCCCGACTCTGTTTAGTTGTAGACCATAAATATGTGGTGAGGAATCCAACATAATCTTTAAACCGGGGTTGGTTTAAATCTGAGGATACTTATTTCTCCACAGTAAAATTTATGATTTAATCTTAATCTGCTTCTACTTCATAGATTGATACTAATATATACACACATAGTAGACAGTAATCTGAGATTCCCTATATTATACTGGAAATTAACAGGAGGTGAACTGGAATGTTAAATTGTGATTTAAACTGTGCATTAAAGAATAAAAGGAGAAATTGTATAGATTGACCTCAGGGTCAGCACATCAATTATACATAACGAGAACCTCAATGGTAAATAAACTTTGCATGTAAGCACCAATTTCTATAGCAGAAGAAAGCAACTATTAAATGGTATGAAACTACTCATTGATAATTTTCTTACGGAACTATTCTAATATTAGAGAACTGAATTAATAGCCCAAAAGAAAATTAAATATTAACTTGTATTGCCTGTAGTGATACAAAGGTGAAAGTACCATATCATATGTATGTTAGGAAAATATGGTATTAGCATTTCAATTTACATGGTATACAAAAGAAGAGAAAAATAATTGAGTATGCATGTGAAACTTGGTAGCTTAAGAAGAGCTTCAAATCCATAAAATAGCTATATTATTTATTACCTTTAAAGTGTATATGGTATTACGGATCTACTTCTAATCCATAAAACAACTATAGAATAGCAAAACTTAAATTAAAATTTATGTCCCTTACTCAACTTACTCTTGAATATGTATTCAAAACGACCATGAAGGTCCGCGCCGAGAGCTAGGGTATTAATACATGTAAATAACAAAATTCAACAAAAGTAGAGCTAGGGTATTAATACATGTAAATAACAAAATTCAAAAGAGTAGTTGGCGGAAATAACGTAGATATGAACAATATCACTAGGCGAAATAAATAAGCTGTCAAACTATACGATTCCAGGGCGTTTAGTGACAATATTACGCATGGGATCTGCGTTCACGGCATTTGAGTCTTTTTAAACTTTACATGTAAAGTAACAGCCGTAAATTAAAAATGACAAGGTATATATATATATCAGTGTAAATTAAAAGGACGATGTATATAGATATCATGTGAAACAAAACGACGATGTATATATATTTTAAAAACTGGAGTATTAAACATCCACGTAAATATGAAACTACGATTGATGTTGGGTCGTTAATTCTATCATGGGTGTAGCGTAATCATGAATTATACGGGAGCGCTGAGTTAAAACCTTACGACTCTAGTTCATATAGTTCAGTAGTAACTACCAAATTTCGGTGGCAACGAATCGATTTCCGATGTAACCCACTTCGGATGAACGATTAAACCAGAATGACAGCGAATATGGTTATGGGAACATAAACGAAATGTACAGTTACTTGAAGGGTTTACTTTGTAAATTTTCAAACCGGAATGATAAGTTAAGGTATTAATATATATACAGATAAAACATAGGTATAACCAGGAAAGTTATATGCTGTAGAAATTCGCAAGCCGTAAACCCTGCAGAAAACAGTTATGGTTAGCAGATAGAGGAAAAATTTTAATATAGACGTATGGTATTCACTATCCCCTGCAGCATATAAACGCTGATGTTGGGGAGACTATTGGTAAAATCTTGTGATTAAATAAGACGTCGAACAAATCCTTAGGGTTTATATGCATATGAAAGTCGAAATAAGATTTCAGTATGTGAATGGAGATCGACACAACATAACCAAAGAACGAAGGGACTCTGTGAGGGAATTAAGTTAGGAAAAATGGCTTGAGTATTCTGGCGCAAATTTACTTAACCTGAACTCGGTAGGTAGTCATGCGAGCAACAGAGAATTGATCTTGACTGATAAAACCTCCTACAGCAGACTCTCAGTAAAAGAAATTGTAGCTGCTCCTCCAATCATCTTTTGAACAAATCTGTGAACCGGAAACCTGTACACCAGAGAAAGAAAATTTAAAGACAGTATATAAGCCTGAAAAAAAGAGTCATACGCCGTGCTATACCAAGATAAAATAAATAATCGACAAACATGGGAAAAACGCCGAGGGTAGGGAAATATAAAATGGAGAGCAAGAGACCTTTAACACTAAGGAAATATGCAGACAGGACATGCCCTCCAATAAACCCTTAAGTAGATCTAAGACAGAAATCACACTCTGTTAATCAAGAACTTGATACCTGAAACAACCAAACAACGTGAAACCCCGAAAAGCTTGAGAGATGAAATAGCCAGACACAAGGGGCGAAACGAAACGTAATGACTCCTGGGACAGAAAAGGGTTAATAATGGAAATTAGAAACCGTAGAAACCAATCGGCAAACGTACGGGCAAGGAGGGATACATTATCACTCCGCAGCCTCGCATTTTACGAAATCCCAAGAAGGATTTGGAGAATCAAGCCGAGCGGCAGTCAGGATACCCGACTGTAAGTTTAATAATAATTTAATCTGTTTCCAATGTACCTGACCAGCAGAATTCCTGCAATCTCATAAGTGTGTCGCCACCGAAAGGACCCTTCCTATTCCTTCTTACAGTTGGCGGTGAGCCGGGGGTTCTTGCTCAGGAGGTGTGGTACAGTTTTAAAAAGGAGCCGTTCTGATCCTGAACCAACAACAGGTTAATGTGGAGACCGTAAGCAGGTGGCGAAAGAGAGAGGGATGCGTGCAGACTCTCCAGCCCAAAAGACGGATCTCGTTTGTACCAGCTCCTTTCTCTTTCTGCACGCACCCTGTCAAAAATATAACAAAACGACATTACGATTAAACGTGAACAGAGCAATATCGATGACTGTAAAAACACGAAACCAAGAAGTAGAAGCTCGAGCGGGTTAGGGTTTGGTTAAACGAGAGGTTATACGAATATACGACGCTGGTAGATGTGACAAAAAAAAAAACACTCCATGCGGAGCCGAACCTATTCTCGTGTTAGTGACAGAAAAAATCAAATCGTGATCACATATGAGTGTGCAGACACGTAACATCGATATACGTGGTGAGAAATGAAAATAGTCCATTTTGTAATATATAAACCCACTCCTTTGACCGTGGACTATTGTTTTAAATTTGCATATATGTAAGTCTAAAGTGGGTTAGCACGTCACCAATTACATATATAAGTTATTGGAATTATATATGTATAAGTTATTAAAGTTTTATATATATATATGTTAGTAAATTTATATATATATATATATGTAAGATGTCAAAGTTATTAAAGAGAGTAAAGGGCCTCTATTTATATATCTAGAGGTGCCAAAATGAGATAGTTGTTGTCTAAATTTTGTAAATAGATTTTGGACATAAGAACATTTAAAAATGGAAACTTTATAAAGTTGGGTTGAAAAAAAAAATTTGGAGGTGTGACAAATGTTAATTAATTCTATCCAATGATATACATATAGGGATTGTATATGGTCTACGAATATGTTTTATAGTTATATATATAGGTAATATATATAGTGATCCATAAGTAGCATAGGTATGATCGAAGGAGGTGATTATACTTATGGACATTAAGAGCTGCATAGTATTTTGTGTATACGTATAAACTGTACACATGGAAAATATTAGATGTTATAAAAAAAAAAGATATTAAAATTTAAATAGAGGAAGATATAACAATAGATGAAAATAAATACTTCATTTCTGAATATGGTATTCAGCCAACCTGTTCATAACAAAGAAAAAAAAAAAAGGTCCTTAAACTGGAGGTGTTACAATAACAAAACAAATAGTTCTTAATTTGGAATTTAGGTTATATTTTTAGTCGAAAATTGGCTAAATAATGTGGCTAAATTTTAATTTGTGTTGTTTTAACTGTTTTTTAACTACATATATAGATTCAATACTCTCAAAAACTCTTATAACACTTATATGATGAAGAATTCACCAATCAAACTTATAATTTCAAATAAATGATTGTAAACAAATTATATTAAAAAAATAAAAAAAAATTGAGAGGGATGTTGGAAAATAAAACCAAACACGGAAGATATGACATATCAATGAATTACACGACGATACATACTTGATGCCAGATACGATGATCTTGAGAGCATGAAACAAAACACGTTGATTCTCGAAATCATGGAGGAGACATTACACAAATCCCACAAAATATATATATATATATATATATATTAAAAGTAGTAAATTACACATCAGAAATATTACTGTTTCTTATTTCCTTTTTTTTAGAATTTAGAAACTATTTTTTTTTTTAATCATAAAGATATAAATTTAATCATAAAATTTTTTATTTATTTAACTAATTGTCTTGTTAAAATGTTGTTTTTTTCACTATTTGATTCTTACATTGTTCGTTAGTAGAGGCCCAAGAAAAACTAAAGAGGTGGGACAATACAAGTGTTGAATTTCTCCCTCCTTTTTCTTTTATTTAGGCAATGGATTACTATAGAAAAAAATTGAAGATTGGTGACATAATTTAATTTGGTTGAAAAAACTTGCTACATTCAACTCTTTGTGCATCATATATTTTCTAGATTGATTCAACAATGCAAATCCATTTATCATGGTTAATAAGGCTCCATCATTTACAAAATGCATCTACAAATATAACAGATGACCAATTTTCTTCTTTGCAAGGTATTAAAATCATTTGTATACATGTAATTGAGAAAGAGAACGATAGTTCTCCGAATGAAAAAGGACATGCAAATTAGTATTAGATGAGCTGAAAATCTTAAAGGAAAAAAAAAAAAAACATGATGTTGTGGAGAGTAATGGTTGTAAATACCCAAATTAATACATTACTGATATTATAAAAATATAAATATTTTTTTACAGAACAAAGACAAATAACAATATATAATATCGAAACACCAAAAAATGACTTTGAAGCCCGAAAAAGGACTATTTATGTGACTGGGCCATGAGCTCCATAGCTACACAGGCACAAAACCTTACTGTTAGAACTTATAAAAACATGGACAACAAAAACCCCAATTCCCAAAGAATGTTAAAAAAAGATTACATTTCCTCCAAACTATGAAAGTATATATTACACTAAGAAATAGAAATTATATTACCCTAATTCCATGAGAGTCGAGAAAATAATATATTTGTGGCTTAAAAGGAAATAGAACAAGAGTTATTGTATTGAAATAAACGAAAACCACAACATTTATAAACACAGAAAACTGAGTGATGAAAATAAGAAATTACCTATCTAAAAGAGATATGGATTTAACGTTTTGGAAAATCATTAGTTAAAAAGAGCTATACATTATGCAAACCAAAACCGGTTGAAGAACATGCAAAATAAATACAAAAGGCATTGAGAGTAATAACCAAATTCCCACACCATACTATCTTTCAGAGCCATCTCCTTTGACGCACAACCTCTCCAACATCCTCCTAGTAACGAATCCACTTCATTTGGACTTCACAAATTCTACTCTAGTTGGGGTGCCATCTTTGTAACTGCAGTTCACACACTCTAGAATCTACGAATGAATCCACTTCGTATGTGTTTCACAAACTATATTGTCGCCCATATGCGCAAGTATTCTTTAATGATTATATTTTTTATATAATAGTAAAACCCCACTTATCATTCAAAAACTCTTCCTTTCTTAATTAATCGTATGTTATTTGTTTGTACAAGTGGAGGCGTTAAAGAATGAACTCTACATGGCTTGGATACCACTGATGTACACATGTCACCATTTACCTGTAACGATACAAACAAAATTACCTCTACAACAACACATATATGTCTTTACAAGAACACCTATATATGTATTTGGAAACAATAATAATTCAATTGACATAGAACATGAACAATCATAATTATTTATTATATAATGAAACCCTTTCCATTTATTCCACCATGTAACTCTGATTAACTCTTCAATGATCATACGCTTCACAATAGCCATCATACACTTCCACAATCATGTCACAACAACCATCGAGATACTTTTCAGAGTGCCAAGGGGTAGATGTTCTCGATTGTCATTCATGTTTTGAACTTTTCGTTTTAAATTCATTTGTCATTAATTATCAAAAGTGGTGATTAATAAGAGGCATTCAGAATGTGAATGGAGAGATGTTTTCGAATTTCATTCATGTTTTGAATTTTCGTTTTAAATTTATTTGTCATTAATTATCATAAGTGTTGATTGATAAGAAACACAGTAAATTTTTAATTTCATTTTCATAAAAAAATTATTTTAAACCTGGTTTAAATATCTCAAATGGATAGATAAGAAAGTTAGCTTCATGCATTTTATTCATTGATTTAATGGCTACCACCAAAATATGGTGACATTTTTTAATTTATATTATCTGATCAAAATTTTTAATTAAAAAAAATAAGATAAATAATTCCAACAGGGGATGCCTTTTAGCCTATTAAATATATATAAATCATAGAAATAATTTACTCATATCAATATTATAAAAATTTTAAAGCACATGAATTGTAAAGAGAATTTACTAACATGAACATTATAATCGATGGAGCACAATATTCATAAAATGTATTTGAAAAGGATTTGTTAACATAAATACTCCAATTGTAAATCAAACATATTTATTGTATCAATAGTGCATTATTCATTTGTATTCAAAGTGTGTGAAATAAACATGAAATATTTTTTATATTTAAAAATAATATAAAAAAAACAGTGTGAAATTTAAAAAAAAAATTACTCTAAAGTAAAAAAATGTTAACTTTTCAATAAGATGTATAATTACTATATTTTTAAAAATATTTTAATAAAATATTTAATAAAAAAATTAACTATTTTATTCTATGCTATTTGAAGATAATGTATATGTTTATTTTTTTTTATCATAATAAAATATTTTAATGTGAAAAAGTAACGTAAAAAAATTCTAATTTTTCATAATAAAATTAATAAATAAAAAAAACACAATTCATTTCATTTTTAATATAAAATTAATATATTGTAGTTAAAACATACAACTAATTATAATGGAAAAATACAATGTGTAAAATATTTCAATTATATATAATTTATTAATTTATTCATATCAGAAACTTTATTTATATATTTCAGGATAGATTTATCTTTTTTTTCCGGATTCATGTGGAGAGTGCGCAGAGGAGGCGGCGTGTGCTAAGCCACAAGAGCGCTAAAAAGATCACAGTTGCAGTGATGAGCTCGGAAACCCTCAGGATAGATTTATCTTAATCTTAATCACGAACATAATATAAAATATTTGGAATTCAAAAATTTGCAGTTAAAACGAATATCTCCCTCTTTCTTTCTTTATATATTATAAATCTATATATGTAAAGTTTGTGACCTGAACAATTACGAACTCTCTTAACTAACTCTAACTCTCTGGATTTTTTCCCCCTTTCAACCGTTGAATTCGGAGCAACATTTCTTCCTCATCGATCTCCGCGCTACTTAACAAGTTGGGCCGGTATATATCTAAACCTGATTGGGGTCCCAACGTTATTAGATGTTGGTTTACATGTAGAATTCAGTATATACACTCTGACGTAATGGCGTACATATAGTTGTAAATGAAAAACAAGATTTTTAGGTACACGGTTCTCTTCTTCTAACTCAGAGCCCCACACATGATAGAGGGCGCTGGACTAAATGCTCGTGTATAGTGCACATGTCACTGAAGTTCATGATATTTTATGCTTGATTCTAATTAAGTATGGTTTATATGAATAATTATGTTATAAAGTGTTTTTATGGGAGAAAAATTCTTTTAGTTGCTACTGTCTACCAATTTGTATTATTGGATGTAATGACTATTGGATGTAATATTAGATGACTGAAGATTTTTAGGTCATCACATTAATAATTAATAGTAACTAGCAGTTGCCCCAGGAGGTGCAAGGAGAGGCCGATAGGAGCATCATTTGTTAATTATTAATTTTAAGTAATTGTAGTTTTTGAGATGAAGGAGATTTTGTAGAATTTTGCACAAATATGATGTTCAATTCTCAGTTGTGCAGAAACGGGCTTATTGTTCAATTCTCAGTTATGCAGGTAGAGACTTATTAGATGAGTTGTGTAGGAACCTTTATAATTAAACAGTCTGAGATCCAAAAGTGATCTAAGATTTGTGATCACTGTTAGTTGTTAAAAAAAGGTTAGCAGAACAAACAAAAGATGCAATACTGTTCAGTTGGCTCTTGTTTATTGAGAAGAACCAAGGAATCTGAAACCAACCTTCATTAGTCAAAATCGAAGTAATTCTTTGGTCAAAATCCAAGAATCTTGTTACTTAGCAAAAAACAAAGTACATGAAAGAAGAAATGCAAATATCTACTGTGAAGTAAATAGCCATCTTCAAGAAGTAAATCATAACATAAATGTATATTCTAAGAAAAAGATTATTGTGGCCCTGTTGTAGGAGCTCCTTCTTCAGCTACCACCACTGACATCAGCCTTATTACAATATTGTCCATGTTGCAGTTTCCTTTGTATGCCTGTCACTATTAAGCATGGCTGCATTAAGCTAGTTTTTCTCTTCTTCAGCTTTCATTAAACTCAGTACAATGTCTCGTTACTGCTACTGCATTATTTCCTCAAAATTATCTAACTGAAAGTGCCTTGAAATTGGGCTACAAATGACAGAATCTACATCAACAAACCCACCAGAAAGGAAAAACTGCTAAAAGTCTGTGAGTCAATGACTGTAAGAGCAGCTACTTTTGGTGCAATATCTCTGCCTGCATAGAATATATAATATAATCCTTGCAAGCTCTCTTCTTTGCTTTCTTCATTTAATTTAATCTGCATTACACAGGTAGATCCTTCTCACACTGCACTATAATAACAACTGGTTGTGGTGCAATATCTTTGACTCTATAGAATATATAATGCAATCCTTAAGCTTTTCTCGTCTGTTAATAATTCTTCTCAGCCTTAACGGTAAGAGCACCTAGTTCTGGTGCAATATCTTTGCCTGCATAGAATATTACCTCTTACTTGCAATTGCTTTTTCTGTATCTGTGGCAGAAACATCTACAGTGTAATCTGAAAAATATAGGACTCTGTAATTTGATGTAACGAGAGAGGCTGCTTTTTCTCAAACCAATCTCAATGACTATACGAAAACCATGGAAGATAAAGAAAGTTGTAACTTGCAACTGCAATCATAACCATTGACTGACAATTATGCCATAGGAACCATTTTTCAAAAAAACTCTCATTGAAGAATTAAAAATTAAGAAATAGCAAACAAGATTCATTTAAAAGGAAATCTAACCCTTCTGCAAGCTTGTACAATGTCAAATTTCCAAGATTGGGTACTTCGTAATTCCTGCTGAATTAATAGGAGATCGACAAGTATTATAAATTTCCAAGCTCTGCTTGTTATTCTTGTTACCAGCCACACTTTGAAATGAAATGAGCTACAACCTTTTTGGAAATTCCACTCTAACCGTCCTAATAACTATTTCTATAAAAAATAATGTTCAATTTTTACTATTATTTCTAAAAAAACCATTCAAATCTCTGAAAGGACTGAAGATTGAAAGCACCTCACTAAAGTATCGTCGAAGCAATGTTTCATTGACCACGATGCAAATACCGTAAAAATAAAAGAGTTTGATCATCAACTGAACCAAAAAAAAGATGACAAATATTGATTATCATCAAGTTGAAGGGCTCCCATGTTAGAGGAAACTTTTTAATATGAAAGCCATTTTAGAATAGAGGAAAGAAAAGATAAAATAAAATAAAATATAAAATTGCTAAACCAACCTTTCTTTTCAATTTCAAGGGCAATTTAAAAGAGAGGAAACAATGTTAAAACGTATTTGCCAAACCAACCTTGTTATAGAACCATTTAGTCTAGGAAGGCTCTCTGCATAATGGGGACACAAGAATAAGTCCAGCAACTCGCTCCCTATATTTTATTTGCAACAGAAGATGAGATTTTCCTACAATATTATACTGATAAATACTTGGGATAAAAGTTGCAAAATATATAGTACTTATGTGTCTTCAAATATCCATTTTGTAGGAGTTGTCAAGATAATCAGTTCCATATATAGCAATAAATACTAACATAAAAAAAGACACAAAGACTAACATAAAGAAAATATATGAATATGTTAAGGATTTGAGGTTCACTAGGTTTCCCATATATATAAAACAACATTAAAATTATAGAAAAATAGGAATGCACAACATTCATAAGTTTAAATTTATTTTTAAAAATTCGATCATTTACGTAACCAAATTTAGGTGTTACACAACCAAAAAACAAACAAAAAACCAAATATTTGGTTAAAAAAAAATTAAATAAAATTTCACTCCATATGAGATCTGCAAATGATATTTTGTATCTCCCTTTTCATTCTCTACCTTGTTATACAATTTCACTACCATTTTCTATCTCCATTTCCTACTGAGGAGATGAGACTTCAAATATTTCAAAGAGGAGAGGCAAATAAGAAACATAAACGCTGGGACGCTTGAAGATATCAAATGCAAAGCAACGATGGCGATTACGGGTATGCTGCTAATCAACATGTTCTGCAACCATCGGAGGATGTCTGAAGCACACGTAACAGACCACTTCTCCAGTGCTGTGGAGGAGCGTGCTTTGCTTCATGCATTCTCAGCTCTTCCATCAGTTTTCTCAACACAATCATTTCCTTGTCCACTCTTGTGGGTCCACCTGGAATGCCAGCTTTTAAAAAGAATTGTTAAAATAGGATTTGGAATTTTTTTTAAAAGAAACGTTAAAATAGTATTTGGATTTCCCACACACAAATCCAAATGGGGAATCCATGTGCTTTCTTTGGTATTTATTTATAAAAACTGAAATGATCAGATGAAAGTACCTAATCCAAATTGGTCGCCTCTACGGCTACCAGCTGTAATAGCAGCTTTTCTCCTGCAAATCCTGCACTGAATTTGGGAATTACGAATTGATCTTTCCAACTTTTTTTGAGGAGGCAATAAGCTGCACAGACTTGTTGGGCCATGCACAGCCCGGGTAGCAGCACCGACACTTACATCCATTATTTTTATCGTGTCACTGATACTAATTTATTCCGAGTGGGGGATGAGAAAAATGAGAACTGAAATCTGCAATTGTAATATTTTCAGTAAGCAGGAAGACGGATGAATTGAGGAACTGCAGTGATAAGTGAATTTGAAAGTGTTTATAGGCACCCATTGGCTTTATAGCAAATATATGGTCCACGATAGAAGAATCTCCGTAGACTTGGACGCTGGAAATGATTAGTGCAGTCCTATAGTGGTTTTGAAGGTCAGAAACTGAGCTTAAAATTTGAATTTTAGGCCCATTTTTAGCCAGGTAATGTAGGAAAAGGCATTATCTTAACTTTGAGAAACTCATAGCATTGGTCTAATGATTAATTGAGCTTAAAAGTTAAATTTTGGGCCCATTTTTAGCCAGGTAATCTAGGAAAAGGCATTATCTTAACTTTGAGAAACTCATAGCACTGGACTAATGATTAGTGATGCACTACAGTTGAAGAGGGGGTAAATAATGAGTGTTTTGAGTGATTTTTTATCTTGTGGCTGTATGAGACAGAAAGGTTGTTTTTCTGTGAATATGTGCAGAAAGCACTATCGGCCTTCACTTGAAACAGGGGAATTTTTCAACAAATCCATGATCAAGACATGAAAGATAGATTCATGGACTAAATATTCAGAAAAGGAGTCCAAAAACCTTGAATCTACAAAATTGCAGTTCATAAACTTGGGGAAAATTGCAAAGTACTAAATTTCAAATATTTGGTTTTCCAATAATTCCCTATTTAATACAGATTACCATGTGTGAGACGAAACAAGAACCAAATATTAGTGCATGTAAACCATTATTACGATTTATATATTAGCAATGAGATATCATTGAAAAGAAGTTAAAACATCTAAAACAGTCTTGTTAATGAAAAAAACAAAGAATTTGACTGGGTTATTGAAAAAACCCAACAAACTTTGCGAGGAAAAGTTGTCAAGTTTGACTTGGCTAGTGACTATAGGCTAGCAGAAAAATATTTTAAAAAATCACACTTTGCGTTTAAAAAAAAAACTTTTTTAGCTTTACAGAGAGGCAGACAGGTTTTCCTGACTGGGCAATGAGTCAAACTCATTAACCCATCAACCACCAAAAAGTACGCACTGTTCAAATAGTTCCTACAAAGTCAAAATTGCTTTGAAATGCCAAGGTATTCAAACAGCAGGCCAGGTTTAACCCACAACTCCAGGCCTAACCAAACAGGTCTGGTAAAAACTATTTGTTACAATAGATTGAGATCAATAAATTAAATCTGGAAATTTAAAGGGCTATAGCAGAATACTAGTTTCTGCCGTGATCATCCATGCTCAAGCAATCCTTTAACATTCACAATGCCCATATATATATGCAGACATAATATTAACCAATTAGGGTTTATATCGCTAATAAATTCCTTAACCATCAAATGCCAGTTAGTTAGACAAGACTAATCATGAACTTTGTGGTAACAACTATTCTGTGGCAGTGCTCTGCATGTTTCTAAGATGCAGAATATGTAGGTACCCAATGTAAAGGACATTTTCAGAGATATTTGAAGATGATCAGCAATACTTTAAAAAATTAACCACATATCTGTTGGATTTTCTGAGTTTTAAGGTTTCTGAGAGTTAAAAGCATAGCATACCCTTTTCATGGCTCTATCAAGTGCATCGGAAATGCATTTTAAATCAAGTGAGTCAAACACAGCTAGATTGATTTATAAGTTACTTAAAAAAAACAATACAATGCATTTTAAATCAAGTGAGTCAAACACTAGATTGATTTATACAAGTTAGGCTGAAACCATTTTTTAACAAGAAAAATCAATCTTTTTCATTAATAAAAGAGAGTACATTATGAGATTTACATTTTACTTTGTTCTACATATCCCATACTATAAAATTTTATCTACTGCTTTCTAAAAAATTTACAAAAATTTCTCCACATATAATTTCCTACCCAAAACGAATTCAAACAAGTAAATGCATAATATAACTACATGCAGCTGTAGCCCATCAAGCAGCACCAAAAAACAGAGTGAAACAGCCTTTCACCTCATGTTTTGTAGTGTTTCAATTTCGTTTTCCTTGAAATCCCATGGGCTTACCATTTGACCATAAGCAGTTTCGGTTCAAGAAGATTTCATAGGAAAACACATAATTACAAAAGCATTGCTCGGACCTCTCATTTCAAGAATATTTCATAGGAAAAAACATAATTACAAAATCATGTACCCTCTATATTAAAAAACAAACTCTCTGTATTCAGGAATAGTCACCAGAGATATTTGCCTACTACATCTCTTGGCAGATCTACAAACAGAATTTGAGTGTCATGTAAGTCACGCAGTATCTAATCCAAATGGTCATTTGGATGAGGTCAATACTCGTAATCATCATATCCACCATTTCTGTTTATTTTTGCTTCCTGCTCTGCCTAGATGAAACACGTGACAAAATCACAAGAAACTCAATCAGATATCTACATCAACATTTTTCTGAATCTAGTTAGATGAAAAAAAATATATATGCAGACATAATATTAACCAATTAGGGTTCATATCACTTAGCAATGCCTTAACCATCAGATGCCGGTTAGTTAGACAAGACCAATCATGAACTTGGTGGTAACAACTATTTTGCGGCAGTGCTCTGCATTTTTCTAAGATGCAGAATATGTAGGTACCCAATGTAAAGGACATTTTTAGAGACATTTGAAGATGATCAGCAATACTTTAAAAAATTAACCACATATCTGTTGGATTTTCTGAGTTTTAAGGTTTCTGAGAGTTAAAAGCACAGCATACCCTTTTCATGGATCTATCAAGTGCATCAGGTCCATATTGATGAACAAAGCATTCTACAGAATTCCTGGCCCTTGCATTAGGGTTCAGAAGCATCTTCCTGACAAAGTTCTCATACACATAAGCTACCCCTTTGAACACTGGCAGCACGAGCACCTTGAAACCCATCGCTGTGAAGGGAAATCTAAAAAGTATGGTTATGAAGGAAAAACTGTGGCCATGAAAGCAAACATAAATAATAACAATTACAGTTCCTCCCCCAAATTCACTTGATGCAGAAGCCTCAATCCTTGCATGACAAGATATCTACATTATCTTCCGTGTGGAATGTCACAGTAAAACAAAACGAAGTCATACCTGTCATTTGATGGGCGAACGCAGAAGGCTGTGGTGTCTGTCGAGTGTGGCATGACAATGATAAGAAAGATTTATTCACCTCAACCCTTTTTTATTGCTTTGTAATATAGAAATATGTGAAGGTAAGTTTTATGGAGAGGATATATATAGCTGTAAATAACCCACTCAGCACTCTAACTCCCGAAATTGAATCCAAACTTCTTATTGCATTAAATTTTATGCTGTTTGTTCGATAATTCTAACAAGCTCTGTAAAGGATTGGTTCTGAAAGGCCAAGCAAAGGGTCAAACCTGGTGAATCCTCACCCTATGACAGTAAGCCTATCTGTCCAAAAACCCTAAACCTCTTCACTTAAATCTGGAAGCTAAATGTTATACACTATGGAGCCTAAACCAAACCCTCTCCAAAATCAGGAATGACCAAATTTCCTGCTAAACCGAGAAGTAAACCCAGAAGAAAATATGAATACAGAAAATGTGAGTCTGACAAGCTCTTTAAAGGGGTGATCCTAAAAGGCCAAATAGTCCAACAAATGGTTGGACCTGGTATTACCTGCCCGGGATGGAATGTAAGGGTTAAAAATACAAACAAACATATGTCAGTAGGCTTATGGTAGGCGTTCTAACACCCGAAACCTCTAATATTAGTGCTAAAAATTAGATATTATACACCATGAAACCAGAACCAAACCCTCTCTAAAATCATCGAGGACCAAATTTCTGCAAAACACCCGAAGCAAATGTGGAAAATGAAGTTAAAACACTCACCTCATGTGTATATTTCTTAATAGGAACCGTAAATGCTCTTCCGAGGCCAAGATCTACTATTTTGACTACCCCTCTTTGCTTATCCACCAGGAGATTGTGAGGCTTCAGGTCCCTGCACACCCAAATCACTGGCATTGTAAGAAGTCAAAAAAGCCAGAGCACCGAAAATATGCAAAACCATTTCAACTAAAAAATACAAAGGAAAGACAGATGTGAGCACCTATGCATTACACCACGACTGTGGCAGTAAGCAACCCCCTGGCACAACTGGTACATGAAGCTCTGCAATTCATCCAAAATTATAATCAACCAAACGACAAGCACAACCCAGAAAAGGTTGAAAATAACAAGAAAGAAGGAAATAAAATCAGTCAAAAGTCTCAAATGGACATCCGGTCGAGTTTTGAAGCTGCGCGCCAAAGGGAGTTTGCAGGGACGAAAACTGGAGGCGCCCGATTTTTTCCAACAGATCGGAACATGTGTCAACAGATCGGAACAGGTGTCAGGCAACAACTGTCAGCCAGAGATTAAAACTATCAGGGAACACGTGTCAGCGGGACATTAAAAATGCCGACGATGAAAAACTTCATCTCTTTCAAAAGAGAAGGCCTATCGGCCTAACTATGTAATGGGTTGAACATTTTTTCAAAAGATTAACTAGAAGGCTTGGCTTACTAGAAAACTTATTTCCGTACAAAAATTATTTTCCTTTATTTCTTCGTAAGTTTTCCATTCCATTTTAATTCCCGCCGCAAATTAATGTTGCTTAGTTATTATTTTGCAGGTGACCAGGGTTTGGATGTGCACTGGTAACCAAAACTAACATTCTCGGAGTTCTCATTTGTCAATAGCTTTTTCTAGAATTGAAAACTCACGGTGTCTTCATGTTTTTCTAGAGTATCGCTTTTCTTTGAGGCTTTTTTAATGATTTTGGAATGGAAAACCTTAATGTAATATTTCTGGCTTCCACTATAAAAACTCTTGTAAAATGAGAGTTGTTAAATAATTAAATATTATTTATTTTTATATTGATATTACATGAAGAATGTTCTTGTAATTCTTAATTATAAGAATATTGGAAAAATTATCTCTTAATTATTTTATTTAGAAGAATCTGTATTCTTCTATAGAAATAAATTATATTTCCAAGTTAGTATATTTTATGATTTTTTAGAAATAATGAGTAATAGTTTTGGAAAAATAATGGATAATTATATTTTACTCATAAGGTAAAAGCAAATATACCTTCAAAATAAAAGCATGAGTGATTTATGGAGTGCTTTTCTAATTTAGGAAAAATTTACAGGTGCTTTATGGAATGCTTTTATGATTTCGAAAAGCTCGAATGCTTTTATGATTTAGGAAAAAATATTCAATTTTCTTAATTATATTTATTGTAAGCCTACGAGAGATATAGAGGAAGGGGGATGAGAGAATGAACGGAGAATGGAGCCAAGGAAGAGGAAGAAGAGAAGCATGCATCAAGACAAAGGAGCTAAGGAAGAGGAAGAAGGAATTCCAAGCATGCATCAAGAGATAAGTAACTATGTTCTTTGAAAATTATTTTGTTTGCATATGGGCCATAATGATACAATAACTGAATTATTTGCAAGAAAAAGTTCATATGATGAAGAATCAAGATTATTTCTTGAGAAAAAGTGTATATAATTTTGCAAATAGAAAAATAAGTGTTTTATTCATTGAATTCTTAGAAGAATTCATCTGTTGTGAATTCATAAAATTTTTTCATGGCTAAATAATTTTTTGAATTGCATGATTTATTGGAAAATAGTGTCTAAATATGACTTTGTATCTCCCAAACCGAAATAGAGATGAAAAACCTGAAAGATCTTTTTGTAAAAGAGGATGTTATGACCAAAATCCTCTTTCAGATTTGAAAAATTAGTTTCCCATGTCTCAAAAATCGTGTCCATAATTGATGGAAAAAAAGGGATTATTTAATATTTAATTCTGGAAAACTGATCTCCAAAGATTTGTTAGAATCTTGCAAACTGTAAGCCTTGTGTAAAAACTGAGAGAGGTTATTTCTAATGAACCCATTAGCAAAAAAAAACTCTTATGGTTTTCGAAAATTGTTTCCATTTGGTTGGAAGACATGTTAAAATTTGATGACAAATATAGGAAATTATTTAATATTTAAATCTTGAAAAATGGGGAGTAAAAATTCATTCAAATCTTAAAAAGAGTGACACTTGTGAAAAAAATGAGAGAGGTTATTTTTAATAAGTCAATTCCAAACAAAAAACCTCGTTTGCTTTTTTTAAATTAGTTTCCATATTTGGGTAATACAAGCCCAAAGTTGATGGCTAAAACATAAACAAAACATAGTAAAATAGAGTGCTTCTACTTGATATTTCAACCGGATAAAAATAATTATTTATGTACATATAGACATAATAATTATGTTGATAATTATTTAAAAGGAATTAAATTATTTATTTTAATAGATTACCAAGTATGTTCTCATGATGCATCTGCATTAAAAGTCTTAAAGTGAAATATTAGACTCTTGAAGAGAGTATGTGCTTAGGTGCACATGAATAATATCTAGTATATTTGACCTACTAGAAATTATTATGTGATTTTACATGCACGAGGATCTTGTGTCATGAAAAAAATATAAATAACTTATGTGAGGGGTAGCTGACATAAAACACTTTCGTAAAAGACAATTGGCTGTGTTATTGGAGAATGATTTGTTATTCATGTTATTTCTTGAGGAAATATTACAAATCTCTCTAATATGTGAAATGATAAAAAAATATTTTATATTTCATCCATAATAGCTAGTTATTAGCTATATTTTGGAAAAATAATAATTAAGGTGTTAAATTTCTTGGAAAATAAATATACATTTTTGTATGCAAGGAAACAATTATTGTGTTAGAACTCTTCAAAAAGAATAGAAGAGAAAAATATATCCTTGTATGCATTATTAGATTACATTCTTAGAGACGAAAAATAGTAATCACATGGATTATTATGTAAGAATATTTAGAGAAACATATATATTCTTGCATGGATAGAAAAAGTATAGTTTTAGGATTAGATCTTTTGGATAAGAGGGAAATGTCCCTTTGCATGCGTGAAAGAATAAGTTGTATGCATTTTACCCGCTTCGAAAATAAATGTATTTAGTTTTCCATGAAATATTTATTTATCTTCTTTTGGAAAGAAATATATGATCTACATGCAAGAATAAAAAGACTATGTTATTGCATGCACAAAATTATAACTAGTATGTTAACTTTGTTTGAAATAAAGTTGGCATTGTTATATGTAATAGCCAACGTGAATAGCTCTTTTGTGCAAACAATGCTTTTGGAAAAGAACATGAATTCAAATGCGTAACTATATAATTTATTGCGTTAATCCCTTTGGAAAAGAAAACATAAGAGTAGGCAAAAAAAAAGAAATTGCTTGTTGGAATAGTTATCTTGAAATCTTGTTATGCATTTGCATGCACAATATTATTATATAGTATGTTATCTTTCCTTTGGAAATAATATGAAAGTGCATGCAAGATTTTGTTAGTGTTTGTTGGAAAGATGATGCTTGATAGTTACTTATTTGTTACTAATGCATGTGAAATGATGTTAAAGAAGGAATTTCATGTCAACGTGGTTGTGTTTTATACATGCAGACAAATATTTGTTGAAGTGTCCCAAATAGAGATTGATTATTGGTTTATTAATGTTTTATCTAATCATGAAATCAAGTGTGCAGATGACAACAACCTCACGAACAAATGATGACTTGAGAAAATGATTTGTTCAAGTTTAACATTGTGGAAGATAAAGATTTGTTAGTCTATGCAGGTTTAGTAGTTTCAGCTATAGGATGACCAAATGAAGGAAACAACCTGACTACAAACACTGAGACTGAGGATCCATGGGTAAATGGTATCATGATGGTTCTAATAGCTTATAGCTAGTTATGTTTCATTTAAAATTATTTTCTATGTAAATTTTATAAAAATGGTCAAGGGATGGACTCCCTTATAGCTATTGAGTGAGGGTTGGCAACCCTTATGTGCGTTTAATAATAAAATTAAATGTTTGATTGTTTTCACCCTATGGGGTTTCCCGGGTATATCGGTGTCTAATGATGTGATTGTTCATTATGTCATTTTCATGATGTTAATTTCTTTCATGATGTGATGTTTATATTATCAATTAGATGATGTAATAATTGAGTGAAAATGATCATGGGATCGATGCATAGCTATAGCAGGAAATTTAAGTTAATATGCTACAATAAGAACAATTAATGGTTGTGTAACTCACTATGATTTTTACTAAATAATTCTCTAAGTGATGATGATGGGTATTTAAATGGTTCATGTGGAAATATAGAAAGTAATTATAAGGTTACACATTCATAAATGTTGAAAAAAATTCCTAAATCCATTCATTTTCCTGCAAGGCTATCATGGTATGTTACAAATGGTATTAGAGAAAAAGGTTGCAACACTGGCGCCTTTTGGGAATCATTATGAAAAGAATAAGTAGAGATATCATGCAAGTGGGAAACATCTTAGGTATGATTTTAATTAAACTTGTACTATACTACAATTAACATGAGATGCATGATGCATGATTAATGACTGCATGAATGAGTAGAAAGTTATAATGTTTCTTTAAAATTTGTGATCATTGTACCTATGAACCATCTTCAGCACTCATTGGTTATAACATAGCTTAATTACCAATCTTTGGATGCATAATATTAGAAAAATGATTATGATGCATAAGAAAACAAAAAAAATGTAAAAAAATGACTAAATTTACCATGAAATTCTTATAAATAATGAATACATGTATGGTTAGTGTCATAACTAAATAATATAGAAGTTGGGGTTGACCCTGAATAGGACAATGGAATGTTGTAAAAAAAAAATGAACGAACGTTTTTAGTTGTTAAAAATAAGAAATGAGTGAAGTGGAACTCATATAGTGAACTTAAATTCAATGAAAAAAACTCATATTAGTATAATATTGGGTTCTCTTTCTTCATTTAGAGTTGTAGAGGAAAGTTTGCATTCCATGTGTTTGACAAAAAGTGGTAATTGAGATCCACATTTTTGTTGTTTTAAATAATTGCATCCGTGGAAGTTTTGGATGTGATTCATCTTAAGGTAAACGAGTATTCATACCTTGAGATCATGTAACCCCCATGTTTATTCCAAAAAAAATAAAAAGTTATGTTTAGACTTGGATCCATAATTAGACACTCCTGTAGGGATTGTTCGTTAGGTTGTTTGGTAGAGATTTTACCATTTTTAATATTAATATGATTCATGCTATCCTATAAATTCTAGTTTTACTATCTCTCTAATAGTTTAAACATATCTATGGAAATTTATTTCATGTACGCTAACTAGTGCCTCAATGGCGGTAGATTGTATGCTTGCCAACTATTTGGTAGAATGTCTCATTCACTATAGATTGCATGCTTGAAAAATGTTTGTTGGAATGTAGAATTAGTTGTATATTGCTTGATTGCACACTATTTAATAAAATTATACAGTGGTTGTAGATTTCATTATTGTAAATTATTTTCTCAAAATTCTTCAATGGTTGTCACTTACATGGATGCAAGCTAATGGTAAGGAAAGAAAAAAATCACATTTTATGTGCTAGGGTTGAATGGGACTATTATTTCTCTACAATATTGATGGTTGGTAAGTTGAGGCCCTAAATAAAGTATAATGCTATGGTATGCAAGATATTTTAATGTATTTTTTCTAAGTTACATGATTTTTATTATGTGGAAATTTTGAATGTATACCACATAGATCACATGTGATGAATTTTGTCAATGTAATTTGACCAATTGTGGGACCCATGGTGTGGGTCAAGTATAGATGCATGGTGTACAAAAATTTTCCTTTGCCTTAATGATAATATGAAAATGGAAAATTATGTAAATTACAATGGATTTTTAGACATTGAATTTTTATTGGATTCAATGGCCATCGAAGTTATGATGGGACTTATGTAATGAGGTAATAATTTATTTTATTATTCAGTTACTGAATACTATGGTTTGGGTATTCCTGAAATAACTCTATATTTTTAGAACACTTCTTGCTAGTTTATGAGAAGCTATTTGTGGTTAAGTTCAACTTGGAATTTCCCTAAAAGTCTCCTAAAAATCCCTAGGAGAAAATAATAAAGAGAAAAATCTTAACATAATGGAAGATAAAGATTATGTTAATGACTTAGTTGGAGATAAATACTAAGTGGGTTAAAATAAAGCACATCGGGAGAGAGAGGCATTCTTTAAAGAAAAGGACGAATATATTTTTCGAAAAATACAAAAAAAAGGCCTAGGAAAAAAGGTTGGCAGGCCTTAAAGCAAGACACTGCTAAAAATCTGCTGGGAAGAAAACACCAAGGAATCAATGAGGTTTTTGAATTTAGTGGCAAGTATATCTTAGCATGGTGGGTAAATATTGGAGATAGTTCACGGTTGGGTGGAATATGCTCGGTTCCTCAATAACTCCCAGAAATTAACTACGGTTAGATGAAACTATGTCTATGCTCAAAATTATCTAAAGATGTTGGATGTTACAACAAATTTTAAATTTAATGTCTCAATGTTGTTCCATGTGTTATAATTTTGCATGCATGAGAGAGAAAATTATCTTAGCAACAATTTCAATGAAATAGGTTGTGTTTGTAGGTTTTTATGAGAAGATGAACATGTCATAAATGACTTATATATATGCATGCATAGAGGAAATGAATTGAAATATATAGGTGACTGAAATAACTCATGTTAGATAAAATAATGAATTATTGAACTTTAAATTCTTAACACCCTACAGGAAAATGGCTGGAGATTAATTCCATGAGTTTGAATTTGATTGAAATTATTTTGGGAGAGAAAAAAACTAATTTTCAAGGGAAATGGCTGGAGATAAATATAGTTGGTTTGAATTTGATTGAAATTATTGTGGGAGAGAAAGACAGTAAGTTGCAAACAACACTAGTGGGAGAGAAAGACTAGTGTAACTCCTAAGTAAATTGCAACATACACTTGATAGAGATTTTATTATCATTTGGATAATTAAAGGACTAAGTGTTGCTTCATTTTTTGTGGAAGTATTATGATTTAAGTATTGTTTTACATTTCCTAAATAATTGGTATTGAGAATTAAAGGCTAATGTCACAACAAGAGAATAACATCGGGAACTATGTTCTCTTTAAGGGGGAGAGTTTGTAATATGTCTAGCTTAAGCCACCGTAGAAACTCTTATAAAATGAGGGTTGTTAAATAATTAAATATTATTTATTCTTATACTCATATTACATGAAGAACATTATTGTAATCCTTAATTAAAAGAATATTGGAAGAATTATCTCTTAATTATTTTATTTAGAAGAATTTATATTCTTCTATAGAAATAAATTATATTTCAAAGTTGGTATATTTTATTATTTTTAGAAATAATGAGTAATAGTTTTGGAAAAATAATGGATAATTATATTTTACTCATAAGGTAGAAGCAAATCTATCTTGAAAATAAAATCATGAGTGATTTATGGAGTGATTTTCTGATTTAGGAAAAATCATATTTATGGGTGCTTTATGGAATGCTTTTATGATTTAGAAAAGTTGGAATGCTTTTATGATTTAGGAAAAACTATTCTATTTTCTTAATTCTATTTATTGTAAGCCTATGAGAAATATAGAGGAAGAGGAATGAGAGAATGCACGGAGAATGGAGCCAAGGAAGAGGAAGAAGGAATTCCAAGCATGCGTGAAGAGGTAAGTAACTATGTTCTTTGAAAATTCTTTTGTTTGCATATGGGGCATGACGATATAATAATTGAATTAATTGCAAGGAAAATTTCATATGATGAACAATCATGATTATTTCTTGAGAAAAAGTCTATATAATTTTGTGGATAGAGAAATAAGTGTTTTATTCATTGAATTCTTAGAAGAATTCATGTGTTGTGAATTCAGAAAAGTTTTTCATGGCTAAATAATTCTGTGAATTGCATGATTTATTGGAAAATAACTTCAAAATATGACTTTGTATCTCCCAAACTGAAATAGATTTGAAAAAAGTGAAAGAGTTTTTTGTAAAATAGGATGTTATGACCGAAAGCCTTTTTCAAATTTTAAAACTTAGTTTCCCATGTCTCAAAAACTGTGTTCATAATTGATGAAAGAAAAAGGGGATTATTTAATATTTAATTCTAGAAAAATGATCTCCAAATATTTTTTAGAATATTCTAGACCGCCAGACCTATGTAAGAATTGAGAGAGGTTGTTTTTAATGAACCCGTTAGCAACAAAAACCTCTTTGGGTTTTCCAAAAATCATTTCCATATGGTTGGAAAGTGTGTCCCCATTTGATGACAAAAACAAAAAATTATTTAATATTTAAATCTTACAAATGGGCAGTAAATATTCATTCAAATCTTAAAACCCATGACAGTTGTGAAAAAAATGAGAGAGGTTATTCTTAATAAGTCTGTTAGAAATAAAAAGGATCCTTTGTTTTTTTTAAATTTGTTTCCAAATGTTCGTAATATGCGTCTAAATTTGATGGCTAAAACATAAACAAAATAGAGTAAAATAGAGTGCTTCTATGTGATATTTCAACCGGATAAAAAAAGTTGTTTATGTACATATAGACAGAATAATTATGTTGATAATTCTTTAAAAAGAGTTAATTTATTTATTTTAATAGATTACCAAGTATGTTCTCATGATGCATATGCATTAAAAGTTTTAAAGTGAAATATTGGACTCTTGAAGAGAGTATGCGCTTAGGTGCACATGAATAATTTCTAGTATATTTGACCTACTAGAAATTATGATGTGATTTTACATGCATGAGGATCTTGTGTCATGTAAAAAGATATAAATAAATTATGTGAGGGGTAGCTCACATAAAACAGTTGCGTAAAATACAATTGGTTGTGTTATTTGAGAAGGATTTGTTATTCATGTTATTTCTTGAAGAAATATTATAAATCTCTCTAATATGTGAAATGATAAGAAAATATTTTGTATTTCACGCATAATAGCCAGTTATTTAGATATGTTTTGGAAAAATAACAATTAAGGTGTTAAATTCCTTGGAAAATAAATATATGTATTTTTATTCAAAGAAGCAATTATTAGGTTAGAACTCTTCCAAAAGAATAGAAGAGAAAAATATATCCTTGTATGCATTATTGGATTAGAATCTTAGAGATGAAAAATAGTAATCGCATGGTTTATTATGTAATATTATTTAAAGAAACATATATATATATATATATATATATGCTTGCATTCATGGAAAAAATATAGTTTATGGATTAGATCTTTTGGATGAGAGGGAAATGTCCCTTTGCATGCATGAAAGAATAAGTGGTATGAGTTTGACACCTTGGAAAATAAAGTTGTTTATTTTTCCATGGAATATTTTATTTAGTTTGTTTTGCAAAGAAATATATGTTTTACATGCAAGAATAAAAAGGCTATGTTATTGCATGCATACAATTATAACTAGTATGTTAACTTTGTTTGAAATAAAGTTGGCGTTGTTATACGCAATAGCCAACGTGAATAGCTCTTGTGTGGAAAAAATGTCTTTGGAAAAGAACATGCATTCAAGTGCTTAAGTATAGAAGCTACTGTGTTAATCCCTTTGGAAAAGAAAATATAAGAGTAGGAAAAAAAAAGAAATTTCTTGTTGGAATAGTTACCTTCAAATCTTGTTATTCATTTGCATGCACAATATTATTATATAGTATGTTATCTTTCCTTTGGAAATAATATGAAAGTGCATGCAAGATTTTGTTACTCTTTGTTGGAAAGATGATGCTTGATAGTTATTTATTTCTTACTAATGTATGTGAAATGATGTTAAAGAAGGAATTCCATGTTAATGTGGTTATGTTTTATACATGCAGACAAATATTTTTTGAATTGTCCCAAATATAGATTGATTATTGGTTTATTAATATTTTATCTAATCATGATATCAAGTGTGCTCATGAGAGCAATGGCAGGAAAGAATAATAACTTGAGAAAATGATTTTTTCAAGTTTATCATTGTGGAAGATAAAAATTTGTTAGTCTATGCAGGTTTAGTAGTTCCAACTGCAGGATGACCAACTGAAGAAAACAACTCGACTACAAAGACTGAGACTGAGGATCCGTGGGTAAATGGTATCATGATCATTGTAATAGATTATAGCTAGTTATGTTTCATTTAAGATTATTTTCTATCTAAATTTTATGACAACTCTCAAGGTATGGAATCCCTTATAGCCATTTAGTGAGGGGTGACAACCCTCACGAGCGTTTGATAATAAAATTAAATGTTTGATCGTTTTCACCCTACAGGGTTTCCAGGGTATATCGGTGTCTAATGATGTGATTGTTCATTTTTTGGTTTTCATGATGTTAATTTCTTTCATGATGTGATGTTTATATTATCAATTATGTGATGTAGTAATTGAGTTAAAATGATCATGGGATCGATGCATATTTATAGCAAGAAATTTAAGTTAATATGCTACAACAAGGAGAATTAATGGTTGTGTAACTCACTTTGATTTTTACTAAATATTTCTCTAAGTCATGATGATGGTTATTAAATGGTTAATGCAAAAATATATAAAGTAATTTATAAGATTACACATTCATAGATGTTGAAAAAAAATCCTAACTCCGTGCATTTCCTGGGAGGTTATCGAGGTATGTTACAATTAAAAACATTCAATGAAAGGATTACAGATTACAATATAATAAAAACAGAACTCTACAGATGAGAGATGAGAATGAGACAAAATGTATTACTTTTCTTAATTAAACTTGATTTGATGGAGGTATACATATCATACATCTGAACCTCCTCCTCTGCCCATATTGTTTTAAGTTTATGTGTTGCACTCATTTCATAATCTAACAATCTTCTGAATGGTGTAGAAGTATTATAGTTTATGTCAAATGTTTATAGGGAATTCTTGAACAACCCGCTTGTGCACTAATCCCTCTTTTTCTATTGAGATCAATACAATCCTCCTTCCTACTATTCATATTAGTATACGATGGGGAAAAAAAATTTAGTTCATATCCCAAATTTAGACGATTATTTCCATTATCCTCAGACTAAAGATGGTTATATTGGTCATCTTTTCATGCGATTATCCACGAAATTAATTTAGGAATCCAAAGCTAAATTGAGTGGCGCCCATGATTGATGGATTTACGTCTCACGATAATGGGAGCTTCTGGAATATATCATGGCACTATTTCCCAACAACACATAATCATCGCAAGCTCCCAAGTCAAAGACATTAAATAAATCAATGAATTTTGAAGAATAATCACCAGTCTTTCATCTAATTACTGCAAAATACATTGTGAACGAAGAATAGTAGATTAGACCCAATTATCATTTACAAGCCCATCGTTATCGATTTTTCCCTTCAAGCACACACTTTCACCGACTTTAGGACTGGTGATGTGAGAGGTGACAAGACATTATTTGGGACAAACACACAATTCATTAAGATTACTTCCATCCTACCCGACTCTATAATTAATTCATTTCATGTCGCTGATTTTCCATTCCTCCAGGTATCAAGTCCCTCAACTTATAGATGTGGAGACAAAATTCCTTGCGATGAATTAATAGAATCACAGAGTTGAGAAATCACATTATTTTTGGTGATGCCCCATTCACCTAAATATTGATTTTGGTTTTCTTCAGTGGGAAACACATTAAAAGCTATGTTGGGAGTAACAAAATCGGTATCGATGCGACCAGGCAGGATATAAAAAAATTTATTAGCGGACGGCGATAGATGTTGTTTTAGATTCACCTTATTATTCTCAATAAAAGAGTTCCAATGTATTTTTATTTGCAAAGAAAGAAGTCTCTTCCCGTGAGAGGATTACCAGTGTATTATGAGTCACTCTTCTTGGCGTGAAAATGCACTGCGTTTAATCCCAGGTTGTAAATAGTTAATCAACCACAGTCTATAGCTCTTTTCACATCTGTATGTTGAAATATTAAATCCAAATGCAAACATGAAGAGTAGAAGGATAGAATACACTGCGTTCTTTTTTTTGCTGTAGTCTACACTCCACCGCGCATCCAATTTTTGTAATTAAATCTTGCAAAGTCCATTTTTTTTATTCATGTTCATAGCCCTTTTCAGTGGAGAAAAATCCACATACAAACCACACCATCCATCCATTAAATTCTCCATCTACCCATCATTAAATTCCATTCACCAACCACTATGTTTGCTGCACTTTTGATTTTAATTTTAATCGCCCATGTCATGTCCTATGGAGTCCACATTGCCACATCAAACACCATCATCCAATAAGTCTCATATCACGCAGAATGAAGTCCAGTCAGCCCATCCAAAATTGGATGCGATAAACCTTGAAGCAAATTTTATAAAGTTTTTTGAAGTATTCCACGTAAGAGTCCTCCAGCCAATAGCAAAGCTATTGCAAATATTGAAGCATATTCAACATAGATATAAAAGGGATGTGATAAACTATGAAAAGGAATTTTTACTCATAGTTTGATATCCACGATAAATGTTTTTAAAAAAATTTCAAGCTTAGGATTTTACTTTAATGTTTTATTTGTTTTATGTGTGTTGCAATATGTTTTTAGTTCTAAACATTAGGTTGTATATGATTTAACATTTATACTATAAAAATAAATTTTTATAGTATATATATGGATTGTAATGAAAAAAAAAAAAAAACACAATACACATATATGCCAGAAGGAAGTGAAACAAAAAAAGGACTCTGTGTGTTGAAACAGAGACAGTGTATTGTATAAAGTGATACTATGTGCAAAAGAAGACATAACATAAACAAAGTTCAAAAAAAAAAAAGGGAGATGTTTTTGTAGCAGTCAACACAAACACAAATGTGCATTGTAATCCTGAACTAAAGATTCAAAAGAAGATATTTCATTTTGTAATTGTTTCTTGTTTAATGAAATAGAAGAGTCTTTTTTTTTCATCCATCTCTGTCCAAATTTTTATTAAATATTTGTGTTAAGAAGAAGAGGAATTTTATTCCTTTGTGTGTTAGGAATTATTAAAAAATTCCAACATAGTATCAGAGCTAGTCTAGGCTCTTTACATTTGTTAAAGAAGGTGAAGGAAGAAGAAGTTTGTTGAAGCGTTTGACCAGTGGCATGAAGGCTCAGAAAAACAAGGTATTTTACAAAACAGAGTTTTGTTTTTTTAAAAAGAGTGTAGTCCAGAGAAGCATCTTGAGGACAGAGTTTATTTCTCAGTAGTGAGAAGGTTTATTTAAGAAACACAGTTAATTTTTTAAGCATAGTGCAGTAAGCTAGCTATGGCAGGAGCCAACACAAACATGAGTATGGGAAATAATCAACTCCCATAGTTCAATGGGAAGAACTATGACTATTGGGAAATCACAATGAGAGCCATGTTTGCCTCTCAACATTTATGGGAGCTAGTTGAATATGGTTTAGAAGAACCAACAGATCAAAAATCATTTAATGCCTGAACATAGGTAGAGAAATACTTGTTGAAGAGTAATAGGAAGGAATCAAAATCCCTCTTATATCTCTATTGGGCAGTATATGAAAGCATATTTCCAAGAATTGCAGCAGCAAAGAGGTCCAAGGATGCATGGGATACCCTCCAGATACCCTGCCAAGGTATGGAGAAGGTAAAGAAAACAAATCTTCAACAAATGAGAAGAGATTTTGAAGTCATTTGCATGAAATAATATGACACAGTAGATTCATTCTTGAAAGTGTTGATTGGTTTGGTTACCCAAATGATATCTCATGGAGAGACAATAGAAGAGATATTAATAATGGAGAAAGTGTTGAGGAGCTTACCCTCAAGGTTTGATGTGATAGTAACAACCATTGAAGATACAAAGGATCTCTCAAAGTTTACTGTTGATGAGCTTCATGCATCATTGATGACACATGAACAAATATTGGGAAGAACAAAAAAATCATCTTTGGAGCATGCCTTCAAGAGCCAAATATCCTTTGGAAGAGGAAGAGGTCAAGGTAGAAGAAAATAAACAGGAAAATTAAGAGGCATAAACCAAAATAGAGGAAGAAATAGCCCTGCAAATACTAGTGGAAGGGGAAACAACCAAGGTCATAATCAAATCCAAGGAAACAACCAACAAGGTGGAAAAAATAAAGCACATGGACAAATGTATGAAAAATCCAATGTCCAATGTCATTACTGTAAGAAGTATGGCCATTATACCAGGGAATGTAGGAAGAAACATATAGTGACATGGATAGTAGGCCCAATGGTAATTTGACAAAAGAGAATCTCAGTCAAGAAAATTTTTTTTCAGCATGTAATATGGTCGAAGAGAAAAATGAAGATATATGGTTTCTAGATTCAGGATGTAGCAACTATATGACAGGAAACATTTCTATTTTTTCCATGATTGATGAAAATGTGAAGTCTTAAGTAACATTGGGGACATACAGTCAGGTCTTTGTCATGGGAAAAGGCAGAATAAGTTTTTTGGCAAGGAAATGAGGAAGGAAATCCATATAAGATGTATACTATGTTCCTGGTATGAAGTGTAACCTTTTGAGCATTGGACAACTTATTCAGAAAGGCTACAATGTATTTTTTGAAGATGATGTACGCACCATAATGGATAAACCACCAAGCAAGCAGAGCATTTCTCAAGTGAATATGACAAGAAACATAATGTTTCCTCTCAATATGATAGAAGATTTGAAGAAAGGAGCTGCAATGGCAGTAGTAACATAAGAGACATTCCAAAGAGAAACAAAGGATGAAAATTGGTTATGGAATTTGAGATTTGGACATCTCAACTTCGGAGGTTTGAATTTGTTGTATAGGAAAGAAATGGTAAAGGGATTACCATTGATTGAGAAACCAGTCAGCCTATGTGAAGGTTGCATCTTGGGAAAACAACAGAGAGAAATATTTCCATAAGGAAAGAGCATAAAGGCAAAGGCACCCTTAGAAATAGTCCATTCTGATTTTTGTGGACCAATGCAAACACCATCATTAGCAGGCAACCACTATATGCTGACCTTCATTGATGATTTCACAAAGAAAACATTGGTTTATTTCTTGAAGTTGAAGAGTGAAGTGTTTGAGAAATTCTTCCACTTTAAGGCTCTTATAGAGAATCAAAGTGGGCAACATATTAAAGTCCTCAGAACAGACATAGGAGGAGAATATATCTCCAAATAATTTCTGCATTTTTACAGAGAAAATGGGATACACGAGAAATTTATAGCAAGTTATACACCACAGCAAAATGGAGTTGTTGAAATGAAAAATAGAACCATCATGGACATAGTAAGAATAATGTTGAAGGAAAAACATTTTCCAAATGAATATTATACTAAAGTTGTACATTATGCAGCATATGTGCTGAACATATGTCCAACAAAGTGTGTTATGAACAGATTTCCGGAAGAAGCATGGAGTGGCATAAAATATTTTGTCACCCACATGAGAGTTTTTGGTTGTGTGGCTTATGCACACATTCTAGATCAGCTAAGGAAAAAGTTGGATAGTAAGGGGGAGAAGTGCATATTTGTTGGAATAGTGAAGAATCCAAAGCATACAGATTATATAACCCATCTACCAAGAAATTTATGATAAGCCGAGATTTACAATTTACTAAAGAAGAAGCTTGGGATGGAAGCATTGAGAAAACAGTGAATGTAAGAAGCTATTTGTCTCATGATGATGATGAGCAAGAAATGGCAGAAATACATCCCTCATTAGCAGCACCACCTCCACCAACACAAGGACAGTAAGGGACAACACAAACAGGTATGAGAACACCCTTGAGAAGTGACGAGAGTGCTTCTACAAGCACATCATAAGGAGTAGATTTGAGTGCTTCTACAAGCACAAGTTTAGCAAGTGAAAGAGGAACTAGATTCAGAAGTTTAAATGCAATTTATGAGCAAGAGGAAGCAAATGAAGGTATGAACTCTTTTTGAATTGTATTTTCATGTAGAAGATCCTATTCATTTTGAAGAAGCTGTAAAAGATAAGAAATGGATAGATGTTTTGGATGAAGAGATAAATGCCATAGAGAAAAAAAAAGCATGGGAACTAGTTGATCTCCCAAAAGATAAGGAAGTTATTGGAGTGAAATGGGTTTATAAAACCAAGAGCAATGCTAAAGGTAAGATTCAAAGGCATAAGACCAGACTTGTTGTCAAAGGCTACAAGCAGCAACAAGGAAGAGATTATGAGGAAAATTTTGCACCTGTTGCAAGAATGGAAACAGTAAGAACAGTGTTGTCCATAGCTGCACAACACAAGTGGAAAGTTTACCAAATGGATGTGAAATAAACATTCCTAAATGCATTATTAATGGAAGAGGTGTATGTTTAACAACCTCTTGGATATGAGAAAGAAGACCAAGAGCAAAAAGTATGCAGATTGAAGAAATCTCTTTAGGGGCTGAAACAAGTGCCAAGAGCATGGTACAGTAGGATATATGCCTATCTACTAGAAACTGGGTTTGAAAAATGTGAAGGAGAACCCATATTATACATCAAACAGAAAGATGGTAAGATGCTCATTGTTGTTTAGTATTTTTATGATGTTATATTCAAAGGTAATGATGATTACCTCATTGAGAAATTTAAAATAGTCATGAAGGATGAATTTGAAATGGCTGATATGGGATTACTGAGATACTTCTTAGGAATAGAAGTAGAGAAAAAATAAAATAAATTTTTTATTTCTAAATAAAAGTATGTTAAAGAAGTTTTGGAAAGATTTAACATGCAGGATTGCAAGGCAACAGTTACTCCTACAGTGATGGGATTGAAATTAAGCAAGGAGAGCAGCATGGATTTTGATCCAAGTTTGTACAAGTGCATAGTTGGTAGCCTTATGTATTTGACTGCAACTAGGCTAGATATTATGCATGTTATGAGATTAATTTCCATATTTATGAAAAGGAAAAAGGAGCCACATTAGCAAGAAGCAAAACAAATTCTGAGGCATGTGAAAGGAACAAGGAGGTATCATATTTTATGCACCACTTCATAAAATTTTGAATTGATTGGATATACTGACAATGATTTGGTTGGAAGCATATATGACAAGAAAAAAACCTATAGATACGTTTTTCATATTGGATCAGGAGCGATTTCATGGGCTTCTAAGAAACAGCCAATTGTGGCTTTATCAATAGCAGAGGCAGAGTATGCGGCAGCTACAATAACAGCATGTCAAGAAGTATGGATGCAGAGAACGTAGAGAAGATTGTGTCATGAACAGGTAAAAGGCACAAAAATTTATTGTGATAATAGCTTAGAAATAACATTATCAAAGAATTCAACGTTTCATAAGAGAGCGAAACATGTTGATGCAAAATATCACTACATCAGAGAATTAGTGAGCAATGGAGAATTTTTTTTTACAGCATTGTAGAACAGAAGAGAAATTTGCTGATATATTAACAAAAACATTGGGGTAGAAAAGTTTTAATTACTTAATAAAATGTCTGGGTATGGAAGAAAGCAATAGTTGTATTTAAGAGCGAGTGTTGAAATATTCAATCCAACTGCAAACAGGAAGAGTAGAATGACAAAAGATGCAACATTTTTTTTTGTTGTAATACACACTCCACCACACATTGACTCTTTGCAATAGAACCCTGCAAAGTCCATTTTTTTTGTTCATGGTTGTAGACCTTTTCAACAGAGAAAATTACGCATACAAAACACGCCATCCCTCCATTGAATTCTACATCTACCCTTCATTAAATTCCATTCACCAACCATTGATTTTGCCGCACTTTTGTTTTAAATTTGAATCATCCATGTCACAATATGTGGAGCCAGCAATGCCACATCAAACACCATCGTCCAATAGTGCTCGTATCACACAGAATGAAGTCCAGTCAACCCATCCAAAATTGGATGTGATAAAACTTGAAGTAGATTTGATAAAAAAATTTAAGTCTGCCACATAACAGCCCTCTAGCCAATAGAAAAGCTATCGAAAATTTTGAAGCACAATCATCATACCCATAAAAGGATGTGATACATGATGAAAAGGAATTTTGACTCATAGCTTGAAATCCACAAAAAATGTTTTGAAAAGGTTTTTAACCTTAGGATTTTACTTTAATTTTTTATTTGTTTTATATGCACCACAATATGTTTTTAGTTCTAAGCATTAGGTTGTATATGATTTAACATATATATTATAAACATAAATTTTTATAATATATATATATGGATTGTAATGCCATATTTAAAAAAGACAATACACATATATGCCGAAAGGTAGTGAAACAAAAAGAGGACTATATGTGTTGAAACGTAGATAGTGTATTGTATGCAGTGAGACTCTGTGCAAAAGAAGACACAGAGCAAAAATAGAGTTTTTTTATAATAATAAAAAAAGGCATTGTATTTGTAGCAGCCAACACAAATAGAAATCTGCATTGTAATCTTGAACTGAAGATTCAGAAGAAGATATTTCATTTTGTAATATTGTCTTGTTCAATGAAATAGAAGAGCTCTTTTTTTCATCCATCTTTGTCTAAGATTTTATTAAATCTCTGTGTTAAGAAGAAGAGGAATTTTATTCCTCTATGTGTTAGGAATTATTCAGAAATTCCAACACTCTACAGACCTATGCTAATATTTGTGGATTAACATTAAATTTTGTTGTTATAACTTAAATATCGATCATGAAGGAGAAATTCCAATAATGCATTGGACAATAAGAGTGAAATGAAATTTGAATGGAAGTGGTCATCAACTAACAAATAAATTTCTAGATATTTTGGTGACATAGGTCCAGGAGTAGACCTGCAGGCATTTATTAATGATACAATCAAAAGGTCAGGTGACTAGAGACCTTTTAGTATCTTTGGCCTGGAAGGAGGTGAGGGAATGTATTTTACTAGAGCACAGTTTGTGCACATCAAGATATTCTGTGTCAGTGGATTAGTCACACGTGAGTATGTTTGCTGCACTTCATTATATAGGGTCAAAAAATTTGTTGTCTACACGTTCCACTTCATTATTTCAATCATTCCAACTCCTCTGACGTTCCAATTTCCTCCCAAATGACAACAATTTAGGGTTCATCATTGGTTTTCTATATCGTCGATGTCTAAAGGGATCTGGAAAGGGAATATAAATAGGAGGAATATATTTTATTTATATTTCAACTTAGTAATTCTTGATTCCCAAAAATTTGTATCACAGTGGCATGCTTCAATAGTAATTCAATTGTTTTAGGCTAGATTCACAATGAATCATATCACATTAAAATATATACACATGAAGAGTACCCATATTTTTTGGAATTAATTGCATATCTGAGACAGTCAAAATGGAAGCATAGACAATGTCTCTTGGAGTGCTTATATGAGCTTCTTGGAGTGCATGTATGAGCTACAGTAGAATCTAGATACACAATTCAAACAAACCCACCAAAATATCTTGATGAAAGAAGTGTGCACAACAATAATATAAAGGCCAAGAATTCAATTGTAGTTGGCTTTAACCAATGTATGAAATCAATGTGTACAAAAATAATATAAAGGGAAAGAATTCAATTTTTGTTGGCTTTAACCAATCTATGGTAAAGGTGATGCACCAAGAATCAACCCAAGAAAAAAAACCTATGAAAAGCTCAAAAATTTAGATGAAAAGTTAAAGTAGGCCAAACTTCAAACCTATAGAATTAAATTTGAAAGTTTTGAAAGTCCGAAAATGAATGAGGAAGAAAGAATTGTTGAATAATTGCTTAGAGTTGATAAATTATCCAATATGATTAGAGGGCATGGTGAAAACATTAAATACAAGACATTTGTCCAAAATTTTTTAATGTCACTCCCTATGATATTTAATGTCAAGATATCAACCAAAGAAGGGAAGAAAAAGTTAAACACTTTAGCAAAATATCAACCAAAGAAAAGAGGAAAAAGTTAGACACTTTAAAAATGGAGGAGTTGAATGAATCCCTCATTTCATATGAGATGAGAAGTGGAGGGAAAAATTTAGAGAAAAATGAAACAACATTTAAACCCTAAAATAAATCCAAATAGCACAAAAGACTCCAATATTACTCCAACGGTGACTTATATGATGAGATGGCTCAGTTTGTAAGGAAACTTAAGAGAATCATTCTATGGTAATCTACATTTCAAATTTTTTGAATGTGGTATAGTAGGACACTTTGAATATAAATGTGCATATAAAGCTAAGAATAAATAGAATGAGAAATAACATAAAACAAAGGTCAAAAATATCAAAGAAAGAAGAATTAAAAGAATGTGATCTTTTTACTGTAAGAAAGACAATGAGTCACGAGAGGTAAGTAGTAAGGAATCTGCTTAACGATTACAAGAGGAATGCATGCTCATATATTTTGAATAAAATACGTTTTTTTAAGGAAAATTATATTCTACCAAAGGAGTGGTGGACCTCAAGGAAGACCTAATGAATGCACTAGACTTGCCCTAGAGGAGCAATATAAGACTAGGAAAAGGAACAAGCTATTAAAAGAGAAACTTATAAAAGTCAAATAAGGTATTCCTAATTCTCACAATGAATATTAGACCCTTCAAAAAGGAAAATTAAAAGATAATTCTAGACTTAAATATATTGTAGTTCCGTAATTAAAGGACAAACAAAAGAATCATGATAGTCTAGAGGATGAGACTGAAGCCTTGAAGCTAGAATTTTCAAAAAGGAAAGAAAGGGTTTGTTTAAATGCATATGAGGGAGATATCATCTCTCTAAAAACTCATCTTCAATAATGTAGGAGAAAACATGACTTTCTTATGAACTTGGTAGCTAAATGGTAAAATAACTTCCAAGAGTTAAAGGAAGACGTTTTATCTCCTAAAACAACATATCTCATGAATATCAAGTCCAATATGGATTTACACCTCAGATTCACTAAATTTTTAGAAGTAGTTAATGATCTCATTAGATATCAAATACCATCACCAAGGAAAGCTATTTTATGATATAAAGAGCTTCACTACGCTTTTCTATATGTACCTAAGAATAGCACCCTAACCAAACTTCCCTCTTTATTAGTCCAGAATAGCACCCAAACTTTAATTTTCTCTTTTTATGGGTTAATAAAATTGGCACGAGGACATGGTGAGTGAGGTGGAACTAACTATGCATGGAGGATCACATGGGACTTTGTGCAAGTGACATATAACAGGATCATTTACATTTTTTAGAGGGCCACGCGAACCAAATCTATCTGACACATGGAACCATTGATACATGGCACCATTAAGAAGACACCATGTGATAGGGTGATATCAAAATATTCTATATTATACCTCTCTTTTGAGATATATTTTTCTATTGTATGAAATTCAAAATTTTAAAATTGGAAATTTAAATGGTATAGTCTACAGTATGTTATACAATTCAATTCAATTCAATTAGCCGAAATAATTTTCAATGGGTTCAATCTATTTATGTAATGCAATTTAAATCTTAAAAAAATTAGGTCGTAATTATTCACATCAGAAAATTTATCCTTATATATCAATATAATTTTATTTTAATCAACAATTTAGTAAATATAAAATATTTAAAATTCAAAAAATTGTAGTTAAAATGAATAAATCCCTCTTTCTTTCTTTGTATATTATAGATAAATACTAAATTCTATACATGCAAAGTTCGTGACCTGAATAATTATGAGCTAACTCTCTTAACTAAACGTAAATCTCTTAAGAGTTTTTAACTAAACCTAACTCTCTTAGGAGTTTTTGCCACCCTTTTGAACCATTAAATTTGGAGCAACATATATTCCTCACTGATCTCCGTGCTACTTAACAAGTTGGGCCGATATATATCTAAACCTAATGAGGGGACCCCACATTATTAGATGTTGGTTTACATGTAAAATTTTGCATATGCACTCTTACATAATGGAGTACATATAGTTGTAACCGAAAAAAAAATATTTTTAGGAACACTCCACTTCTTCTAACTCGAACATCGACACATTATAAAGGGCGATTGACCAAATGCTCATGTAGAGTGCACATGTCACCGAATTTAATGATATTTTATGGTTGATTATAATTAAGTACGTTTTATATGAATACTTAATTATGTCATAAGGAGTTTTTGTTTGAGAATAATTTTTTTAGCTGTTATTGTGTACTGATTTGCATCATCGGATGCAATGTTAGGAGATTGAAGATTTATAGGTCATAATATTAATAATTAATAGTTAAGATAAAACTAATAATTAAGGTGTGTAATGGGTTGAAATTTTTTTTGATAAGTAAACAAGAAGGCTTATTCTCCTCTATATTCTCCAAGAAAAAAGTTTATGTAACACCCCTAGTTTATGTTTTCTTTCAAGATAGACATTTGAACTTTAATCCAAAGGGGAGTGGACCCCAATGGATAAGTATGATGTGGATGTAATTTATTTTTAATTATGAAATAGAAATAAAACAATTCTATGCATATTGACCAAATGAGAATTTTGAGATCACTATCCAAATCCATGAGGTATGGAAAGAGGCTAAGACTTTCCCCAAAAAAATCTTTCAAAAATCCTTGAAAGAATTTATTTCTAATTTAGATTTTTGAGGAAAAATCTAGATTTTCCCCAATGAAGTGGAGAGTAATTGGGAAGAGGTAAAAAGCTGGAAAAGTAGAAAGCAACTTTAAAAGTCCCTAAATAGGGGAAGCCTGGGCAAACAGGAAGAAAAACATCCTATAATTCTGGACGCACAGGCTTTGGGGAGCATAAGCTTAAATCAACTACTCTAGAATAGATTGGGGTTGGTCTATTCTAGGAGATGATCTCAGCTCGGGGGTGAGTTCTGGAGGACAGAAGAACTCTAAGGTTGGGAGGTTGGTCAATTGCAGAAGTGGTATGTTCAAAATTTTATGAATGATTAAAGTATTTGTTATGGTGCAATATAGTTAAGGTTTATATGTATTATTTTATATTAATATCATGAAGTTGTTATTTCCTACATTTAACAGAAGTGTATAGAAGGACTTAACCCTCTCAGCTCTGTATAGTAGTAGGAATAAAATCTATGGGGAGAATCCAACAAAGACTCTAAACCAATGGTTTAAATATGAGGATACATTTATTCCCAAATATTATTTGGTTATTTAACTTTAATCTGCTTTCGAATTAATAGAATATCTGTTGCATATAAGAAAAGAAAGCATGAGAACATCATAGGTAATAGATATAAGTGAAACTAGACATACTTTGAAAACTATTCCCTGTGGGAAATGAATTAATCAAATAAATGTATACCAGTGAAAGCATAAATTTGACTACAGTATGTAGAAAATTAATTTAATAACAGTAACAATATAACCAAGGGCTATAATGAGAAGGCAGACTACACAATGATAAAACAAGTAGAGCATTCCTCTAGAAATCTGCATGTAACTGAGTGTATTTAATAAAATTCTGCAAGTTACTTGTGAGCAGATAAATTTTTATCTGTATTATGGATAGAATATTTGAGGAAAGATAATTTTCAAATGCTCCTGTCTGACTGATATATATATGCATGATAAGTACTGTGATATTTGAAGAAAAAACTCATTCAGAGGCTGTCAGCTAATAGACAAAAAATCATGTGTCATGGAACAAAAATATAACATGCAACTTAAACACATGACATTCTATATATGTACAAGGTGTAAAGAAAATTTAGAAGCTCTAAATCAGACACTCATGTTATTATTTAATAGATGCTAATGAAAGATATTATTTGAATAAAAGAAACTTAGAAAAATCTTAAGTACATATAAGTATTTCAGTGATAAAACATCCTTCCAGAATTTCAACAAAGTAGGCATATGCCTGAACAAATGTGAAGACCACATCCAGTGAACATAGAATTTTATCTCTATAAATCTGTTTTAATACATGGGTTTTGCTTTAGCTACTGCATGAACAGGGTATAGATTAAATGGAAAGGAGTAAAGGTAATTATGTAAATGATCAATTCACTGCTGCAAGTAAAAGTTGTTATAAGATGCCAAACCTTTAGCTAAATGTTCATAATTTAGTGAAAAATAAGAAGAATTAATTTTAATTGGCCCTAAAAATTAAGTATTTAGCTCTTGGGGAGCATTAGAAAAACTGTTAGAGAAGGAGCCATATTGTCACACAAATTCTAAATATAGCACGTAGAAACAATAGGTGTTAACAGTGAAACCATTCTGAAGACGCGAGGATATACATCACCACAGTCCAAATTATATCAATAAAAATAGCTACTGGAAATGAATACTCCTGGTATGGGAACTAGCGCGGAATCCGTCCTCATTATAAACTAAACCTGAACCGACTTGGCAAGTCCAAGCAAATAGAAACATGAGTTAAATTATATGTCTATTTTCGTAGAAACATTCCCCAAGTTCTCATATAAGCGAGCATAACCATCATAGGACAATACTATGGAAACTCATAAACTTCCAATAATACATAGGAAAGATTTGAATACGAATGGTAAACGCTAAAACCTTCGCATGGATTCCCCAGGAAGTCGAGGTTTCGGATATGCTAGAAAAAGAATTAAATCAGATCACCTACCTAGGAAAAACTCGAATAGCCAGAAAAACAAGTCGAGAGCGGAGTCAAAATGTGACGATACCTGCACAAATTAGAGACACGGAAAAAAAATATAAATGAGGTATTATACAACTTCTAAGAGAAACGTCTCAACATCTTTTCATGTAAGAGCGAATGGTTACCTGGTCATATCGAATCCAAATGCCAACGTAACCAGGTGGCCTCTTAAAAAAATAAAATGTGATGACACGGCATTAAACTCTGGGAAATTTTGTTGTGGTTAGCAAACATACCCTAATTAAAAATAAAAAAACAAAGTAGAGAGGGGTTACCTCTGGATAAAAATCATGCGTCAATCCGACAATGGGAGGGTCGATTCATGAAGAATCGCAATAGTTCCCTTAGACACGACAAGGGGGTATAAGCATAAGAAAACTATTTAGTCAATAAGTCGATATTTTATTACAAACTCATAACCTAAGACAAGAAAAGCAAATGATACGAATGAGTGCCATGGACTGCAAACATAAGAGGTGAAACACATAGGCGTTCTGCTATCCGAATATGAGGACCAACAACGTAACACTCACATACCTTCAACACTAAGAACAATAGGTATACCATCAAGCCAGAGCTCGGCCTGTCCAAGAAGCTATACGCTCTATAACAATGAAAGAAAAAAAAATTAGCAGACATAAGTATTAACCAAAAGAGCAAGACATGGTGTAAGTTTGTGCCGAGGGAGAATGCGTAGAGAGTTACCTGGACGCCTGATGAACAAAACAAGAGCATGAAACCTGAGCAACCATTGTGTAGTAGAAGAGAAAATGGATGTTACGCCAAGAAATGTAAACCATAAGTAACTTAGGTCAGAGCGAAACCCTCATGCATCTCGACCCTACAACTGGCACGCATCAGAGGACCATACAACTGATCGATGAATCAGAGCTGAGAAATCAAGAATTGTTAACTAGAGGCCGACGAGAATTAACACCAGATAATTAATGCCATAAATGAGAAGGACATAAATGTAGGCAGAAGAGTTAGAAAGAACAATTAATAACACAGTGCCCTAAAGAATGAGGCGGGAAACCTGAGATTTAATCAACATCAAATGATACGAAGTACTACCAAATTAATGTGGTCAGTTCATAGATGCCAAGGCGATCTATTCGAAATCGACTCTCATTTCCAGTGTAACTGCCACGGGTCACTAATTAAACAAACACCATAGCGTCATGTAGGATCAAGAAGTAACGTGGAAATTCCACGAAAACTTTTACTATTTGATAATATGTTGGTTATAAGGCCAAGTGAAATGAAATTATATGGTCTATACCATATTCATGTAAGTCCAATCGAATTAACATCATAGGGCTATACCGTATTCACGTTATGATGTGCAATACATATGTACAAGCATAACACCTATATATCTATATACACATGGATAACCTTTAATAAAAAAATAAGGGGAAAAAGCTATATAGAAGAGAAAAAAAAAACTTCATTTATATAGTCACCCAATAAGTATGTGGAATATTAGACAAAGGCCTTGTATGCATTATTACCATAGGATGAATTTCATCATATATGTAGGAAAAAAAAAAAAATTGTGGTGAAATTGGGAGACATGACAAATGGTATCAGAGGCAGGTTAGAAAAACTGGGTTGTTGTTGTGCTCACTGTATAAATTATTTCTTGTTGAAAAAAAAAATTTATTACTGATATGTGTTGTTCAGTGTATAGTGGGGTGCTGAAATAGAAAAGTCAAATGGCTGGAGGTGATGAAATTTATGTTGATATGCGTGATGAAGATAATACACCAGATCCCAACGCTCTGGTGATGGCTATGTTGCACAGTTTGCAACGAGAGATGGCTGAGATAAGAAGCCATAATGACAGACTGTCATTAGCCAGTGAGGATTAAGAAAAGCTCATCAGAGAATTGACTTCATGTAACAGCCAAGAAGGTGAAGGTTCCGAGAAGAGGAAGAAGGGCAAGTTCTCTGATGCTTCCGAGGAAGATGACACTACTAGACATCAGTCTAAATAGAGAAAGGAATTACAGGGAGAATTCCAAAAGATTAAACCTCCCTCCTATGATGGGGAGAAGGAGGAAGATGCTAAGGCTTGGTTGTTGAATATGATTAAATATTTCCATGTCTATGAATATGAAAGTAATATGAAGGCTAGATTAGTTGTTTACCAATTACAGGGTTTAAGGAAGTTTTTCCAGATGAGATTCCTCATCTTCCCCCTAAAAGAGAGATTGAATTTTCAATCAATTTGGTGCCAGGAGCAACACCTGTTTCTAGAGCCCCTTATCGGATGAGCCCCCCTGAACTCATGGAACTAAAAATGCAATTACAAGAATTTCTGGATAAGGGTTATATCAGACCAAGTGTGTCTCCTTGGGGAGCACCAGTGGTGTTTGTGAAAAAGAAATATGGAAATTTTAGAATGTGCATTGACTATCGTCAACTAAATAAGTTGAAAATCAAGAACAGATACCCATTTCCCATAATTGATGATCTTTTTGATCAAGTAAGAGGAGCTTCAGTATTTTCTAAGATTGATCTGAGGACTGGTTATCACCAACTCAGAATTAAGGAGGTTGATTATAATTAAGTACGGTTTATATAAATACTTAATTATGTCATAACAAGTTTTTGTTTGAAAATAAATTTTTTAGTTGTTATTGTGTACTGATTTGCATCATTGGATGCAATGTTAGGAGATTTAAGATTTCTAGGTCACAAGATTAATAATTAATAGTTAAGAGAAAACTAATAATTAAGGTCTGTAATGGGCTGAAATTTTTTTTGATAAGTAAACAAGAAGGCTTATTCTCCTCTAGATTCTCCAAAAAAAAGTTTATGTAACACCCCGAGTTTATGTTTTCTTTCAAGATAGACATTTGAACTTTAATCCAAAGGGGAGTGGACCCCAATGGATAAGTATGATGTGGATGTAATTTATTTTTAATTATGAAAAATAAATAAAATAATTATGTGCATGTTGACCAAATGAGAATTTTGAGATCAGTAGCCAAATCCATGAGGTATGGAAAGAGGCTAAGACTTTCCCCAAAAAAATATTTCAAAAATCCTTGAAAGAATTTATTTCTAATTTATATTTTTGAGGAAAAATCTAGATTTTCCCCAATGAGTTGGAGAGTATTTGGGAAGAGGTAAAAAGTTGGAAAAGCAGAAATCAACTTTAAAAGTCCCTAAATAGGGGAACCCTAGGCAAACAAGAAGAAAAGCATCCTCTAATTCTGGACGCAGAATTAGAAATAGGCTTTGGGGAGCATAAGCTTAAATCAGCTACTCCAGAACAGATTGGGGTTGGTATATTCTAGAAGATGATCTCAGCTCGGGGGTGAGTTCTGGAGGACATAAGAACTCCAAGGTTGGGAGGTTGGTCAATTGCAGAAGTGGTTTGTTCAAAATTTTATGAATGATTAAAGTATCTGTTATGGTGCAATATAGTTAAGGGTTATATGTATTATGTTATATTAAGATCATGAAGTTGTTATTTCTACATTTAACAGAAGTGTATAGAAGGACTTAACCCTCTCAGCTCTGTATAGTAGTAGGAATAAAATCTATGGTGAGAATCCAGCAGAGACTCTAAACCAATGTGGTTTAAATCTGAGGATACATTTATTCCCAAAGATGATTTGGTTCTTTAACTTTAATTTTCTTCTGAATTACTATAATATCTGTTGCATATAGGAAAACAAAGCATGACAACATCATAGGTAATAATATAATTGAAACTAGACATACTTTGAAAACTATTCCCTGTGGGAAATGAATTAATCAAATAAGTGTATACCATTTAAATCATAAATTGGACTACATTATGTAGAAAATTAATTTAATAACAGTAAAAATATAACTAAGGGCTACCATGAGAAGGTAAACTGCACAGTGATAAAACAAGTAGAGAATTCCTCCAGAAATTTGCATGTAACTGAGTGTATTTAATAAAATTCTACAAGTTACTTGTGAGCAGATACATTTTTATCTGTATTATGGACACCATATTTGAGGAAAGATAATTTTCAAATGCTCCTGTATGACTGATATATATATACATGATAAGTAATGTGATATTTGAAGAAAAAACTCATTTAGAGGCTGTCAACTAATAGACAAAAAATCATGTGTCATGGAACAGAAATGTAACATGCAACTTAAACACGTGACATTCTATATATTTACAAGGTGTAAAGAAAATTTAGAAGCTCTAAATCAGACACTCATGCTATTATTTAATAGATGCTAATGAAAGATCTTATTTGAAAAAAATAAACTTAGAAAAATCTTAAGTACATATAAGTATGTCAGTGATAAAACATCCTTCCAGAATTTCAACAAAGTAGGCATATGCCTGAACAAATGTGAAGACGAGATCCAGTGCACATAGACTTTAATCTCTATAAATTTGTTTTAATACATGGGTTGTACTTTAGCTACTACATGAACAGGGTATAGGTTAAATGGAAAGGATTAAAGGAAATTATGTAAATGATCAGTTCACTTCTGCAAGTAAAAGTTGTTATAAGATGCCAAAACCTTTAGCTAAATGTTCATAATTTGGTGAAAAAGAAGAAGAGTCAATTTTAATTGGCCCTGAAATTAAGTATTTAGCTCTTGGGGAGACTTAGCAAAACTGTTAGAGAAGGAGCCCTATTGTCACACAAATTATAAATATAGCACGTAGAAACAATAGGTGTTAACAGTGAAACCATTCTAAAGACGCGAGGAGATACATCACCACAGTCCAAATTATATCAATAAAAATAGCTACTGGAAATGAATACTCCTGGTATGGGAACCAGCGCGGAATCCGTCCTCATTATAAACTAAATCTAAACCGACTTGTCAAGTCCAAGAAAATAGAAACTTGAGTTAAATTATATGGCTACTGTCGTAGAAACGTTCCCCAAGTTGTCGTATAAGAGAGCATAACCATCATAAGACAATACTATGGAAACTCATAAACTTCCAATAATACATAGGCGATATTTGAATACGAATGGTAAATGCCAAAACCCTCGCATGGATTCCCTAGGAAGTTGAGGTTTCTGATATGCCAAAAAAAGAATTAAATCAGATCACCTACCTGGGAAAAACTCGAATAGCCAGAAAAACAACTCGAGAGAAGAGTCAAAATGTGACGATACCTTCAGAAATTAGAGACATGAAAAAAAAATATAAATGAGGTATTATACAACTTCCAAGAGAAACGTCTCAACATCTTTGCATGTAAGAGGGAATGGTTACCTGGTCAGATCGAATCCAAATGCCAACGTAACCAGGTGGCCTATTAAAAAAATAAAATGTGACGACACGGCATTAAACTCTGAGACATTTTGTTGTGGTTAGCAAACATACCCCAATTAAAAATAAAAAAATAAAGTAGAGAGGGATTACCTCTAGATAAAAATCATGCATCACGCTGACAATGGGAGGGTCGATTTAGGATGAATCGCAATAGTTCCCTTAGGCACGACGAGGGGGTATAAGCATAAGAAAACTGTTCATAAAACAAGCCGATATTTTATTAAAAACTCATAACCTAAGACAAGAAAAGCAAACGATACGCATGAGTGCCATGGACTGCAAACGAAAGAGGCGAAACACATAGGCGTTCTGCTATCCGGATATGAGGGCCAACAACGTAAGACTCACATACCTTCAACACTAAGAACAATAGGTATACCATCAAGCTAGAGCTCGGCCTGTCCAAGAAGCTATACGCTCTATAACAATGAAAGAAAAAAAAAATAGAAGACGTAAGTATTAACCAAAAGAGCAGGACATGGTGTAAGTTTTCGTCAAGGGAGAACGCGTAGAGAATTACCTAGATGCCAGATGAACAAACCAGGAGCATGAAACCTGAGCAACCATCATGTAGAAGAAGAGCAAATGAATGTTACACCAATAAATGTAAACCATAAGTAACTTAGGTCGGAGCAAAACCCTCATACATCTCGACCCTACAGGTAGCACGCATCGGAGCACCATACAACAGATCGATTACTCAGAGTTGGGAAATCAAGAATTTTCAAGTGGAGGCCGATGAGAATTAACACCATAGAATTAATGCCATAAATGTGAAGGACATAAACATAGGAAGAAGAGTAGAAAGAACAATTAATAACATAGAGGCGTAAAGAATGAGGTGGGAAACCTGAGATTTAATCAACATCAAATGATACGAAGTACTACCAAATTAATGTGGTCAGTTGACAAATGCCAAGGTGATCTATCCGAAATTGAATCTCATGTCCAGTGTAACTGCCATGGGTCACTAATTAAACAAACACCATAGGGTTGTGTAGGATCAATAAGTAACGTGGAAACGCCATGAAAACTTTTACGATTTGATAATACGTTGGTTATATGGCCAAGCAAAATGACATTATATGGTCTATACCATATTCATGTAAGGCCAATCAAATTAACATCATAGGGTTATACTGTATTCACGTTATGATGTGCAATACATATGTATAAACATAACACCTATATATCTATATACACATGGATAACCTTTAATAAAAAAAGAAGGGGAAAAAGCTATATAGAAGAGAAAAAAAAACTTCATTTATATAGTCACCCAATAAGTATGTGGAATATTAGACAAAGGCCTTGTATGCATTATTACCATAGGATGAATTTCATCATATATGTAAGAAAATAAAAAAATAAAAAATTGTTGTGAAATTGGGAGACATGACAGTTTATATTTAAAAAAAAACCTTTATTTGCTCATGACTACTTCCAAAGTGAATCTTTTACAAAAAGTTTTCCATTTAAGGTTTAGTCACTCTATTATTTCTTCATTTTAATTCCAGCGGAAAATTAAGGTTGGTTAGTTCTTCTTTCGCAGTTGACCAAGGTTTGGATGTGCACCGCTACCCAAAACTAACGAAAACTCTCTCGGAGTACCCATTTTTCAATATCTTTTGCTAGAATTGAAAATATCACGATGTCTTTATGTTTTTCCAGAGTCTCATTTTTGTTTCAAGGTTTCTTAACAAATTTTGAATGGAAAACATAAAAAACATTCGAGGACATGATTAAAGATTAGAATAGACTGAAAAAGTGAACTGTACAGAAGAGAGATGAGAATGAGAAAGAATGTACTTCTTTTCTTAATTAAACTTGATTTGATTCAGATCAAAAGTGGAGGAAGTATACATATCATACATCTGAGCCTCCTCCTCTACCCATATTGTTTTAATTTTATGAGATGCACTTATTTCATATTCCAACGATATTTTGAATATTGTAATAGTATTTTTGTTTATGTCGAATATTTATAGGGAATTATTGAGCAACCCACTTGTGCACTAATCCCACTTTTTCTGTCGATATCAATATAGTCCTCCTTCCTACTTTTATGGAAGAATATTTGTGAGGCTAGGACTGGACAGACCTGGAGAATGGTTTTCCTTGGAGACATGGCATATCTCTGATGATTTCTCAACTTTCTCTTTACATATTATCAACAAAAGAAGATTTCTCCCGGTCGTGATGTCTTTTTGTTATATGTCTCCTATACATGTTGAATGATCTTGTAATTGTTTATTTTATGTTATTTTTATGAGATTATATATGCTAACATGTTGAAATATAGGACATATATGTTGTGCAACTAGTTTATGTGCTTTATCTTCAATTATTTGAAGGTGCTGAATCACGAGGAATAGCAGATGGTTTTCACCCTGCGGGATTGACCCCAAACTTAGGATAAATGGGTAAGGTTTTCTATCTTCAATTTTCTAGTTCAAGCATGAAAAATGATAACTAAAATATTTCTTGTGATGATATGCCATCTGCTCCGTTAGGTCCCTCAACCCAGACCTTAGGTTAGCTTTGCCCGCAACACTAATGATAGTGGATGTAGGATTCTTACTACTACTCTCACCTCTAGTTATGAAAACAATAGTCAAAGGTTGTATCCTTTACAATTAACTAAAATAGATTCTAAATGATCACCATATATCACATTCTTATTTAGCTAACCTTTTTCTAGTGGTGAGGACCCTAAAATTGTACGTTCCAAAACCCCATGGGATTTGTGCATATAGACTTCTAACTACAACCATTATCAATTTTATCATGAACACGCTTAGAAATAAATCTCACATAAGAAAAAATATTACTATAATTTTATTTTTTGGTGATCACAACTATACATGGTAGTTGTATCCCACTTTGTAAAGATCTTCCTACAATTTTTAATCTCTAGTGTTTTTTATCGTACTTGATAGTGGTATGCCACATTTTTGGATTAAAAATGGTATGAAAAGAAAAGATAAATTTATATTAATCACACATAAATGATTTATACACTCCCAAAACCTTCATCCAGACAAATTGTATTGGAGAAGGTTATAGTTTTGGTTCACCAAGTACTTAAACCCCACTTCAAGGGTTCCATCATAGCAATTATAATATCATAGACCATTTCCTCATGATCCAGGTGGTATCATTATTGGTAAAGAATCATTTTTTTGAATCAATCTCACTATTACATCTTCCACACACTATCCCTTTTACTTAAACTTTTTAGGAAATGATGAAATTGGTCTTGAGGGTGAGTTTAGAATTTTCAAGAATACGGTAATAGTAAGTTACAATACTTTCCATTTTTCACTTGTATAAAACTTATATTGGAGGTCATCCTAACCATAGCCCCTTCTCTTGAGTGCATTTACGCGTCACTTCAATTTGTTTCCAACCTATTATAGATTGTATTTCTTAAATACTGATGTATTTGTAACACCATCATTCCAAATAAATGGAATCATAACATGAATTACATCAACAATAAGTTCCAATATATCATCAAAAGGATAAATCATGTGATTCTCATTGAGTCCACAAATTATACATAGACATTAGTAAGCATACAAATGATTTATGGAATTTCATATTCAATAATATAGAGCTTCAAAACATCAATAGTGTAACAACCTAGGGTCAAGTTTCTACTTGAATAAAATTGGACCAAGGTCATGGGACACATATTCCAAGCTCAATGAGGGGGGGGACATCACATGGGGGATTACCCGTGGTTAATTGATGGCTATGGAAATTGGAATTCATGGAGGAAAATGAAAATAGGAAATAAATGGAAATTTAATATGAGAAATAAACGAAAATAAGAGAAAAGGAAGATGAAGAAGTACAAAAAATGCATGCAAGGGAAATTGGTATGCTCAGAACATAGGACTTTGTGGATGAAAACTTATAGGTTATGCATTATATCAATGTAATTCATAAGATAACTTCTACTTCGATGAAAGAATGAGGTACCACCTCATGAATTAACCAAATAAGTGTGAACTTGCTACCTTCAAAGGATGATTGAAAAGAAAGAGAGATACGAAGAGCTTGCTCGAAAAATATAAAGAGAGGAAACATATAGGTAGAGAAGACGAGGAGCATCATAAGATACTTGTGAATTCATTTCTATCAAAACATAGGGAAATCATTGAACAAGTATTAGGTTACCACTAAAGAAAATGGAGGTTTCAATCATAATGGTTTCTAATGATCATAAAACTTTGGGTCTTGTCCAAGAGATTCGAAATATTACTTTGTAATGAATTAGTGGAGATGAGGTAGCTATGGAAATATAAAGAAACATTTTTAAGTGATTGTATGAGCATCTATAAAATAAAATACATGTTTCAAGCCATATTTATTTATTAATGACCATTCATGATGTTTGGGAAAAAATCAGAAGAATTATGTTTTATTTAGATGAGGAAGGAAAATTAAAAGAAAGATATAAATATTGCACTTATTTGTCTTCAACTAATGATTCTTACAATTTATACGATGGATCTTGGTAAATTTTTTGAAGGAGAATGTAATTTTTTGGAAACCAAATTTGTTATCTTTCTTTCTCAAACCTGTATTATGTTATAATCTCAGGTTTTTTCGTTTGAGGTATACAATATTATCGAATATCTAAGAAAGGTGGCACAAATGTCAGGATATCCTCAGTCCTTACAATAATTAATTTAAGATTTAATAAATTTTTTACCAAATACAACTTGTCAAAACACATTTTCAGTTGGAAAATAGAATGATATAAAATCTAGAAATAAGAGGTCTATTCTTGGTTATCTTCGTGAAGATGGAGATGATAGAAAAATAAGAAACCGATATGGAGGATCAGTTAATCCTACTAGTTCCTATGAACATTTTGTAAGTCCTTTTCAAGACTGTGCTTGTATCTATGATCCTCGTAGAGTTAATGACAAAGAATATGCTATTTACATGTGACAATTTTGGATGTTAGAGGGAGATGATATCTTTCACCACTCCTTCCAAATATCAATGGTGGTTTCTTTTAAACTCAAATTCGAAGAAATTTAACAAGGAATTCCTTTACATTAATTGACATGCATTCAAAATTTGTCGTTTTGTGGGTTAAGTATTTTTTCGTGAACGAGGGAATGAGTAAATTCATTATGCTAAACAAAGTGTTTGATGTAATTATGCATGTCATTGAAAGGAATATAGAAGGAAAAAAAAGTACATTCTAGCTTAGGCCGTATTTCCATCTATTTGTTAACTACCTCATGAATATTAACTCTCGTGATCCTACTCTTGAGCTAGAAATTATCAAGTACTCACTATATTTTCAAATGATTTCCATTATTTACAACCTTGAAGAGTACCTAGTTGAAAATTTTTGTCGATGGAATAAATAAAAAGAAAGCCCAAAAGAAATTCAGGAATATAAGGACATGTATGAATAAGAACGTCTATTTTTAATTTCGAAGAGCTCATTGAGCCATATGGAAATATGAATGAATTATAGGAAAAATATTATATTAGAGCACGTAAAATATTCCTCTTTAGGTATGAAATTTTAGTGGTTACAGATCATGGTGAACATGAAATCCATAAGAATAAGTCTTCATAGAATGAGAAGGAGGGATTAATGAATTAGGAACAAGGTTCAGATATGGTACAAAATTGATGATCCAACAACCTATTTTTCAACTAGCCTCTATGGAGAAACCTCGTTAGCATAATATGGCCTATCTAGATTTGAAGGAATTCTAAAGATACGTATAATAGTTGATTAGATGAATCATTGCTATATTGGCCCTTATTTATATTCATATTATTCTTTTAGCTATGGAGAAATATGTCCATAATCAACATTGATTAAAAATTATGAATATGAAGATGAATATTGGATGGAAAAATTAGGGGGAACCATCCTTAGTGATAGAAAAAGATAAATATATTTCAGGAAGTGTTGAAAAGTATATAAGGATGGAGAACTCATTGGTATTGTTTTCAAAGCGGGAGAGAATGCATATAGGGGGAGTAGTTGTCAAAAAAAGAAAATATCAATGTATATACATTAATAACAAACTTTTAGATTGTTTAAAATTCTTGTTAGTGATGTCAAAGGTTGTCTAAATGAAAGAAAAATTTACATAGAAACATATTTTGAGACCTTTTCAAAGATATATGGCATGCATTTTAGAAATATTTTTCTTAGATTCTTTTGGCCCCATTTATATACCTTATATCTAAATGAATTTTTATTCCAATTATCAAGCTAAAATTGGAGCATAATATATATTATTGGAAATATAAGTTTGATTCATTTCCAATGATATATGACACTCCCTATATCTCCTCACTATTGAGGAGAAGTTATTTTTTGAATATTCATTATACATTATGAAAGTTACAAAAGTCATCGTTGTGAATGCATCAATATGGGTTACACTTTTGGGCCAAATGTGGCGATGAAATTTGAAAATTTTACTCTTTTATCAAATTGAATTCCTCAAACTTCTTATAACAGATGTGAAATTTGATTCGGAGTAGAAATAAAATTTGTGGAGAATTACATTGTTGTCCTAATGCTATTTCTTTTAGCAAAAAAAATTGTCATATAATCTCTGAATTTTCCATTAAATGAAAATTTTTTCCGTGCAATTTTTCACACATCTTAAGAGATATTTGTGTGTTCATATAGCATAAGTTAGTATAAACCATGAAATTTTTTAAAATATATATATTTATGAGCATGATATACACATATAGAACTAATTTATATATATTTATATATATATATATATATATATATATATATATATATATATATTGTGTTTATGCAAAATTGTATTTTTTTTCAGTTGGCAAAGTAATATTCAATTGCATTTTTCAGACCCATGTGTTCAGGTAATATTTTTTTGTACTGTTTAAATAAATTCAAAAAGTAGGAGTACCCTTTTAAAGATGACTAATAAATGAACATATTTGTATTTTTTGAATTTTTTTTGTTTTGTATGTTTTATGTTATTGATTTTTTATTTAACACCTTTAAAATTGTCCAAAAAAATGTAAAGAATTTAGTTTAAAACAAATTAGATGAAAAATATCCTATGAAATTGAAAATATCGAACTCATATGCCATTATATAGAGGATTCCTTCAAAAATCCAACATGGTCAACTTTTATACTCAAGGAAAAATTATACTTGAAATCTGAAAGGGTACAAAATAGTTTTGCAAATAAATCTCTAAAAGGGGAGCTCCAACTCTATATTTTAGGCCCCTGAAACATCAATCAAGAACTTAAAAAGCTTGATTCAACACTTAAAGTGAAATTTGAAATAATTTTATCGAGAATTTAACAAAGCCTTAGTAGAGCTCTTGAAATGGCTAAAGAAGGGATCGATTGAGCTATAACTCAATTAAGCCAGTTGAACCATAAATTTACTATTTTGTTTTCAGTGGGAAGTTTAAACAAAAATTCAATATCGAGGTTTTAGCTCAATTGAGAATTTAGCTTGATGGAGCTATTTTTTTCTCCCTCCCAACTTGTGTGCTTGGGAAAACATGTAACTCATCTTCAGGCATTCACCCAGTCCAACCGAGAAGGAATTTAACCCAACCAATGGGAAATTCAACCTTGCTTTTTAGCCTATAATGCACTACATATAATTTTTATGTGGAGGAACATAGGACTCATGCACTGAATCTAATTTGATTATATAATTGAAGGAGTAAATGTAAGGTTCATAACTCATGGTCCAAGTGAAGTGAAGGTAATTTGGAGAATTTTTTTATGCGAAGGGTTTTTGGCACTCTTCAGGGAGATTTTTAGTCCTTGTTAGAAGGTAAGTTACATATCAATTATCGAGGAAAAGTTTCAACCATGCTGGAGGTTATTTTTAGCCATTTTGAAGGTTTAAATTTAATCATGTTGAGGCCTAATTTCTTATATATGTTGGGGGCAGGGGGTATTCCAGTGTTTGATAGTTGATTTAAATCTTTGTTTAAAGGTTGAGTATTAGTGTCTTCAAGGTTGAATTTACATCTAATTTGTGGACCATGTCATATTTTAATGAAGGCCAAGTCTTGGCCTGGCTTGAATTCTTATTTTTGTGCTTTGATGGCCAAATTCAAGTCTAGTTTGTGGTCGAAGTTGCAATACTATTACAGACAAAGTTTTGGTCTTATTTTTTAGGAGGTTGAGCTTAGTTGGAGAATGATTGTAAGGATATTTCAAGGTAAATTATAGTTGGATAAGGTAATGTTAAGGGAGTTTTTCACTAAAGTAGTTTTGTTGTTAAGGTAATGACACGGCCAAGGTCTATTGTGGACCGAGGTTCAAACACAGGAGGGACATCTTGTAAAAATTTTGTGGTAGGCTTGTTCATTGCATAAGGTCGGTGTTCTATGCATAGTTCCAAAGGCCATAGTAAGAATACATTCAAGACATTAAAGATTGTAAATTTATATTCTTTTAGAAGTGTGTTGAGAAATGTTATGTAGAAGAAATAAATCTACAATGTTTAGTAAATGTTTGTAGGTGGTAATAACTTCTCTTTCACATATAATAATCCTAAGCAGTGGTAGTTACAAAATAACGAAAAAGATTTGAATGATTTCAAGTTCAAATCATCAATCCTCTTTTTGAGAAAACATAAAGAACTAACATGTAAGATATTAAGTCTAAAGGGTGAAGCCAAAAAGCCTAGTTGAATAGTAGAAAATTAAATTTACATGTCAAGTGGTTATGATCAAGATTGAAGGCACAAATCTGAGGGTTTCATGGCTAGGTTAAAAGTCAATGAATTTTTTTTAAGGTAAGAAGTTATTGGTTAGAGATGCAAGGAATAAATCGAAGATGCGGGTTGGTGCATATAGTTTGTTGATTGGGTGCTAAGGGGGATTTTTGGTGCCTGCATTTTCTAAATTGTTGCTCTGCTAAGGGAATGAAATATCTTGTCGGTTGATGCCTATGAAATTTCGAATTTGGTGCTTCATTTTTACAAGGAAGTTTATAAAATATTTACAAAGAAAAATTGTATCAATGTTTTTTACCTAAATATTTATTTTTCATGCTTTACGTGCATCAAATATTTTAAAAGATAAAAAATTATAAAATAATGAAATATTGATTCACCCTCCCTCTCACTATTTCCCAAAATATCTCCTAGATATATATGTATAGCATAACCCTATCCCCCACCCTACAAACAAATATAAAAGTAAATATACAACAATGCAATAGAAAATCGTAGATCAAATACTTAAGTAAAAAAATTATTGTATATGTTATCTAATTGAAGTGTAATTTGTAAGGTAATTATGCTACAAATATCACACACCTATATTGAATGGGATCCCATAAATAAATCTTCAATCAATAGGAAACAAGCTATAAGAAATACTCCGGTGTTTGTTTATCCTATTTGCAACCCTCTTAAAAAATATTATCCCTTGGGCAAGGATACACCTTAACTATATGGGTATGTTCAAGGAATATAACCATTTCCTCTATAGATGAAAAATTTCCATTCCCTAAGATTTGAGATGTAGTAATATTACTACAACTCTTACCTATGGTGATTAAAACAATAGTCAAAGGTGGTATCCTCTACAATTAAATCAAATATTTCCTGAAATATATCTATTGGATAAATTACCAGTTGATTAACCTCATTATGATGAAGAAGCCCCTATAATTATCGGTTATAAAACCCCACAATATTTCTATGAATAGATTTTTTATTGAAGCCATTATTAGCTTTTATCATGACCACACTTAGAAATAGGTCTCACATAAGAAAACATATTACTACCATTTCATTTTTTGGTGATCACAACTATATTTTGCAGTTGTTTCTTACTCTCTAGATATTTTATTACAAGTTCTATCATCTAGTAATTGTGATCATCCCTCATATTTAGATGAAAAATGGTATAAAAATCCATGATAAAATTTATATTAATCACACATTAATGATGTTGACACTCGCAACCCCTTCTTCGACATAGTCAATATTGGAGAAGAATATGGTTTTGGTCAACCAAGTACATAAACCCTTCTTCATAGGTTGTGTCATAATAATGACAATATCATATAGCATTTCTTCATGATACAACTAGTATTATTATTAGCAAAGAAACATTTCTTTATTCAATCTCAGTATATCATATTCCAAGGGTTATCATCTTTCCTTCACCTTTTCATGCAATGGTCAAGTGTCAAGCATAGGGAAATAGTAACTTACAATCCTTTTCCATTTTTCACTTTTACATAAATTATCTTGAAGGTCATCCTCACCATAATCCTTTTGCTTGAGTGCATTTTTATCTCATTTCCATTAGTGTCTCAAACTATTATAGATTTTATTTCTAAAATACCAACTTATTTGTAACATTATCATACCAAATGAATGGCATCATAGCATGAATTACATCAAAAATAAGTTACAACTATACCTTCAAAGGGATCAATCATGTTATCATAATTCTCACCACAAGTTCTACATAACCATTGGTAAGCATACACATTCTTTACAAAATATCATCATAGATAATATAGAGCTTCAACGCATTAACGAGGATGTTAATAACAATCATATATGACATCAACTACACCATCACAACCTTATTCATGCTATTCATCATAATAATTTTTTATTGTGAATTAAATCATAATATAGTGAAGTAGTTCAATCCTCATCCCTATCTACACAATCACATAGGTTCTTTATTCTATCATTGCAATCATCAACAAAAGTAAGAAAAACAATAATGTATTTAATATGCCATATTTTATTAGTCAAATTAAAACACAATTAAAACCCAATATAAATAAGGGTCACCATCTTTACCTAGCACACAAGTCTTCTAATAAAATATTACATAGGTATTACTCACCATAAGCTATCAAGTGTCATGGCATCAAGTCATGCATAACTCTTATTACAATTACATATGAAATAAGGGATCATCCTAGCAAGAATAATCCAACCATCAATATAATTCACACAATGCATAACTAATTTCCAGATCAGACAATGAATATTAATTTCAACGACAAGGTAAGGGCATATTTAAAAAAAATCCTAAGCCTGACCTTCCCTTCTTATATAGGTTATGATTCTCAAGACAGTTACGATTCTCATGAAAAAATATTAGCTATTAGATAAATTATATGCACCTACACACAATTTCAAAAACACATAAATCGATATTATTCACCATGTTCTACCTACTTTACTCTAATGCACATAGAAATAGCTAAATTTCATTTATATCTCACATTTGTTGTTTTATTTCCAAGTCAATTTTTTGGGGTTAACTTTTACATATTTTATTTGTGGCATTTCTTCTATACACAAGGTGGAGTTCACTAGTGTTTCTTTGAAAATAAAATTAAAATATTCTCTAAATAGAAAAGAAATATAAGTTATAATAGAAAATAAAATTGAATATACATGTTTAATTAGTTTTAATGAAAATCATTATAAAACACTAATAATCTTATTCTTACTATAATCATTAGATTTTTTTTTGATATTACAACTTAATATGGTACAAATATTCTACTCACTATCAATTATAAATAAAATAATTCAACTTCCACATTATGTAATATAATTTCATATCAATTTTAAAAATAAGGTAAAGTAATTAAAAGTACAAAAACTCAAAGTATGATATACCAAACTTATAATTTTCAAAATTATTTGAAATTTATGGTTTAATTTTTTTAGATAAAAAAGGAAATAGATAATGCATTTAATTTTTAATATAAAATTAATATGTGAATTTAAAAATGTTTATAATAATAAAAAGATTGAGTATAGAGAGTTAAAATATTTTAATATTCAAAATTACTTGATATTTACATATTGAGGGTTAGTAAAATGTTTAAAAGAAGAAATATGAAAAGCAGAAGCTCAATCACTAAATGCAATTTTGTCTTGCCCAATTTTTGCATGTTATGTGTGGAAGTAGCTATTTTAGTATAAGTGCCTTAAGCATATGCACAATCTAATTGTATTTTTCTTAAATAAAATTACAAAGAGAAAAAAAAGTAATGTTAACATATACTTAAAACGCATATTAATAATAAAGAAACAATTTTAATGCATATAATATAAAGCATGATAAAATATTTCAATACACATTTCTTAATACTAATTATATATTAAAAAAAATAATAATAATATATATGTATATATAGTATAAAATAGTTGAAAAAAAAATTAGAGTTACAAATATATATATATATATATATATATGAAAAAAAAATTACGGTCAAAATTTTTGAAATAATTTAATTTGAAAAAGAAATCGAAATAGTCGCACTATTTTGACACTTTGATCTTTTTTATATATATATTCTCTAAATATTCCCTAATATTAAACAAAATAGATTTGTTGGACCAGTCTAAATTATCTAATCTAATATATAAAGCATTCAACAATTCCATTTAAACATTAAAAAAAGACACATGGTATATATAATCATTACAGAGTCGTTGGAATATGAAAAATACATTTTTTTTCCTCATACTAGATTCTTACATAAGATAAATATATACTAGTTTTAAATATGAAAATGATTTCTAATAATGCTTGTTAGTCATACAGTATCTTTGTATCTAAACTTGTAATCTGTTATTTGTTAATATACATGTAACGTTGTTTATTGGCTGCGGACGCTACCCTAATATTCTTTATTAAGTTCAAAACAATCGATTGCCGACTCCCGGGCTTGGAGTAGAATCCAATTTGCGCTCATTGCTCTTTTTTGGCTGAAGGTCTTCATCTTCATTGCTGTGATGGCATTTGTCGATGTTTCTGGTTTCAGAATTAGGCCAGATCATTTGCGTGTGACCGGTCCGAGGGCCATTAGTCGATGTGGAGAGCTGTTATTCGGTCACCATGAAATTGACATCGATAGCCTTGTTCGACGCAGATGATTCTCCTTGATATTTTAGTGGGACGCTAGGGCTCAACCTGAGCGATGCCGACTTTTCGTTGGTGGCACTCTTTGCGGACGAACTGGTTATCATCTCATCGACGCCATCCACCGCGTCCTTCTCCATATGACCGTTGGCAGTGTGCAAGTAAAGCGCATTGGATAGCTGAAAGAGTGTCAGGGTCGACCAGCAGGTTGTTCTTCATGAACAACCTGGAGTTACTATTGCGTGCAATGATCAGCAACGAGATCATAATCAAGGGCGCCATTATAACAAAACTCGGTGTTAGCAACAAACGATATGACAGTGAAAGAGCGAATTACAGTGTTAGCAAATGAAAAATATGATATCTGATGGATTTGGCGGGGAAGGGAATACTCAATCGCGATGGAAAAAGAGGACTCAGAGAGCCATAAGACTTAGGCGATGAAACATTCAAAGGAATTGGAGTACTTATAAGGAGTGAACGTCTTCTCGGAAGTGCATGCATATTGATTGCATTGAATAGTACACAGAACTTACAAATCACGTCCGAAACTCACTAATGAAATGCTGAGTGTCAAGACATTGTGTTTCGTCAGGTTGGCATTCACACACTGGCAGGGTATCGGATATTTAATCTTTACGAAAACCTTGTTAAGTTATAAATTAATTCCAGCACCACCTTGTCAGGGACGAGACCAGACAGACGAACATGTCATTCACCCCCCCACCCGACTTCAATCATTTGCTGGACTTTGAATAGAGTCTGACGACTGCAACACAGAAGTTGGGCGTGGAAGATTCGACGACACTGTCTTCGCCAATAATTTTTTTCTGCAAAGAGCGAAATAAAGGTAAACTTTTCTGTGGTTGGAAATAATGGACCAGACAGACGAACATGTCATTCACCCCCCCCCCCGACTTCAATCATTTTCTGGACTTTGAATAGAGTCTGACGACTGCAACACAGAAGTTGGGCGTGAAAGATTCGACGACACTGTCTTGGCCAATAATTTGTTTCTGCAAAGAGCGAAATAAAGGTAAACTTTTCTCTGGTTGGAAATAATGGAGAAATTCATAATTACGTGGAATTAATGGAGAAATTCATAATTATTTTGTTGTTATGATAAATATAAGATTGAGATTCTAATCATAGATCTCATATCGAGGGAGTGGTTGAAACCATCCCGTTAGTGTGAAAAGCTATATAATTTAGGTTCATCTGATTCAATGATTAGAGTGTGTGTATGTGTGTATACACTATCAAGGTTCTCACCTCGAGAGCTATTTGATCAATAGTTAGTTTTATCATGGTATCGGAGCTCAAGATCACAGACTTGTGCATCTATGTCCACGGTGGTTAAGGCTAATCCTATGTCGAAGCTGCATTCCTGTTGCCGTGCTGCGTGAGGCAGGCCAAGAGCCCGAGTGGAGGCCGTGAAGGCTAATTGCGTGGCGTGTTGCTTTGGCTGTGCGATTGCAATCCGAGACCTGTTGATTCCTATATGCATCAGCTCTCGAGGAGCTATAGTGGAGTTGAGCTACGCTGAGCTGAGTGGGAGCAATGATCGAGTGCGAGACTGCATGAGGCACGGTGAAGGACTATTGAACAAGCGAGCAACGAAGCGCTATACACATTGAATATATGTCAGGAGACCATCGGGATTCTCAGACGGTGGCAACATGTTGGGAAAATTGCGTATATTCGATTGAACAAGCGGCCATTACCTCCAGGTGAGAAGCACGCACTGGTGCGTCAACGAGATTTGCGGGAATTTCATGCATAGGGTTCATATAAAATTATGGGAGCGTTACAAAGCATTGATATTCGTGGGAGATTGGAGAATGTGTTAGTTTCATTCATTAATATTATGCAGAGCGTAGGGTTACAACATTAATATTTGCGTTCAATTTGATAATTTCAGAGATTTGTAGTGAAATCATCGAAGGCTTTGGAAGAAATTTGTTAGAGAGCTCTTAAGCAAAGAGAAATTTTTTTTGAACAACTTGAACAAGCCTAGAAAAAGTTGAGGCTGAGACGCCTGTGTCATAGTACGACTAACGTTGACTTTCCCGCAGCTCTGAGAGGTGGGCAACGACTAGATCACAATCATTTTCTATTATTCCATCAAGAACAACAGGAATTGCATGAGCGTCCTCCAAGGGATGCAGTCTCGGATTTGCTGCTCGCTGCCTGCACACTTGAACGAGCGCTTGTGGAGAATTATACATTGATAGCGTTGTCAGTTTGTTGAGATGTCATTTTTTGCTCGTCGCAAGAGCTGAGGGCACTAAGCCCTGCATGGCATCGAAGCCACAGTCTATAAGGTTCTACTATTGAGGAGTTTCCAAAGGGAGGATTCTCGCCTGCATGGTAACGGGGTTGTTGGAGCTCGTAAGAGGATCGAGAGGAGTCGCAATCTGGAAGCAAGACAAAACCAGATAAGCTAGACCTTTTAACAACATGTCTATATTTTTAGATATTTTTTATTCTGATGACGATGATGATGATATTTTCATGTGGGCATTTTTAGGCGTTAGCATGGGTAGCATGGGTAGCATTTTTTCAGAAAAAAAATGTGGTTTTGTTGATGACCACGAGAAACAAGAGGCACAATCTGTTGTGCAAGATCCTGATATCGAAGAGTCACAAATTGATCTTCAGGAAGGATGTAAAGATGAAAAAAGTGTTGAATATCAATTGGACGAGCCACATGAAGCTGATGGCGAAGACATGGCAGAAGAAGACAGAGCGGGAGAGAATTTAAAATGTGATAATCTCATGAATATTTATGTGTGTGCAGATGAAAACATTGCTAAGATTTACATGCGTGACACCAGAAATGGTGAGAGAAAATAGTTTCCTATTAAGTCTGTCATAACTTTCAAAAGGGCGAGGATAAGTGTTCAAGATTTCCATCACTGGGAAAGAAATGAGGTGAAAATACATCACTACCTCACGGTGAAGAAAGTGAAGATGAAGCCTCGACATAGAATGAACAAATATGGACTCAAAGGCATAAAGACAAAAATGAAATCCTCTGTTGTCAAGTTTTTTATATGTATTTTTGTAAGCCTAGTTGAGACTAGACCGGTAGGCGTATGTTATTGTTTAGTACACTTTCTCCATTAAGGGGGAGTGTTGGAATTAATGGAGAAATCCATAATTAGGTTGTTCTTATGATAAATATAGGATTGAGATTCTAATCATAGATATCATATCCTCATATCGAGGGAGTGGTTGAAACCATCCCGTTAGTGTGAAAGGCTATATAATTTAGGCTCATCTCATTCAATGATTAGATTGTGTGTATGTGTATATACACTCTCCAGGTTCTCACCTGGAGATCCATTTGATCAATAGTTAGTTTTATCATCTCTAATCCATAGCTTAAATGCAAAATGGTGGTTTTCCACTTCAAACATGGCTTATCCATTTTCATGAAGAGAAATAAAAGAAATGTCAATTCAAATTTAAAAGGTGAATGCAAAATGTAGGATTCCCCTTTCAACAACCATTTCCACCTACTAGCACCTGTTTTCCATAGTTTCCAGAAGTAACTATGGAAGGAATGATCTGATAATAATGATTTATTTTTCAAAATGTTTTAGAGCCGAACCGTTGTATTGTTTGGTTCAAAATCTTCTTCAATTTCAATGTCAAGCGCTCGTATCAATCGATGTATGAAAAAGATGATCCTACGTTGGCATTAGGTTATGAAATTGGGGTTAGGTTATGATTATGATGTACGAAATACATGTTCCTTTTAGAATAACATAGTCATAATACCTCTTTCGTAAGAATTATATTTTACTACAACGATTAGATTTAAAAGAAAGGCATAGACAAATTAGGAACTGCAAATATGGATGTAATACCCCATTAGATAGAATGTTATTGAACAATACCACAAATATATAAGATAATATACAACATTGCAAAATATGGTACACATATATAAGACAATATACAACATTGCAAAATATCGCTCTAAGTCAAAAGAGTATAAGAGTATAGTAAATGCTCATGGCATGGATTTATAAGGAATGTACACTTATAATATTAATATAGATAATTAGAAGTGGAAAAATAAATATTTATGTAAGAAATGTTTGTAAGTTTTATTTAATTGAAGTTCAATTATTTAGAAAATCATACCTTAAATCTCACAAATTAATTCATAAGATCCCACTAATCAATGTTAAATTAATTAGCAAGCAAGTGTAAGAGTTACTACAAGGTTTGTTTTTCCTATATGCAAATCTCTTCACACATGTTAGCTCTTAAGCAAGGATAAAACTCAATTAGACAAGAATGATGAAGGAATATAGCCCTTTTATTAATGGATAACGCGTTTTGATACCCATTGGCCATGGGATGTAGGAATCTTGCTAGAACTCTCATTTCTATTGATCAAGACCATTGCCAAAGGTGGTACATTCTAAAATTGGCCCAAATAGATCTCAAAGGATTTTCATAGATTAGATTATTTGTTGGTAAACCTCTGTGTGGTGGAGAGACTCCTAGAATTAAAGGTTACAAAACCCCATGGGATTTGTGCATGTAGATTTCATACTACAACCATTATTGCTTGCTATCATGATAATATTTAGAAATGGGACTCGCACAAGAAAAGATCTTACCACCAGTTTTATCTTCTCATAATCATAAGTGTAATTGAAAGTTGTGTCCCACTCTCAAGATATCTTACTAGAAAATCCATTCTCTAGTCATTGTGGGAATACTTCATACATGCATCCCACATATTTTCCTTTAAAATGGCACAAGAAACCATCTTAAAATTGGGAATAATCACATATTAGTGATTTACGAACTTGCGACCGCTTCATCTATACAAACCACAAGAGAGAAGCTTATGGCTCTTCTCAACAAAATACATAAATACCACGTAACAGGTTCTATCCTAGCGATGACCATATCAGATAACATTTCATCATCATCCAAACTTAATCGTTACTCGGAAAGGATTTATTTTTGAAGAAATCTCCGGATTTTCCATAGTGCTATAAAACAATTATCAACGTTTCGAATCCCAACAAGGATCCATCTTCCGGAGCAGAGTTGAATTGAAGAATGAAAGAAGGCCAAAAGGACAGGGTTTATATATAGTGAAGAATGTGAAAAAAAGAGCCGATAGAAACTTGATTAATTAATTCTATTATTCAATTTATTTAATAAATTATGTTTATTTTTAATTGTTCTTTAATAAATGCATTTTTATAAATTTTAATAGATTTATTTTCTTAATTATAATAAATTAATTAAAGAATGGGCTTCAACTTAAAAATTGATTAAAGAAATTTGTGGTAGGGGTTTTCTACCGTAGATTAAAGGTGTGACAAATAAGGTAGCCAAGGTTTTAGGAAGAAATGACATTTTCGCACAATTTTCAGCTGTAGGAACCATAAGACAAAAAATGATCTCTGTTAAAGATAGTATTACTCATGAGCAGCTTAAAGGTGTTTATAAGATTTATTGTTTATGTGGGAAGCCCTATATTGGTGAAATTGGGTGCTCTCTTAAAAAACATCTTAAGGAGCATGGTGCCGATATTAAACGTGAACGATCTCGCACCTCGGACCTTGCTGAGCATTCCTCGAAAACTAAACATCACTCACGGCTTGAAGATGCTAAAATAATTGCCAGGGAAGAACCCTATCGAAGGAGAAAAAATAGAGAAGCGCACGAGATTATGAAGCACCCGCATAACATTAACATGGATGGAGGATTCGAGATCAGTGACAGTTGGTTGCCTCTAATTCAACAAATGTGCCCCTACAGTTCGTCTTCTACCCGGGTATAGCATCACATGTTTGCTACTCTTACAAATAATTTTCACAGTTTGGTAGCTGCAACAACTAATTAGGTTATTTACTTTTAATAATTATATTTATTAATGAATTATTATTTTTTAATAAGAATTAATTATTTAATAATTATCATTAGTATCTAAATTTGTTATTAAAATAAAATTAAAATTAAAATATAATAATTATAAATAATAAGTGATATATATATATATATATATATATATATATATATATATATATTAATTAAATTATTTATTTTTATTAATTAATATTTCCTAATTTTTGTTAATGATTCTATATTTTAAATAACAAAGTTTTTTAGTAATTCACTTAAAAATAATTCAGTAAAAAATTTATATAAAAAATTTTGATATAAAAAACTGTCTAATTTTATTAATTTTTGTTAACATTTATTAATTAATGAATTAAATTATTATTATTTTTAAACTAATAAATAGAGGTCATATTTAACTTTAAAAATTTTAAAAATAAATTTATTATAAATATAAATATAATAAATTAATTTATAATAATTTATTATATTTATTATTAATTAATTTATTATAATTAATAAAATAAATTGATTAAAATTTGTAAAAATGTATTTATTAAAACATAATTCAAAATAAACAAAATTTATCAGATAAATTGAATAATAGAATTAATTAATGAAGTTAATGTCGGCTCTTTTCCTCACATTCTTCACTATATATAAACCATGTCCTTTCGGCCTTCTTTCATTCTTCAATTCAAATCTTGTCCTGAAGATGGATTCCCGTTGGGATTCGAAACGTCGAAATTTTTTTTATAGCACTGTGGAAAATCTAGAGATTTATTCAATAAGAGATAACCACAAAATCTTGAAAACGATTAAGGATATCTTTTCTAAATCCATCTCAATTTAACATCTTCCCAAAATCTACCATTTCTCCTTTAGCATGATGCAAGTGTGAAATTGGCTTTTAGTGAAATTTTCAAAGAGTGAGAAATAAGGAAAAACTGAGTTGCAAAACATTTATCTTTCTCACTTTTACAAAATTTATCTTAGAGTTCATCCTTGGTAAGCCATAAGCCCCTCCCTTCAGTGCATTTTATTATGATTTACGTTAATGTCTTAAATTGTTATAGATTTTTTTCTCAAAATACCAATGTATTTGTAACATTATCATCATCAACAAATGAAATCATAACATGAAGTACATAAAGAATGGGCTTCAACTATATCATCAAAATGAAAAATCATGACATCATCACCATGAGCACAAATGTTACATAGTCATTAGTAACCATATTAATGCTTCATGGAATATCATCACCAATAATAAAGAGAATCAACACACCAATAGGCGTGTTAATTGACAAGAACATATAATATCAACTACAAAATGAGGATGAATAATCATGGTAATCACTATAAAAAATTGTTAATGTGATTTAAATTGTAATCTAATGAAGTATCTCAATACTGATCATCACAATAATAAATTTTTTTAAATTCTATGGCATGTGGAGTATAATACAATTTTCTAATTGAAAATTAATTTCTAATGATTTTAAGACAATATTTCTCATGAAAATGTTATCATTGAATAATTACACATAGAAAATCCTAATTTAAAATTCCACAGAAATAATAAATTTCATAGAAATATAGCCATGCGTAGTAGACATAATATGTTTACCCTGAGAAATACAACCGTGGGAGAAAAAATAAAAAAAAATTCTTGAGGAGAAAATATATTTGAAGTAAGGTTTACAAGTAAAAATTTCCTCTAGATATCTCGACGAATATTACAAGTCAAATCACCAATTAAACTTTTCAAACTGTTGATGGTCAATGCTGGTTAAACTAGTCAAAAATAAGAAGTCAACGATGGTCAACATCTTGTGTTCAAACTTAGGCCTATCGTCTATCTCAACCCTATAGTCGAACTTGGACTACAGTCAAAATCACATGTATAGTTGGTCAAAAATATAGTTTAACTCACATGCATGGATCGTCAAATTGTGGTAAAAAACTCGGTTAAACTCTATGCCCAAACCTCACACATGCAGTTGTGGTAAAGGTTGGTCAAACTAGGTAAACTCATCACACATCCAACCTCCTAAGGAAAAAGTAAAATGATGAAGATGGTCTGCAACAAACATATTTCTCCTTAGTTGAATTTCTCCTTTATTAGAAAAGATTAATTGAGCTTACTATGTTGATTATTTGTCTCCTCATAAGCTTGTGTATTTATTTAGAGCTCTAATGTTGAGTGAAGACCCATAAAGAGGAACCTCTTATGGAGCCTACTTTACAAATCAACATTAAAATATGATTTTTTATTCTACTAATGGGAAAAAGCCTAATTAGATAATAAAATTGAGTGTGCTCTATAGAAAATAGATCACTCCATCCTTAAGTATGTAATGTGAGTACCATGGGCCAATCACCACTAGCCAAATTAGCAATGCCCCACGGGAGAAAGAATTCCCTAGCTTATTCACCCCTAGACAAATGAACATGGGAACATGGGTGAATGTATCATTCTCTACTAGTCAATTCAACATGAACCGATGGAGGAATGTATAGGTGATGCTGAAAAAACATCAACGCTCCCTCTTAGTAAGGGAGATATTCTACATCATGCCTATGTTTTTTCTAAAGTATGCAAATATCCCCTAGACAAAGACTTGGTGATAATGTCTACAATGTTCTAATTTTTATAATTTCCCATTTTCTTTTATGTTCTACACATAGATACCTTTCCAATGGTGCAAGAATCAATCTTGTTGTGTTCGTTGTTGTTTGTCAATGAAATCTTACAACAGGAAACAAAGATCAGTTGCACTTAGTTTATTAGAGGCAGAGTACATGGTGGCTAGTCAAGAATCATGTGAGGCCATCTGGATGAGGAAGGTAATTCCCAGTTTGTTTGGTCGACAGATGGATCCAAAGGTAATAAATTATGATAACCAGAGTTGTATGAAACTCTCGGTTAATCTAGATTTTCATGACAAGTCGAAGCATATTGATATTTGGTATCACCATCTTAGAGATTATGTGTAGAGGCATATTATTTCATTAGAGTACATTCTGAGGGAGGAGAACGAAGTAGAAGTCTTGATGAAGGTGATGACAAGAATAAATTTCGAGTTGCACAGAAAGAGGATCAGGGTAGTAGATAATCCATTTTTTTTTGGGAGGGAGCATTGAAATGACACTAAGAAATGGCACCCAAAGGGTGCTTCCGATTTTATTTTCCCTTAATTAAATTGGAAGAGAATTTGTCATTTCATCTCATGACAACTTGTATTAGTTAACTGAGTGAGGAAGACTCAGTTATCTTAGGAAATTTGAGTTGGAGGTGACAGACGAGGCATGTAGAGTTCCCCCATTATTTTAAGGGGTCCAGTTATAGTTATTTGATAGTTGTAATTATCTAACTGGTTATAACAGAGAGATGAGCTAGTGATACGCTGAGTGAATTAAATATGATTTAATTCACAAGTAGCGATTAATAAGTTAACTGATAATTGACTATAAAAATTTGTTTCATGTTACTTCTAAGGAAGACCTAGTTCAGTTTGAGGTTGAAGGAGAGATAATTATCACTATATATTTAGAAAGTTGTTTAGGTCATTTATAGATTCATCAAGAAACCTTGGATGAATTATACAATCAATTCTTTCGAATTCCCTATTTGATAGAGCCAAAATTCATCCAAGAATGTCTGAGCAAGGTTGGTCAAACAAAAGCTAAGAATTGGTTAATTATTTTACTCATTCTCCCTAGATAACAGTGAGACAGTCAACATAGTGCATACGTTTTTCAATAAGGGAAAAGCATTGTATTATTTCATATTCCATACATTATAAAATATACAGATAGAGGGGTTTTGATAATTTGCATTCCCCAAATAATTTTTTTACTTTGCGATTGATAACTTCTTTCTCTTACTTGTTATGTGATTATTGGATCGATTTTAGAAGGATTTCATATTTTTTTTTATTACATTACAATATTAGGTTGAGTCCATTTCGATAACTTATACATTTACAATAGTAAATGACACTCTCTCTAACTCCTCATGGTTTCGGAGAAGTTATTTACTAAAGATTCATTATATGTCATGTTAGTTTCACAAGTTAGCCAAGCCAGTGGACAAGTGCACCTAACCAGTGGTAATTATGGACATAATTTTAGGGGAAAAGCACACTATATATAGGATTTATGTGGAGGTATCAAGTAGTCACTTTATCAATCGAATTTGAGTGAGTCTAGGAAATTAAAGGAGAAAAATTGAGGCTCATACCTCATGAGCCATGTGAAGTGAAGTGTATTTGGAGGTTTTTATTATGGGAATGGTATTTTACACACTTTGTTAAGGGGTTTTGACGGTATTTGGGAGGATTTTTGGGCCCTAGTTAGAAGGAAAGCTATATAGTTGTTCTAGAATTTTTGTCTCAAGCCTACTGAAGGAAAAAAAATAATACCTATTTGTTGAAAAATAGAGAGAAATGGATACAAGTACTATTTATAAACTATGGTAATTACTTCAAATATATATTATTGTTATTTTACCTTCATTACGAAATTACGCTTCAAAAATTCAACCAATAACCATGAAAGGAAATTAGATGTCATAATGTTGAAAGAGTTAGGATATGTGATATCACATGGGTAAGAGTGAGAGATGTGTGAGTGATAAGTGAATCTATAAAATTTCAATTCTATTTGATACCCAAGATACAAAAGATACATGTCTCTTTCTAAATTATCTCATGTCCTAATTTCTAGTAACACTGCACATTTACAGTTTTACTCATATTTATTGAAGTGTTAAAAAAAATGTAAAGAATGGTGGGAGATAACGCCTAATAAGTATATATATTTACATATAATTTCTATCCATTTTTTTATCAAATTATTTCCTTAAACTATGGTGCAAAGTAACTTATGGTAAATATGTTATTTACGTGAGTAGGAGATGTTTTCAAGGATCCATGGGTGATGTACTAGGGAAAAGTAAATATCATCAAAAACATATTTATCTAGGTAAATATCCTTGACCTACAACAACATCATCATCAATATGTACTACTACCCAGGTTAGCCCTCCTAACTTATGGTAGTTATTAAACTAGTCACCATGATCATGTGGTTGAATGACATCATAGTACTCTTACTAATTCCATGTTTTCATCCCTCACCATCAAAACCTAGGGTAACATTTGTCCCAAATCCAAAGCCCATTCTCTAGGAAATTATGTTGAAGATACACCCACTCCATAATTTTGAGGCCTAAAAGAAAATTCCTTTCTAGAATTCTCTTCCCTCATTTTATCTGACTAATATTATAGGTCATGCTCTTGTCGTCACCAATAGTTTGGGACATACCCATATTTTACATCCATCAACATTTTGGGTCAAGCTCTTGTTATCACCAATAGACCAAGTCATAACCCCATTACCCACCAATAAATTGTTTGGGCTAAACCCAGGTTGTTGCCAACAGCTTGAGCCACACCTATTTTGTCCATCCATCAAGTCAAGGCCAAGCTCCTATGGTCACCAATCATCCGAGCCATATTAATTTTTTCCATCCATCAATAGTTTGGGCCATGATTTTTTTGTCACAAGTGGTTTGAACCATACCCCTATTTTCCATGCATAAACATTCCGAGCCAATTTCACGTTGTCAGTAATAGTTTGAGAAATTCCGATCTTGATGTCACATCAATGTTCCCTGTCACTGATAGATGATTTTTGGATTAATTAAATCTTGTATCTAAAGTATATAAACATAAATGGAGAGAAATTTTTTGTGAGAAATTTTATTTGTCTACTAGTCAGTGAAGATATAATGGAGCCTCACTGCTCACTTCTGTAACATATCACTAATGTAGTGGTACTTTTTCTCAATATGTCTCAACCTACCATGCAATTTTGACTGTTAAAAATTATCATGGTATATTCCAACACTTGCTCAAAAAATTTGAAAAGTAATTTACAAAGCCAAAATACTTCCAAAGAAACTTCGTAGGCTTCTATATATTTATCTTTAGCAACACTAAGTACCACAAAGTATTGTTTCCTACTCTTTCCATTGATGACACTTTAAAAACAATTATAGTTACAATATTTAAATATACTAATCTAATTTTGTCACATATTTCAAACAAGAATTAGAAATACCACAAGAGTATCTGGTGATCATACCTTGGTTTCATCTAATTTAATGTATTCACTAAAAAGAAAATATTCATACCAAATTCATTACATAACCAATAATTTTCCTTTCATCCTCAAATTTTTGGGAAGAATATTTCATGAGGCTTCATCAATCCAAGATCAAATTTAGTGGCGATCTCATTTTTAATCTAAGACATATTGTACAATGATCATTTTGACTCCCTGTTATCTTGACATTAATCATCTTCCTCTTCTTTGGTATAATATATCATATTTCCTCAACATGAGTCCTTAAGGGCCTTCTTAAATTATGGGACTTATTCAAAGTCTTCATAACTAGAGAAAAATATGAACTCCCTCTTACTTGAAGAATATTCTATTCTTCATCTCTAGTAAAAAACAAGCATATTTAAAAGAATTTTATCTTCATGTTCCTTCTTAAGATCATATCTCCAAATATTGATTCGAGAAACTATCCTTTTTGTCACAGTATTTGCGGTATTCTTTCATTTATTCTCTCTCTATTGACAGAGACTTGTATATTAGAATATTATGATGCAATTCTTCAAACTTCTGACTAATATTCTCCTATGATGATAAGATATCATCTCAGCATGCTTCAAACATGATTTTGGTGATTATCGATAAAACTCATTCCAAGAAATAAAGTTGTAATGATGTTAACAATTCTTTCGTGCTATGATCTCCTCATGCTAACTTCAAGTTCCTTTACCTTCAAAAAAGTAATTTGTAGTCTTAATACTAAGAAAAATATGCTGCAATGAATCACCCTTCCAGAGACATTAATTAATTCACAACAATATTAGTCACCAAAATAAATAGTATTCCAAGGTTATTTATAATAATCTTGACCTTAGGATAGAATCTAAGGCTATGGTTCAATTTTCGTTACTTGGTATCTATAATATGTAATCAAACATAAAAAAAATATTATTGTTATAGCGTGCTCAAAAAGACTTCCAAATTTTACATAATTATGAGACAGAAGAAAAAATATTTGTTGACAGATACTTGTTCTAAGAAAATGTTATACCAAATATAAGTACCATAATTGAGTCAAAAATTGTGGCACTTGATACATCGATAAAATCAACCAATTACAAAAATATATTAAAAACATATTTAACATATGGTAAATCAATAACATGAACATGCTACTATGATTCTGGTAAATACCTTTGACATGATCCATTTACACCATAATTTTGGTCAGTACTCCTAACACATGGCACATCATTAGGATCAAATAGTTACCATAATTATTATCTCTGTATGGGAAATAAATTATTCATGGTTCACCATCATTCTACTCAATACCTGATACATGGTGAATCCTTAAATGCCACACTCTATATGAGTAATTATGGGCCTCTAGAGCCATTATTCCTAATTATGTTCAATATTATTTACACAACAATAATTTGTATCCTCGATGTTATCTCATCAAAACTCCCTCTCAATGAGAGAGACATTCTAAAAAATTACAAGCTTATCCCTGAAGTATATATAGACTTCACCCAATGACAAAGGCTTTTCCAATAAATATCTATACTCTATATCAATGCTGAATCCACTTTCCTTATTCCTCTATAATCTCTTAACATTTAATCGAACGATGCTTTGACCTGCCATCATTATTTTCACCTACATTGGATCAACACAATCATGTAATCCTCCTCTAAAGACATACTACTTCTCAACATGCCAATCCAACTGCAATATATTTTTCCATTGCAATATAGAGAGTGACAAATGTGTGCTTTATTTTCATAGTGATAATGAAGCATAGGATAAAACAATAAATTTATGACCTCTTTCTATCTTCATCACTCCCTGTATGATTTGATTCTGCAATTGTGCTTCACTATTTGTGTCAAATATAAAAAACATAAATAACTTTTCCATCACCAACTAGAGCATGTTACTACACCAACCGTTTTATTGGGTCTACCGCCATAATTTTTTCCTTTTTATCCTGACTGGATATTCTCTCTCCCACTGATATGTATCTTGTTGTGGTAGTTTTGGATGATCTCTTTATTAGTGTAGCCTTTCACCATATCAACTATATCACTTAACAATGTTAATGGAAATCCATAATTATTAACTCGTAGACCTACTCTCTATGAAGCTATTATAAGGCTCTCAAACTTATCTGAGATGAAATTATTTTTTCCAATTGCTCCCTTTGACACAAGTCCTTCATATTTTGTTAGAGGTAAATCACATGAGATAAAGCATACCTATAATCTCTTATTGTAATAGACTTATTTTGAACTTGTTCCTTAAATTATTATCCTTGGATGGAATAGATCATCTCAATTCCTTGCATAGGCTTACACGTGATCTTGAACTTCGTTGATTCACCAAAGCTTTGATACCATGTTGAAAAATAGAGTGAAAGGGATGCAAGCACTATTTATAAAATATAGTAATTACTTTTGAATATATATTATAGTTATTTTATCTCCATCAAGCAATCAGACTTAAACAATTCAGCCACTAATCATGAAATGATAGTAGAGATCACAAGGTTAAAAATGTTACATGATGTGAGATCATGCGTGTAAGAGAGAGAGAGAGAGATTTTTGAGTGATAAGTGAATATATAAAATGAAAAGTTTCAAGTGTATTTTATACCCAGGATGCCCAATAGACATGCCTTTTTGTAAATTAAATCATGTCTCTTTGTAAATTAAATTCTATTATTTTTTCACATTTACATGTTTACTCATATTTGTTAAAGTGTTAAAGAACTTGTAAATAATGGTGTTTAGTAACTCTTGGTAAGTATATTTATTTATGTTTTGTTCCTATCCTATTCTTTGTGCAAATACCAGCTCAAATTATGCATGTCATAATAAATTATTTATTTGATTTCCTTTATAAACACATCAAGGATTATGATGAGCAACCATAGCTATATTCTTCAACACTATTGAGGCTATGTTTAAAGCCTATTATGGGGATCAAATTATGGAATCTCAAAGCTAAGTTTAGGCCTAGTTTGAAGGTTGAATATTGGTGTTTTAGAGAAAAAAATTAGGTTTGGTTTGTAAAATAGGTTTGGGTGAATTATATGTTGAGTTAAGTTGTATTTGGAAGTTTTTTTTTCTATATTTTGAAGTCTAAATTCAAGTTTGGTTAGTGGCCAATGTTGTAGTCTTCTTATATATAAATTTTTCGTCTGATTTTACAAGTGGCTAAGATCTATTGGAGAACTATTTTAAAAAACATTGTAGGGCCAAGTTTGGTTAAAAAATGTAGTTTTAAGGTATTTGTTAGTTGAAATAGTTGTGATGTTAAGGCAATGATATGGTTGAGATCAGTTGTGGAAAAATATATTGTAAGAAAAAAGATATCATGGATTTTTTTTTATGGTATTAATGTGGGCTACATAAGCTTGGTGTTTAGTGCAAAGGTTGATAGGCCATAGGAAGAAAACTGCAATTTTTTTAAAATCATGTTTGTCTCCAAATCTATTGAAAATACTTGTGTATAAAAATTAAATATAGAATGATTAACACGTGATAGTAGGTGGGAAGACCTTCTCTTTGAACATATAATAATATGAATCAATTATAATTGAAAAATGAAAAACAAGAGTTGAGGAATTTAAAGTGATAGATGATTAGACATTTTTATGATAAAATACAAAGAACTCATATGTAGGAAATCATGTCTCAAGGTCCAAGTCAGGAAGCCTAGTTGAAGAGAAAAAATTTAAGGTGTATAGTTCAAACATTTGTGATTAAGTTTGAAAGAGAAAACATAAGTGTTGCATGGTTATATGGAAACTCACTAAAGAATTTGTTGAGGACTAGAAGTAATTAATGGTTGATCTAGGGAACACCTTGAGGATATAGATTGGTGCCTATAGATTTTTGAGTTAGCACTCAACTTGGGTGGGGGTGGTTAATGTCTCTAGTAGCTTGGTGGCTACATTTATTGAGTTCGTGCTCACCTAGGGGAATGGAAGTGTAACACCTCCTCATTCCATAAAATTTTTTTTCTAAGTTTTAAGTATATCTATCTATATATATATATATAACACCACCTTCTTCTTTTTTTTATACAAGTCTGGAATTGATATTGTTTTATAAGTCATAGAAACCATATCTTCTTAACTGTAATGTCTATTCTACCACCCAATTTTTTTCTAGCTCATAGTTCCACTAACATACTTTTCCACATATATATATATCAATATATACCTAGCCATAATTAGTATTATACAATCATTAGATTTAAATCATTATACCTCATACTTCATTTACTCACTTTGATAACATAAAATATGTATCCCATATTTACACTTAATAAACTCCCCCTTTAAACTATCTACTCGTATGTCCACCTATACATATATGATCTTACGTTAAAAATGAAGATCCTTGTAAATTGGTTCATGGCACTAAGACCACTCCATGTCATACATAACATTATTGCCAAAATGTTTTAATTAGGTTATTCATCTCGTGGACTTGACATATAATGTCGTTCCCTCACCGGTGATTAAAATCTCATTTGACTTTCTCGTTCGCTCAATGATACTGTTGGTATCAATAATTCTGAATGTTTTTGTGTACCATGCCAAATCCAAAAGGGTACGTGTAGCATTGATACAATGGAGATTACCTCTCCTCGAGGCTCACAAGATAGCTTGTGTTTAATCTCAGACAATACTTCTTCATGCCTTGAGTTAATTTGCTTACCTATATGTGTACTACATCGTGCGATCCAATTGAGGGTTTCTGACTTATGGATTTTCATTGTCGATCCTTGTGATGATCACCAATTGGTTGACAAGTGTAGCATCTGAGACGTTTAGGGTTTATTACCTATGCTTTCTATTAAACCCTTCTGAATTTCTTGTTCATTCTTCTCCGAGGTCTTTTCCCTTCCAGGAATTGTTTCTTAGCTCGAACTTCGGTGGTGAGGCACCATCCAAAAGAATTCCAACGTTATTATACTCGGACATAAGGCGTTTCCATCAACCAGGTAACTCCCTGGGTTATCGTCATAATTTTTTTTTGTTATCTATGAAATTGAAGTTGGCTTTTGCTTCGAATTTTCCTGAGCGTCCTTCTCCTACCTCGTAGGTGGAAAATGAGATTCGTTCTGGACAATAATGCATAGAAATTTCTAGTTAGTTACAACCACCATATCCTAGGAATTTCTAGTTTCTTCCTCTCAGAGATTTATGTGGCTTTTAGGGAAACATTATGTATTTATAAGTATCATTTTCATGGTTCAACCTTTTTAATTCTTTAATAGAGGGTATTGATTCGTTGCAACCCACCGAACTTAACTTAGTTTTCATTTTTTCTTGGTTATAATGACTACTTTGGTTCATTTTGTCTTGGCACCGCAAGTCCTGAATGGTAAGTAACACCATTTGACCCATATGCAACATCATTACGCCGAGTTTCTTTATTGAACTTATGGATACGTTCTAAGTTTGAAATTTCCCTTGTGACTAATTAAATTCATAATTATTTTGATTGCAAGTAACCTAGTTCTTCCATTGAATTGTCATTAGCTATGGTTTATAGCTTGATTTGTATTTCCCTACTAATTCAGGGTTACATTCTCCATTTACAGGTTGGTAAAATATTGCTCTTCAACTGTCGACTCTGAAGAACTTATGTTGCTTGAATTTTTCTGCTATTTTTATGAGGGCGAGCCTACTTGGCTATCCTATTTTATAATATAACGAGAACATATATTAACTTTCTCATTTTCCGTTCTAGAGTTTCGACTCGAACTGTTTAATATTTAATTTTGTCACGAAACCATGTTGAATGGCTTTTCTACTTTCTTTCTATTCTCTGCTATACGATTTGGTTTATGTTGTACTAGCTGAGATTTACGTTAACTCATAGCTATATATACATTTTCATAGTGGTCAATATATATATACATTTTTCTATATGGATTTATTTCATGCCTACGTGAATGTACAAAACTAGGTTTTATTTAATTGATTCTATTTATTTTGTGCATGATCTTGGCTCAGTATAGAGCATATAAATCAGTAAGTGGAATTATGTCAAGTTTATCGAATTTATTCTATAAGTGTAATATATGTATTTTTAATATAATGTTTTTCAAAATCTCCAGTCCAATAAAATTTCTTTCGTTTACTACCAAATTTCTAATTATTTAGAAAGTACATTTATGTCAAGTAATATGTAGGAATCCTCATGTTTAACAATTATAAACACCTGTCCATGGATAGTTTATCAAGAATATGTGGACTTCTAAACCACAAAATTTTAATTCTGTTTCAATATAATTTTATAATGGCTAGCTTTCTGTGCATCCAACCTGCATATCAGTCTATAAAATGAGGAAATATTATGCATGAGAATAGACTCGTTTACTAGTTATGAATCTGTCAAGCATATTACTTTCAGTCTTCTGTCCACAGTACAGATATAAAATATACCTGTTAACATTTAATTTCAATTTTAAATTTGCAGACTTTGGTTTAATATATGTATGTGCAGATCTCTAGAGGAATTTTAACTGTTTTAACACCATACAGTCTTCCTTCATGGCCTATTCATATCAACTATAAAATTTATTTACATTATCATTGCTATTTAGGTGATTCCTGTATACTGAAATCAATTATACTTACAAATGTTTAATTTTCTTTCTATATCACATAACCTTATTAGATTGTACCATTACCTAATTGAAACTGGTTTGAAGTATGTCTAGTTTCAATTTTATCCGTTACATGTAAGAGTGTCCTTCTTTCTTTTCATATATGCAATAGTTATCTTATTAGTCCAGAAGAAGATTAAAGTTAAACAACTAAATCATCTTTGGGGTAAGATGTATCCTCAGATTTAAACCAAAAGTGGTTTAGAGACTCTGATGGATTCTCCCAAAAGATTTTATTCCTAGTACTATACAGAGTTGAGAGGATTAATTTATTCAAAATAGTTCTATTAAATGTAAGGAATAACAACTTCAAAATTTTAATCTAAAATACATTTGTAGCCATTAACCATATTTCACAATAACATGTATTTTAACCATTCATAAAAATTTATGGACATACCACTTCTGTAATTGACCAACCTCCCAACCTTAGAGTTCTTCTATCTCCAGAACTCACTCTCGAGCTGAGATCATCTCCTAGAAGAGACCAACCCCAATCTATTTCGGAGTAGCTTATTTAAGCTTATGCTCCCCGAAGCCTGTTTCTAATTCTGCGTCCAGAATTACAGGATGCTTTTATTCCTGTTTGCCTAGGCTTCCCTTATTTAGGGACTTTTAAAGCTTCTTTCTGCTTTTCCAAATTTTTACCTCTTCTCAACTACTCGCCACCTCATTGGGGAAATCTAGATTTTTCCTCAAAAATATAAATTAGAAATAAATTCTTTCAAGGATTTTTGAAATATTTTTGGGGAAAGTCTTAGCCTCTTTCCATACCTCATGGATTTGGAAAGTGATCTCAAAATTCTCATTTGGTCAATATGCACAGAAATGTTTTATTTATTTTTCATATTTAAATAATTAATTACACCCACACAATAATTATCCATTGGTGTCCACTCCCCCTTGGATTTAAGTTCAAATGTCTAACTTGAAAAACATAAAACTAGGGGTATTACATATTCCCCCTCTGAAAACAAACACCGTCCTCGATGTTAACAAATAACTACTAGAGTTCATTTTGAAAACAAATATGGATATCTTTCCATCATCTCAGCTTCTCTTTCCCATGTAGCTTCTTCAGTAGTAAAGTGCTTCCACCGCACCTTTACTCTTGCTACTGTTCAGTTTCTTAATTCAATTTCTTCCCGCTCCAATATTTGAAGCGGCTTTGGAAGGAACTCCCCTTTGGTTCCACATGTATCACATTCCAATCAACAATGTGAGAAGCATCATGTACATATATTTTTAATAACTTTAACATGAAACACATCATGAACTTTAACATGGGGCGGTAGGGCCAACCTATAGGCCACTGGTCGCACCCTTTCTAACACCTCAAAAGGCCCACAATATCTAGGAGCCAACTTTGCACAACTTCCAGCATAAAGTGTGCTCTTTTTTGGTTTAATACGCAGGTACACATGATCTCCCACTTTAAACTCTCGATGCACCCTTTTCTTATCAGCATAGTTTTTCTGTCTATCTTGCGTTGTCTTCATATTTCTTTGTATTTGTTTGACAACCCTTTCCATCTCTTGTAAAGTACCTGACCCCAGCACTAGCTTATCTTCAGGTTGGCTCCAACTTAATGGAGTACGACACTTCCTTCCATAGAGTGATTCAAATGGACTCATTTTGATGGAGGATTGATAGCTCTTGTTATAATTAATTTCAGCTAAATTCAAGTAATCTTCCCATTTTGATGGCCTATCCATTACATATATTCTCAGAATATCCTCCAAGATTTGATTTGTTCTCCCTGTTTGACCATCTGTCTCAGGGTGTTAGGCAGTACTAAAATTCAATTTAGTGCCCATGCCCCCAAAAAGACCTTTCCAAAAGGCGGCTGTGAGCTTAGCATCTCTATCTGAAATAATCATCTTTCGGACCCTGTGTCGCCTTAATATTTCCTTTAGTAATACATCTGCTACTTGGGCTATCCCAAAAGTAGATTTTACAGGTATGAAATGTGAAACTTTTGTTAAAGTGTCAACCATAACCATCACTGAGTCATGATGGTACTTTTTTCTGGGTAACCCAGTTATGAAATCTATAGAAACAGTGTCCCATTTCCATTCTGCAATTGGAAAGGGATTTAAAAGTCCAGCTAGATGTTGATGCTCAACTTTAACTAGTTGACATTCCATGCATCTAGCTAAGTATTCTGCTACATCCTTTTTCATTCCGGGCCAAAAAAAATTCTTTTTCAAAGCTTTCAGCACTTTTTGATATCGAGGATGTCCTGAATATGGTTGTTTATGATATTCATCTAGGATCTCTTTTTTCAAAGACTCTACGTTGGGGATATATAATATGTTATTATAGCAAATTATCCATTTCTGATTTTGGGTATATTCATCCATTTCTTTCTTTAACATTTTCACTTATATATTTTCATAGTTTGGATCTTGATCTGCTACCTTTTTAACTAGTTCTTCTAAATCAAAACTACCACTACTCTGAATGCTGCTTATGTTTTGGCAAGCATTTCTACTTAGCACATCAGCAATTTTGTTTTCTTTCCCTTTGATATGTTTTATGTCCATATCAAATTCACTCAAAAAAGACAGCCATCTGGCTTGTCGAGCATTCAAATCAGTTTGCGAAAAGAAATATTTGAGATTAATATGATCAGTCATCAATGTAAATTTTTTCCCAAGAAGATAGAGTTGCCACATCTTCAAGGCATGAATTACAATAGCCAATTATAGATCATATACACTGTAGTTCTGTTCATGTTTCTTAAGTTTCCTAGACTCATGAAATAACAGAATTTTCCTACAACAAAACTCCTCCCAATCCCTCTCTACATGCATCACTGCATACAACAAAATCTTTGTCAGAATATGCAATTTCCAATATAGGGACTGTAGTGAGTTTTACTTTTAGTTGTTCAAAGCTGTTTTGGCATTTTTCAGTCCACTCAAATTTGGTGCCTTTCTTCTTTAGTGAAGTTATGAGATATGCTATTGGAGAAAATATTTCCACAAATCTTCGATAATAACCTGCAATTCCCATAAATGATCTCACTGCTGAAACATCGGTCGTCACTGGCCATTCTCTAATAGCCTTTATTTTCTCAAGGTAAAAAGCCAATCCTTGTTCAAAAATAATATGCCCCAAGTATTTTCTTTCAAATTTTGCAAAACTATTCGTAACTGTTCTTTGTTCTCTTCCTCACTTTTTGAATAAACCAGAATATCGTGTATGAACACTAGTATGAATTTATCCAAGTACTTGTTCAAAACACTGTTCATTAAGCACATAAACATGGCAGGGGAATTTTTGAAACAAAAAGGTAGGACTACAAATTCGTAGTGACCATACCTGGTTCGAAATGTTGTTTTACTAATATCTTCCTCCTTAATTTTAAGTTGGTTGTAACCAGTCGTCACATCAATCTTAGAAAATACCGAAGCCCCTCTTACTTGATCGAAAAGGTCATCAATTCTGGGCAATGGGTATTTGTTTTTAATTGTCAAATTATTCAATTGATGGTAGACAATGCACATTATGAAGGTTCCATCCTTATTTTTCACAAACAGCACCGGTGCTCCCCAAGGAGACACACTCGGTTTGATGTAACCTTTATCCAGAAATTCTTGCAATTGAATTTTCAACTCCATGAGTTTAGGGGGGCTCATCCAGTAAGGAGATCTAGAAACGGGTGTTGCTCCAGGCATCAAATTGATTGAAAATTCAATCTATCTTTTGGGCAGAAAATGAGGAATCTCATTTGGAAAAAATTCCTTAAACTCTCTTACCACTGGCAAGGTATCTAGCAGGTTTTCTTCAGGTTATTTTCCTAATTCTTCAACATGTACAAAATATACTTGATAACCCTTCCTAGCTGTTCTTTTTAATTGCAGAGCTGATATTTGTCTTATAGAGATTGGTTTTGGTTTTCCTTTGAGTATAAATGGTCTCCCCTCCTCATCTATGCAATGCAAAGTTTTATCCCAATAGTTCATCACAACCTTTCTCTTTTCTAACAAATCCATTCCTATCAGAAAATCATATGAGCCTAAGGGAAGAATTTTTTATTTATTTTTTTCTGAAAATCATCTAATTTAATTGTTGTTTGAGGTAATTTATGAGTTACTTTTCGCTTGGTTCCAGTGACTAGCTGGACCAACCAAGACTACTGAAATTTTTGAGTTTTGAGATTGCATTTCTCTACAACTTGTGGACTAATGTAACTCAAAGAAGAACCTGGATCAATTAAAACTGTAACAGATTGGTCAACAATCTTACCTTCCATCTCAACCATAGTAGCTTGGTGTTCTACTTGTCGATTCTCCAAGGCTGCACTGATAGTATGTATATTCCTCGCTATATAATTTACTGTGGTAGCTTCTTGATCTCTCATAATCATCTAAATATTTCTCTGTGGACAGTCCCTCAACAGATGAGGTTCTCCACAACCCCAACATTTCAAAGCTTCCCGCATTTTGACTGCTCCCTCTTTCTTATTATCCCCATATATTTGTTTTAAACCAACTTGAGACTGAGTAGTTTGACTTTCCTTGGGTTTGTTAAATTTGTTCCACTGATGATCCCTGCCAAAGTTCTTCAAGTAAGCTGGTTTCTTTTTATTCCCTTTGAATTCACTCTTATTTACCCAGCTTTTCCCATGTTCACCCTTTCCTTTAAACTGCTGGTAGCATAATCTAGCTTTCCTCACTGCTTCATCCATAGTTTTTGGGTTATCGAACTCTATTTTTTCCTTGTACATAGTAGGAAAACAGTTCAAAAACCGTTGTACCTGTAATATTCTTAATTAGCGAAAGCTAATTATAATATTCAATTTTGTATAGTTTGTTGTAAATGTTGTCATTGATGGCAAAGGAGATGACAAAGGAGGAGCACTTGAAGCATCAGTCAAAGAAGTAGCAGAGGCACCAAAGAGAGCAGCAGATGTAGAGAAGTTCGAGAAACAGAGGCAGAGGCAGAGGCAGAAAATACAGAGGAAGAGATGAAATGGTCATGCAGTAGAGGCAGAGGTCGAGTAGCAGAGGCAGATAGGCAGAGGTAGAGGCAGAGCCATTACAAGACCAGACTTTATTAAAAAGTAACCTAAGAGGTTATATATATATATATATATATATATATATATATATATATATATATATATATACGTGTGTGTGTGTGTGTGTGTCTATGTATATATATATATATATTGGTGCTGGACTATATGTTTAAACAAAGAGCAAAGTATATATATATATGCACAACGCACTATATACGAAGTACCATAAGGTGGGACCCCTCTACAGAAAATTATGAGAATCATTACCCAGTTGGAGGATACATTAAAGAGGAAGCAGATGCCTATATATATGCAGCGCCTTATTTATGTTGTGCCTTATGCACAAAGGTCCAAGGCACACACACACACACACACAGATATATATATATATATATATATATATATATGTATGTATGTATGTATGTATGTATGTATGTATGTATGTATGTATGTAGCATAATATCTAAAGAACCAAAGGTTCTATCAAAGGAAAAGTACCATATGGTGGGACCCTCATCAATTGCATCAGAAAAAGGTTGGCAGCGGATCATATGAACAGAAATTTGCGATTGGAGAACGTCAGAGCACTATATTAAAATATTGCATTTGTGATGAAGTTCTGGACCCGATGGGCTTCTAAATTGTGATTCATACATGCTTAAGTTCCAACATCAAAGTAGGTCATCGCATCGGCATTTCAAGGTGAACAGTGACTAATCGCATCGGAGAAGGAGTGATACATCGCATCGTAAGTTCGGCGAAGTGAGCCTGTAAGAGAATTTTATGTATTAACATGACCTCTTAGCATTATATCGGCAGAGGTTACATAAGTTACATAACACGACAGTGCATATATATAAAAATTCCTTATTATAATTATAACAATGTTACCGATGAAATAGGTAACCTCATTGTTACCTACTTTTTGAAGTATCAAGAAAAACGCCTGATTTTGAAAAAGTGGCGATGCAGAATCAAGAAAAAAAAAATTGAGCATGTTTTTGGCACTTTAAGTTTTTTTCATTTGGTTTATTTATTTATTTATTTATTTTTTTAAGTGATGTTTTTTATGTCGATTTTGAATAGTGGTGGTGTATCATCACCAACGTTTTTTTATAGGATTGATTTTGACACTATAGATTTTCTAAAGTCTTCTTCTTCTGTGCGATGTTTATTTTTAAGTGCATTTATGTACTTGTGTTTTAAAAATAAAAAAATATTTTTTTTTTTAAATAAAAACTTGTAATGATATCTTCACTTTTTCACATACATAAAAGATGGAAAAAGGGTCAATATTCTAAAGTTTATATTTTCTACATGTTTATGTATTGTTAAATAATTTTTCAATGCACATTAAAAAATTGTCGCTAAAAAACCAATATTTTGAACCATATGAGAAAAAAATACAATTTTTCAATATAAATACAATGCAAAAAATACACTTTTACACAGTTTTTGTTGGAAAAAACATGTTAAATAAACTAATTTTTTGGGAGAATCTTAACTAAAAAACTTAAGAAAACAACATTTTTATTGAATTTTATGTCAAAAAATAATAGCAATCACACGTTTTTTGCAAAAAAAAGGGTTATTCTCATTAAATATCAAAGTCTAAACATTACAAGTAAAACTGATTAATAATTCTAAAAAATAAGCTTTGTTTGCAAGCATAACTTAAACATCATCAACAATATCAACTAATACATCTTCAACATTATCTAGAACAGCATTGATGGTTTCTTCCGTAGCATTTTATTCTTCAATTTTGATCATTGTCGTCTTCTAATGGATCTTTCATGTCAGCAAATCTTCCAAAGTGTCTCTTTCCAATCATTCCATATAATGGTGGTTGAGGTTCCTTTGCTTTTTTTGCCACATGTGATTCATTAAAATCTCCTTTCCTCAAACCAACTTCTTGCTTCACATCTGAAAGGAATTTAAGAGCGTTAATTCTTTGTTGAATAAATTTGCATTGAACTGGGTCTTTCTCAATGGAAATGCAATTTCTTCCTTTTAGTAGACAACATGCTAGTGTTGTACCTAATCATCAAGCACAAAAAAAATAAGTAAGAAAATTAGTATGGAGACATAAAAAGTAAAAAAGACAATATTTTAATTTAAATTTGTATAATAAAACTTACCTAAACCTGAGAATAAATCCAAAACCCATTCTCCTTCTTTTGAACATAGATCTATAAGATAGTTAATCAATGCTCGTGGTTTTTGATAAATGTTAACTATATCTCCTTTTGTATCTTTATCCTCATATGTTAGTTTTCTTACAACTGCATCATAAACCAATACTTGACTATGACTCTTCCCATCTACTCGATTCATAATAATATGCTTATAGCTATCGTCTTTTGTCCAACATTTAACATGGATGAACTCATAATCATTTATAATAGGATGATATTCAGAAGAAACAATATTTTACTTTTTCCTGTAACATAACATAGTAAAATTTCAATTAAATTTTACATGAATAAAAAATTTTAGGAGGAATCAAACATACAATTTCAAAATCTTACCATGTAAGTTGCATCCTTGAGTTTACTTTACCCTTGAAGCTTGTTAATAACATTGGAAACTGTGTGTCTGAATGAAATGTCACAAATCGCCAAAGTGGTGATGTTGTCACTTCTTGAAAACCCGTAACCACTTTACTAAAAGCTTGATAAGTATATGGTTTTCTATCATATTCAATGCCTGGGAAATTGAAACCATGACCTGCAATAACTAGGCCATATTCCCTTTTAGGTATTAGTGATGCAATGTCTTCACAGTCATCTTGTATTATTTGATATTGGACACTGTCGAGCCCATTCCAAATGTAATGATTAAGAGTAGGATCTAGTTCAACATTCATAAGACGCTTCCTTCTCATGTTCTCCATCTTAATTTTTTCAATAAATCTTTTGAAAGTACCTGGTACTCCAATTCCATCCTTCTTCGACATATTTAATGAAATAAATATATATATATAGATATGTATAAGTAATAAAATAAAAATAGTTTAAATATGAATAAAATGAATTTATAAGTCAACATATCTTATTGAATGCAATATAAAACTCTTTTAGTGTTGATGTAGAACTTGCTTCTGGGTAGTTGCGTACAACATCATCCCAACTATCTTCATTCAACATATTAACCATGTGTTCTTGTATTTTCAAAAAAAAATTCTGACTGAATAAATAAAGTTAAAAGCGTTAATATATTGACATGTATAACAAATTCTACCAACATCATTATGTTTTATTTAAAAGAAAATTATAATGAAAGAAAAATAGAAAATAATTCAAGAATTTTACTTTTGAAATTTTGAACACATTTCTTCCATTGATAATTCACCCGGCTTCACACAGGCTAATACTGCTTTGCCTAATTTATCATCCTTCACACATTGCATTGTTCTCCAAGGTGTAATAGTCATATCCTCTGGAAGCTGCTTCATTTCAGAACCCCCATTACTGTTGGTACATATTATGGGTTTACTCTTTCTAACCTTTTGATTTTTTATGGAAATATTCTCCCACCGATCAAAAATCTCATCAATCAAATCCCATACCTCCCCAGTTCTAAATGCTAACTCTAAAATGTTATCTCTGCCTCTAAAGAGATTTGAATTCAATTTTCCATATTTTTCTTTTTTTTCATTAATTTGATAACCTGTTTCCATTAAACATTCCTTTCGAAATGCTACACTAACTTGTGTCTTATCCCCACCACATTTTTCTATGAATTCATTATGAATAAATCCGACCCTTTGGATGAAAGTCATTTTCATTCTGTACTCATTATCTGCATTATGATCCCATGCCAATAACTTTGATTCTATTTCTGTTAAGCCAACGTAAATGATGCATTTCACTGTTTGAAAAAGATAGTTATTGGGATATTCTGCAATCAATTGTCTCTTAGCCTCTATCGAATGGTTCCCTCCAATTACATAATATTTATAATCAAAACATTTTGTCTTGTCAAATTCTTGTTTGTTGGGAACCTGACATGGATCGACAAGAACCACATAATCCACCACATGCACATATGGATTGAACCTGAACAATGTTTTCATGTTATGTACATGTAGGTTATGGGCCTTTCTAATTTGATATTGAGATTGTCCTTCATATCGGCCATAAAATTAGTTAACATTAAGCTCAATTTTTTGGCCACCAAGAATTAATTTATTCTTCCTCAACTCTTGTCGAATAGCATTTTGTTTTGTTTTAATAATGCCATCCTCTAACTCAGCACCTGGTCTTATGATTTCTCTTCTTTCATGAGGGCTTTCAATTTGTTCTTCACTGCTGCTCACAACCTTTACAGGTTCACCAATATTTGATTTCCTAGTCTTATTGGATAACATATCTGTTTTTTTATAAACAAGCTCTCCTTCATGAGGTAAAAGAGAGACATCTTTGGCAATTTTTATTTTTGGTGTCTGATCTGTTTTCTCCTTTTGCACAATAGTTCTCATCTCCTCCTCACTAATTCTATCATAATTTTCTATTTCATGTTCGACACCTTCAAAAGAAACATGCTTAAGCTTACTAGATTGACCCACTTTAGTGACTCTTGGTTGATCCCCTCTTTGTACTGTTGCATTGTCACAAGCTATTTCTATTTGCTTCAATCTCCTTTCCTCTGCTTGTCTTTGTGGAAAGTTTTGATCACATACATAACATTTGGCACCAACATATAAATACAATCAAACATGTTTGAAAGACCTGGAAAAAAATCCTATGAAACAAAATAAAACATGTCAATGATCAATCATTTATAAAAAATTGAATCATCCTTACAATAATGCATAGAGGAAATAAAAATAAGCATACTTACAATGTTTTCTTTTTTCTTTCTAAGTGAGACTAATTCTATTAAGTGTAAAAGTACTATTACAAAACTGCCACAACTGCTGCTATGAAAACTAGACAGCTGGGGTTCATAAGCAAGTTGTTCTCAAGAAACCTGGATCGCCCACAGCGGGAAACCGATCCTAAAAACATAAATATCTTGGCCGCCCATGATAGGGAAACCGGATTTAAGTTTATGCAAGACATAGAGACAGTAACATATAAACTGAAAACATATATCAGCCATACTGGCTGACATCTAAAACAGTAAAACACAAAAGCTCCAACAGTAATTGAGCAAGGAGACCTGGGGAGAATACTGAATGCGCGCCTTGGGTCATCCATCATGCTCTGAAGACATCGGCTCCTCAACAATTCTGCACCCATATTCATCGTCATTGCTGCTGTTTGCCATGCCCGCTTGACTATCAACCTTCAGGTCTTGGTTCTCAGCAACAGAAATCTGCCCAGTTTGAAGAGGGAGGATGGAGCAGGGGGCGCGGGGAGGAGAAGGAGGAGCAGGACGGTCGGGAGCAGAATGAGGGATTTATTCACGGAGGGAGACAGTTATGAAAGCTATGACAATGGAGTCGATAGAGGTACAGTGAAAGCGAAGCTCAGCATTCTGGGTAGTTTTCCTGATGGTGGACCCCAAATGCCCTCTGTCAGGTGGAATGGGCTGACTAGGAGGAGGAGAAGGGCCAAGTGGAAAGGGCTGACTGGGAGGAGGAGAAGGGTCAGGTGGAATGGGCTGAATAGAAACGCGACCGGGAGCACAAGCTCGCCCACATCCTCTGCTGACATTGCTCGAATTCTCAGCTTCCCGCCCACGTCCTCTGCCCCTGCCTCTGCGCAAAGCTGGCAGAGGAGTGGGTTCATCACTTTCAGAGGAAGAGCTCAAATCAGAAGAGGGCGAGGGAGGAATGACAGAGGCCTGACCCCGACTAAGTCCACGCCGACAGCGCATCCGCTGCCTGAGGAAAGGCATGGAGAGGAGAAGGTGGCGCGAGCGAGGCAGGTCGATGGAGGAGACGGAGATGCTGTGAGTGATGGGACGACGTCCAGGGTGGTGCGAGCAAGGCGAGACAATAGAAGAGACAGTAGCCCTGTGAGCAGAGGGGCAACGACCATGGGAGAGCAAATGAAAGTCAGAAGGAATCAAAGTACCTACAAGAAGTTCGACAGAGACGCCAGGCGGGGCAGAGACGCTGCAGAAGGGGCTGTTGGTGAAGTGAATTCCCTGTAGCGTCTCCAAGCAGGCCAGAATACAGCATCGACGCCCAGTCTGAGTTTTAAAACTGGAATCGGCAAAGCCAGGAGGGCAATCACTGTGAAGGGGAGTCAGAGCTCTCCCATGGCTGCTCCTGTCATGCTCGCCATCCATTGTGAGAGCCATCAACCAAATGACCGCCATATACATCAGCGCCGAGGTGCAATAACTCCAGAGCTGGTCGACCCGAGGCGTATTAATATCGCCTTTAAGTCTAATGCATGAGGCCATGTGGGCATCCGATGCGAACTCCGTTGGGAGCTGCGCAGGGACCCATGTCTCTTCAGTCCGCCACCTCATCCGCATCCGAAAAGCATACTTACAATGTTATTTGCAATGTTTCTTGATATTTCTTCAAAAAAATTTGAAGATATTTCATCTGTGTCATACTTGAGGATTGATAGACGATATCTAACCTTCTCACGTTTCTGATCCTTCCTTGCAAGAACATAAATAATGTTTGTATTCGGGACCATACATATGTCTCGTACTCTGCCCATCACATCATATGGCTCATTTAAGTCAATCATACCACAAATCAGATAGATGTGTATATCAGCCTCCATTTCACTGTCTTCAAGATACCATGAGAAATCGGTTTTATCTATTTCCTCGGCGTTCTTCCAATCAGAAATAAGCTTTAATGAACCTGGTGCCCCACTTGCTTGAATTTTATTAGTGTGTGCAACAATATCCTTATTGCGTCCAATAGTGTCCATAGTGCGTTCAGCTGCAACTTTAGATTTGGGAGTTGTATCCATAGTGCGTCGAGCTGCAGCTGTAGATTTGGGAGCTGCTGCCGTAGATTTGGGAGCTGCTGCCCTAGGTGCAGAAACATTCACAGAAATCTTTTTTGATGCCATTTTCCTGATATATATATATATTAGTTAATGGAAAAATATTGCGGATAAAATAAATTTAATAAACAAAATTTATTTCTAAAACTAAATAGTTTGAAATTAAAGCAGTAAAATTAACTATAAAAAATTTCATTTAAAAACAAAATATTATAAATAATATGTATATATATCTATATAATATTTTTTGAATACATTTTATAAAAAACTTAAAAATGTGTTTAAATTGTATAAAATAGTTTTAAAAAAAACTAGTATTTTCAAACTTCAGTTTTTGTTTAATCTTAAAAAAAAAAAAATTTACTAACTATTTATAACAAATCTTATAATATTATATATAATTTTGTTTTTTTAATTGTATTGTTATATAGTTTTTTTTTTAATTAATTTATTATATTGTTATATTAAAACAAATGTTTTTTTTTAATTTATTATATTGTATTTTTTTTTAATTATATAATGTTTCAAAACAAAACATAATGGTTGTTTATATATATATATATATATTTGTTATATTTTGAGATTTTTAACAATTATTACTTAACAATGTTTTTATTATATTATATAACAATTTTTTTATTATTTTTATATATAACAATGTTTCTATGAACTTTCAATTGTTTTATTAAAAAAAATTATTAAAAAAATAAAAAAAATTTAAAAAATAAAAATAAAAAAATTTAAAGAACAAAATAAAATAAAATAAAATCAAAATTAAAAAATGTTTTACCAAAACAAATTATTAAAAAAAAAAAAAAAAAAACCAAAATTAAAAAAGGTTTTATTAAAACAAATTAAAAATTAAAAAATTAAAAAACAAAATTAAAAAAAAATTAATAATTAAAAATAAAAAAATGAATGGCTTTGATTTATTGATTTATTTATTTTTTTAAATTTTGTTCTGAATTGGCCCTCTGCGGGCCGTGAGGGCGGTTAGGCCACCCCCGTGATGCCGCCCGGCCGGCCCACAGCGCCCGCCGGCGGGCAACATCCCGGCCACGGCGTCGGTCGGACGGGCGGCGCCACGGTGGCGGGCTCTGCCGCGCTGGGTGGGCTCTGCTACGCTGGGCGCGGGGGGCCGGCCGGACGGCGCCACGGGGGTGGCCCAGCGGGGGTCGTGAGGCCGGTTGTGCCACCCCCATGGCGCTGCCTGGACGGCCTCCGGTGCCCGCGGGCGGGGTCTGCCACGTTTGTTTTTGTTTTTTTATTTTTTATTTTTTATTTTATTTTTATTTTTATTTTGTTTTTTAATTTAATTTTTTTATAATTTCGATTTTTAATTTTTTTTTTATATAATATAATTATTAAAACTTTATTTAATAATAATAATAATAATAAAAAAAAAAAAAAAAAAAAAATGTTACCCGGATGCGGGTGATGGCTGTCGACAAAGGAATTCGGGCCGGCGCGTGCCAAACCCATATGGACGCCGGCCATCTGCATTCAATACACTCTGGCTGTATTAACTCCAAGGCACACCACCCTACTTGGCATTCAAGCCGGTGGGGAAGCCAAGGACTCTCGTATTACTCTCTGCCGTCCTCCTCCTGCAGGAGCTTAACCGCCTTCTCGATGCTTCGAAGCTGCATTTTGCCTTACTTCTGGGCTGCTACAATGCTTATCTCCATTGCGCCTCTCGGCTCTGGCTGTTCTCAGGAAGCCACGATAGCCAGCACTCGAACTGCCTTGGGAAGAAGATGTAGCATCCACTGCTGCGTGGAATTCACACCGGGCTCTCATTTCTCTCAGAGCTCTTTCTGCCTTCTTGCAGGTCCGCCTCTGAACTTCACGCCCAGCACGTCTCTGCAAAATTCGCAGTGCTTCTCTCCGCCATTGTTGCATTCTCCTCGCTTGATCATGCCTAGGCTTAGGCACCGGCTCAGATGCCGCAGAGGCAGCACCCGAGCCAGGTCTGCCTCCAGGCGTCGGTCTCCCTCCATCTCTGGCTCTCCAGTCTCGGTTTCTCCTCAGCGCGCTTCCCTTCGCGCCTCGAACAGGCGCCGCACCATGCCGCCCCATCGCCCTCCCTCTCCTCCGCCTGGTCCCCCTCTTCCCCCTTCACCCACTGAACCTCGAGCTGCTGAAGCTGCCCACCTTGCTAATCCTGAGACGGCCCTGTTCCACTTTCCTTACCACACCTCTCAGCCCGCCTCACCTCTCAGCCCATGGTGGTCGCCACAATTACAGTGAAGTTCAAGGAGCTCCCTCAGTTCGGTTCTTCTTCAATTTATTTGGGTCCTCAGCTCCGCCCTCCTGTAGCTGACCGTGCTCTCCGCTCAGAGGTGCAGACAGGCTCACGCGAGGCAGAGGGAGACAAGCAGGGTGGCAGCAGCACTGGTCGCCCAAGCATGCACATGGCGCAGAACGACGGAGCTGCAACAACAAATCACGCCCAGGACGATGAGGATTATGAATTTGGATGCCGTATCGAAGAAGAATCCCCCTCCGATGATTATGGTATTTAGAATTCTCATTTTTTTTGACTTTTTCATGCCAGAGTTTTGGTCCAGATGGAATATTCAGAATCTCTGGCCTGCGAGCCTATATATTCACTATTATTGTCATAGGTCTCAGTTAACTGAAAGTCCAAAATGCTACACTTATAATGTCTTTTGTGCAATGTTGGTTTCCTCCTGTGAGGCAGCAAACAAACTCCTATCACGCTGGTTTCCCCCTGTGGGCAGCGCCTATTTTGTTATTTTGCTGAAACTCATCTGGCCTGAGAAGGCTCACCTCTGTATGTACCATATTTTCTTACAGTAATAGAACTTAGTCTTATTTAGAAAAAAAAAAAATAATAAAAAAAATGTTAAAAACATCAAAATATAACAAATAAAAAAAAAAAAAACAATTTAGTAAATCACAACTATGTTTGGTTTCTAAACATTATATAATTAAAAAAATAAAAAAATAAATAAATAAATATTTGTTTTAATATAACAATATAATAAATTAAAAAAACAAGAAAACTATATCACAATACCATTAAATATATATATATATATGTGTGTGTGTGTGTGTGTGTGTGTGTGTGTGTGTGTGTGTGTGTGTGTGTGACAAAACAATAAAGAAAAAAAAATTAAATATTTAAAATTAAAAAAAATAAAACTAAGATTTAAAATTAGAAAAATAAAATAAAATAGAATATAAAATAAAAAAATTCTCAAAAAAAGAAAAAGAAAAATTTAAATAATGAAATCACTCATATATTTATGATAAAAAAAAAAACCAAATAAAAAATGTTATAATATTTTTTTTTTTTTATGTGCATGGTCGTTTTATCGATTTTTCTGTCTAGATGAACCTATAAGTCTTAAAAAAGAAAAAAAAAATCTAAATTTTTTTCCTTAAAACCCAAAAAAATTTAGTTTTTTTTGCATTTTCTTCATTAAAAAAATAAAAAAATAAAGGTTTTTGAACCTAAATACCTTAAAAAAGTAGTATTTGGACACAAAAAAACTATAGAAAATTAGATTTTCCCCAAAATCATCTTTAAATTGACAGAATAGAGGAAAACTGACCTTTCAAATGCAAAAATCTGTTGTCACCAATGCCAACACAACACCTCCACAAAATTACGAATAGAAACACAATGCCTCCAATGCCAATGCAATGCCGTCACGAAGTTACCAATGCCAATGCAACACCTCCACAAAATTACCAATAGCGACACAACGCCTCCAATGCCAATACAATGCCTCCACGAAGTTACCAATGCCAACGCAACACCTCTAGAAATTTTCTCTAACAAATACCAGAAAACTTGATGTGATGTGATGAATAGAAAAAATCATTCCTTTTAAATAGCGAATATTGTCTGATTGGTTTACTGTTTAACGAATGTGGGATTAAAATTTCAAATTTAAAATAATTACATTTAGTTTATTATAGTTCATACTATAGTTAAAATACTTATTATTTGCATGTAGTTATCAGAGTTAATATTTTATTTAATATTTACATGTACTGAATGTTGAATAATTCAAATATAATCTTAGATTAAAAAATTAAATTTGAAATACTTACATGTAGTTAATTATATTTAATATTATAGATAAAATAGTTAATATTTGCATTTAGTTATCATAGTTAATATTTACATGTAATCAATGTTTAAAATCATGGGATTAAATTTTAAAATCTAAAATATGTACATGTAGTTAATTATAGTTAATATTATAGTTTAAATAGTTAATATTTACATGTTATTTTTGTAAATATTTACATGTAGTCATTATAGTTAAAATAGTTAATATTTGCATGTAGGTGTTATAGTAATATTATAGTTAATACTTACATCTAGTCAATGTTAAATCATTCAAATAAAAACATTATTTTATTTTGGAAGGCATCCATTATAGAAATATTTTGTCGATATTTTGAATATAAATATCGGTAAAATATTTCAACATAAACAGTTTATTAAAAAAACGTTAAATACATTTTTTGACTAATATTTGTACAAAATATTTGAAATGAAAATTTTGGAGGGAAAATTTTTCGTGAAATTTTGTGGGGGGGAATTTTGGAGGGAAATGTTTTCACAAATTTTTTTGGAGGGAAAATTTGGAGGAAATTTGGAGTCTTCAAGCTATATATTGTAAGTGGGAGAGGAATTTGTATAATTCAACCTATTCTTGTTGAAAGCCATGGTTTCTTCTGATAGCGAATTTTTTCTTTCTAGAACATCAACATCTTCGTCACGGAACAACTCTATTCAGAGTGATAAATATAACGGGAGTTCATTCACCGTGAATAGAGAGTCAAAAAATCGACTTGGTCGTTATCCTAAAGAAGATGAGAATAAAATTGATGAGATGCAGCAAAATGAAATTTCTGTAAATCGAGCGCCAGTTATACCAGTTACTCTTAATCCTAAGGATTATGAAAGCAACAGTGATGAAGGGCATGATGAAGAATTTCCAAAGTCAAAAGTATCACTTAGTCCTAATCCCAAGGATTATGAGGACACCATTGATGAAGAGGGAGATGAAGAATATCCACTTCAGTCTAATCCTAAGGATTATGCGAGAACAACAAATAAAGAGGGGAATGAAGAATCTGTAGAGTCAAAATATCCACTTTCTCCTAATCCTGAGGAGTATGCCAACACCACTGATGAAAAGGGGGATGTAAAATTTCTAGAGTCAAACTATCATATTTGTCCTAATCGTAAGGATTATGCGAGCACCACTGATGAAGAGGGGAATGATAATGTTTCAAAGTCAAAACATCCACTTTGTCCCAATCCTAAGGATTATGCCAGCACCACTGATGAAGAGGGAAATGAAAAATTTACAGCGTCAAAATTTCCACTCCATCCTAATCCTAAGGATTATGCAAGCACCACTGATGAAGAGGGGGACGAAAAAATTCCAGAGTCAAAATTTCCACTTCGTCTTAATCCTAAGGATTATGTCAGCACCACAGATGAAGAGGGGAATGAAGAATTTGCAAAGTCAAAATATGCACTTCGTCCTAATCCTAAGGATTATGTCAACACCACTGAGGAAGAGGAGAATGAAGAATTTGCAGCGTCAAAATATCCACTTCATCCTAATCCTAAGGATTATGCCAGCACCACTGATGAAGACGGGGATGAATTTCCAAAGCTATTATTTTCACTTCATCCTAATCATTACGATTATAATTTAACCACTGATGAAGGGGGGGATGAAGAATTTCCAATAAATATAGATTCAAGGCATTCACTTATTCCTAATCCTAAGGATTATGAGAGCTTCAGTGAGGAAGGGGAGGGGCAGGATGAAGAAATTATAGTGAATACAAATTCAAATCTTCCACTTATGCCTAATCCCAAGGATTATGAGAGCACCACTGAGGAAGGGGAGGATGAAGAGTTTCTTGCAAATGATAATTTTAGAGGCACAGATCTGAATATTGCATTTTCTCCAAGTAACCATTTCAAAGACACTCATGGTGATGAATAATTGAATCCTCCCAGGGAAGAATTTGAAATCATGGGTCAAGATGGTGAAGAATTTCTTTTGAGTCAGGGTTACAAAAGTGCCGATGATTCTTGTGAAATGTTTTCTTCAACTGATGATGGTAAAGAAAATTTTCCACGCAATGATATTGATGAATTTCTTAACTATGTTGAGGATGATGATAGTGGGGATAACATTCCTCCTAATGGTGATGAAACTACTTTTACAAAGGATGATGGAATGATGAAGCCATTGCAAGAAAATATTGCAACTAGGAGTAGGAGTATACCTTTTCATGTCAATCCCAAGCATTCCAGTTATACAAGGGCGAGGACAAAATATCTCACGACAAGAAGTTTTGTTGTTCATTTGATTTCAAGTGAATGTTGTCGAAGGGATTGCTTGAAAAATATGGATTTCAACTTTTATTTGGAGAAAAGGAAAACATATATGTCAATGAATAAAAGCATGCAAAATTCATATTTAGTGGGTTGCATGCAATCTACACTAGCAGGTTATGATTATCATATTGGGAATGTACTGCTTTGCAGAAAGGCATTCAAAATGTTGTATTCAATTGGTAATTGTCGTTTGTCAAGAATCCAACATAGAATGGAAAGGGATCCCACATATTATTTAGAAGCACGTTATAAACGGGAGGTGGGGCCATTTGCAAATACTGCTAAGACATGGATGAAAGACTTCTTTTCAAATCATGGAGAGTGTATGCCAAATAAAGACACAATACATATTCTAGATAATTTCTCGAGACGAGAAATATTCATGTTATACAAATATTATGCAGAAGCTGTTGAATGAATTGGTAATTTTATTACATATTCTTATTTTACAAGGATATGGAAAATTGAATTCAACAATGTTCGTATTCCTAAGAAGACAAGGATGGGGACTTGCAGCACATGTGCTTCTCTATTTGGAAGGTTTTTTTCTATATTTTGAATTCTAAATTCAAGTTTGGTTAGTGGCCAATGGTGCAGTCTTCTTATATATAAAGTTTTCGTCTGATTTTACAGGTTGCTAAAATCAGTTGGAGAACTATTTTAAAAAACTTTGGAGGGCCAAGTTTGGTTAAAAAAAGTAGTGTTAAGGTATTTTTTAGTTGAAATAGTTGTGATGTTAAGGCGATGATATGGTTGAGATCAGCCGTGGACAAATATATTGTAAGAAAAAAGAAATCATGGATTCTTTTTATGGTAGTAATGTGGGCTACATAAGCTTGGTGTTTAGTGAAAAGGTTGATAGGCCATAGGAAGAAAACCACAATTTTTCAAAAATCTTGTTTGTCTCCGAATCTATTGAAAATACTTGTGTAGAAAAAATAAATATAGAATGATTAACACATGCTGGTAGGTGGGAAGACCTTGTCTTTGAACAATAAATAATCCGAATCAATTATAGTTCAAAAATGAACAACAAGAGTTGAGGAATTTAAAGTGATAGATGGGTAGACCTTTTTATGATAAAACACAAAGAACTCATATGTAGGAAATCATGTCTCAAGGTCCAAGTCAGGAAGCCTAGTTGAAGAGAAAAACTTTAAGGTGTATAGTTCAAACATTTTTAATTAAGTTTGAAAGCGAAAACATAAGTGTTGCATGGTCAGATGGAAACTCAGTAAAGAATTTGTTGAGGACTAGAAGTAGTTAATGGTTGATCTAAGGAACACCTTGAAGATATAGATTGGTGCTTATAGATTTTTGAGTTAGTGCTCAACTTGGGTGGGGGTGTTTAATGTCTCTACTAGCTTGGTGCCTACATTTATTGAGTTCGTGCTCACCTAGCGGAATGGAATATCTTGTAGGTTTGTGCCTACGAAACTTTTAAGTTGGTGCTTAATTTTTATAAGGAAGTTTAAAAAATATTTACAAAATAATTTTATAGAATTTTTTCTTATCAAAATGTATTTGTTTCATTATTTATCTACATCAAATGCTTGAAATTATAAATTAAGTTAAAAATAATGAAATATTGATTCACTCCCCATATTAGTATTTCAAAAAATTGGTATCAGTGTGAGTACTTTTATGGATAACCTAATAATGGGATGTCAGATGTTACAAAAATCGATGGAAAAGTTAATAATGAATTATGCCAAATCCTTGAAATAAATCTTCTTGATGGGCCTGAATACAAAATGTTTTAAAGGATATGAAGACAATCAAAATAGTCAATGAGATATTGAATAATTTTACACCATATAATTTGAAATGGTATTTTTTGTTGTTGAAGAAAAAATAGTCATGATTGGAAAATAAAATATAAGGCATAAAGAGTGCTTGAAAATTGTTTAAGTGAGTATTCATATCATTGATGAAACAAAAATTGACCTCCTTACATGTCAAATAAAGTAAGTAGAAAATATAGAAGGAGTCATGTCAAGTTAGAAAAAGGAAAATGTTGAGGATTATAAGAAGCTAGTAGAAAAACTTGATCAAAAAAAGAAAGAGAGAGAAAATGTTTGAACAAGTCATTTATTTCGGGATTAAACTAGAAGATGGTAAGAAAATAAAATAAGTGATGAAAATCAACCTGAATGAAAAAATAAGAAAATTGTGAGATGCTTGAAGCATAAATTGTGTCATTAAAAAATGAAGTAGACAAGCTCAACAAGAACTTCAAAATTTCTCAAATGTTGGATGATATACTCAACAGTCAAGTATCAACATATGATAAAATAGGTGTTGGTTATGTGGGAGAGATTTCATACACAGAAGATGAAATTATTAGGTAACCAAAAAATAAGACTAAGGAAAAAAATGAAGTTCATGCTAATATTACTCAAATCCTCAACCATAATCTAAGGAAGGGAAGAAATTAGGAAGATCTTCGAAGAGATATTACACATAGAAGATGTGTTTATGCCCTTAAGAGGTCCCTATACAATACAGGTAACAATGAAATATGAGAAAATGGTTAACAAAGAGTTGAGTCTTAGCCAAATTATAACAACTTCAGAAGAGCTACTTCCACAAGACAATCCTTCTCATGAAGGTATCAAACTATATTTATTGGAATTTATTTTTCATGCAAAATATTTAGACATAAAGCTAGAAATTGTAGAGCTTATGACACATATTATTATAGAATACCTTACGAAAGCTCTAGAAGAGAAATTGTAGGGAATATAATCAAAGGTTCTAATGCATAAAGTAGTAGAAATAATAATTCATTTCACCCTTTATTCAAGTATAGTATAAAATTCTACAAATGCCAAAATTATGGGAATATAGCACATGACAGCATAAGCATAATGATATGCTCTCTTAAACAAATCAAGGAAGAATATATCTCTACTGGGCATCAGGAGAGATACACCAAGGGGTAGAGAATAAAAAAATAAGGGACAAAGATGTATTTTTATGCTCAAGACATAGGTATTTTGGCGGGATGAGAACTTATAAGTTATGCATTATATCAATGTAATGTATAAGATCTAGCTACTGCATTGATGAAAGAATTAGGTACTACCTCATCAATTAACAAAAAATATGTGAACTTTATATCTTCAAAGGATGATTGAGAAGCATGAGAGATCCCAAGAGCCTTCTCGAAAAAAATATAAATAGAGGAAACATAAAGGTAGAGAAGATGAGGAGCATAACAAGATACTTGTGGATGGATTTCTCTCTAAACATAGGGAAATCATTGGATAAGTATGAGGTTACCACTAACCAAAATGGAGGTTTCAATCGCAATGGGTTCTAACAATCATTAAACTCTAGGAATTGTCGAACAGATTCTAAAGATTACTTTGCAATGCATTAGGAGAGATGAGGAAACTATGGAAATATAAAAAAACATTGTTATATGATTGTATGGGAATCTATAAAACAAAATTCATGTTTCAAACCATATTTATTTATTAATGACCATTCGTGATGTTTACGAAAAAGTCAGAAGATGGATTTTTTTATTTAGATGTTGAATCAAAATAATAATTAAATATATAACTATTGCACTTATTTGTCTTGAACTAATGACACTTAAAATGTATACCATGGATCTTGGTAAACGTTTGGAAGGAGGACGTAATTTTGTGGAAAATAAATCTATTGTCTTTATTGATCAAACCTGTATTATGTGATAATTTTGGGCTAGTTCATTTGAGGTCTACAATATTATTGAACATCTAGGAAAGGTGGCACAAAGGTCATGATCTCCTCAATCCTTAAAATAATTAATTTAAGATGTACTAAATGTTTTATCAAATACAATTTGTCAAAACATATTTTGAGTAGGAAAGTCGAAGGATAGAAAATCTAATAATAGGTCTATTCTTGGTTAACTTTGGGAATATGGGGATGATACAAAACTATGAAACTGATATGGTGGATCACTTGATCCTACTAGTTTCGATGAACATGTTGTAAGTCATTTTCAAGACTTTGATTGTATTTATGATCCTCTTAGGGTTAATTAAAAATCATATGCTATTTGCATATTGCAATTTCAGATGTAAGAGGGAGATGATATATTTCACCAATCCTTCTAAATATCATTGTGAGTTTCTCTTCCACTCACATTCCAAGAAATGGCACAAGGAATTCCTTTACATTAATTGACATGAATTTCAAAAATTTGGTTTTTTGGGTCAAATATTTTGTAGTGAACCAGGGTATGAGTAAATTCATTATTCTAAAAAGGGTGCTTGATGTAATTCTGCATGTCATTCAAAGGAAAGTAGAAGTAAAAAATTACATTCGAGCTTAGGCTTTATTTCCATATATTTGTGAAATAGCTCAAAAATATTGACTCATGTGATCCTACTCTTGAGCCAAGAATTATCAAGTACTCACTACATTTTCAAAGTATTTCCATTATTTACAACCTTTGAGAGTACCTAGTTAGAAATTTTGATCGATGGAACAAATAGGAATAAATCCAAAGAGAAAATCAAGAATATAAGGACTTTTACGAATAAAAACGTCTAATTTTTTTATTTTTAAGAGCTCGTTTAGCCAAATTGAAATATGAATGAATTCTAGTAAAAAAATTATAGTAGTGTGCATAAACCATTACTCATTGAGTATGAAATTTTAGTGGTTATTGATCATGGAAAACATGAAATACACGAGAATAAGCCTTCATAGAATGAGAAGGAGGGCTTCATGAATGAGGAAGAAGGTCCATATAAGTTACATAAATGATGATCCAACAACCTATTGTTCAACTAGCCTCTATGGAGAAACCTCATCAACATAATTAGGCCTCTCTAGATTTGAAGGCATTCTAAAGATACGTATAATAGTCGATTAGATGGAGCATTTCCATTTTGGAACTTATTTATATCCATATGATGTTTTGAGCTATGGAGAAATATGTCCATAATAAACATTGATTAAAAATTATGAATATGAAGATGAGTATTGGATCGCAAAATTGGGGGGAAGAATCCTTAGTGATATAAGAAGAGAAACATATGTCACAAAGTGTTGAAAAATGTATATAGAGGGAGAACCACTTTGTATTGCTTTCAAACGGGGAGATAATGTATGCACAGAGAGCATTTGATAATAAGTATGGAGAGAATTCATATAGGGAGAGTAGCTGCAACAAGAAGAAAATATCAAAGTATATCCATTAATAAGAAACAAGGATATTGTTGAAAATTATTATTAGTGATGTCAAGTTGTCCAAAAGGAAGACAAATTTACATAGAAAGACAAATTTTCGAGTATTCACTATACATTTTGTGAGTTACAGAAGTCATCCAGGTAAATGCATCAATGGTTTACACTTTTGGGCCAAATGTGGCGATGAAATTTCAAAATTTTACTGTTTTATCGAATTGAAGCCCTCAAAATTCATATAAGAGATGTCAATTTTCTTTCATAGTAGAAATAAAACTTGTTGAGAATTATGTTGTTATCATAATTATTTTTTTCTCAAAAACAATTGAGTGTAATATAATTTGTGAATTTTCCATTAAATGAAATTTTCTTCCTTGCAAATTTTAACACATCTTAAGAGGTATGTGTGTTTTCATGTAGCATAAGTTAGTATATAATGTGAAACTTAAAAAAAACAACACACACACACACACACACACATATATATATGAGCATGATATATGCATATAGAACTAAGTTATGCATATATATAAATAAATTAAAAAAAACAAGAGAACCATTTATTTTCAATTTATTTTTGTTTTGTTTATTTTATGTTATCGATTTTTTATTTAACACCTTTGAAAATGTCCAAAAAAAATTAAAGCCTTACGTTGAAAACAAATTACATGAAAAATATCATATGAATATGAAAATGTCAAACTCATATGCCATTATATGGAGGATTCTTTCACGAATCCAACAAGGTCAAATTGTATACTGAACAAAAAATTATACCTAAAATCCGCAATGATACAAAATGTTTTTGCAAAGAAATTTGTAGAAGGGGAGAAAAAACTCTATATTTTAGGCCCTCAACAACTCAATCAAGCACTTAAAAGGCTTGATTCAACATTTAAGGTGAAATTTGAAATAACTTCATTGAGGGTTTATCAAATCCTCGATACAGCTCTTGACATGGTAAAACACGGGATCGATTGAGGTATAACTCGATTGATCAATTTGAACCATAAATTCAGCGTTGTGTTTTTGGCAGGAAGTTTAAAAAACTTTGAATGATCAAGATTTTAGCTCAATTGAGCATGTATGTTCATAGAGATCCTAAGTAATTGTGGGTTAATTTTGAGTTTGATTGAGGGTTAATTTTAGTCCCTCAAATAGCTTGACGAGAGATAAAATATAACTTGCTCGAGTTTTTTTTTTCTGCCTCCCAAATTGCATGTTTACGAAAACATGTAACCCATCTTCATGCATTCATCCAACCCAACCACTCGAGAATTCAACCCAACTAATGGGAAAGTAAACCTTTCTTTTGAGGCTATAAGGCACTACATATAAGTGTTATGTGGAGGAACCTAGGACTCATGCACTCAACCCAATTAGATTCTATCTAACTAAGGGAAGGCGCAAATATGAGATTCATATCTCACGGACTAAGTGAATTGATGCTAAGTTGGAGAATTTTTCTACGAGAATGGTTTTTGGAACTCTTCAGGGAGGATTTTAGTCCTTGTTAGAAGGTAAGTAGTATGTCTATTATAAAGGAAATGTTTCAACCATGATGAAGGTTAGTTTTAGCCATTTTGAAGGTTGAACTTCAATCCTTTTCAGGCTTGATTTCTTATCTATTTTGGGAGGAAAATTCAACTATTCGATGGTTGATTTAAAGCTTTGTTTAAAGGTTGAGTATTAGTCTCTTGAAGGTAAAATTTACATCTAGTTTGAGGACCATGTTCTAGTGAAATGTAGGCCACATCTTGGTCTGGTTTGAATGCCTATTTTTTTGTTTTGATGGCCAAATTCATGTATAGTTGGTGGTCGAAGTTGTAGTCTTATTACAGACAAAGTTTTGGTCCTATTTTTTAGGAGGTTGAGGTTAGTTGGGGAACTGTCATAAGAATATTTAAAGGTAAATTATAGTTGGATAAGGTGATGTTAAGGGATTTTTTAACTAAATTAGTAGTGTTATTAAGGTCATGACAGGGCGAAGATCTATAGTGGAGAGAGGTGCAATAAGAGCAGGTACAATTTTTATGGTAGGCTTGTTGGTTGCATAATGTGAATGTTTCATGCATAGGTTTATAGGCCGTAGTAGGAAGACATTCAAGATTGTAAAGTCCTATTTTTTTACAAGTGTGTTGAAAAGAATTATGTAGAAGAAATAAATCTAGGTTCTTTAGTACAAGTTTGTAGGTGGTAATAATTTCTTTTTCACATATAATAATCCTAAGAAATGCTATTTACAAAATTAATAAAAAGAGTTGAAGGAGTTTATGTTTCAGATTATCGATCGTATTTTTGAGAAAAATCAAATAACTAACATGTAGAATATTAAGTTTAAAGGGTGAAATCAAATAGCCTAGTTAAATAGTAGAAAATTAAAGCTTACATGTCAAGTGTTTATGATCAAGATTGAAGCCACAAACCTGAGGGTTTCATGGTTATATTAAAGGCCAATGAATATTTTTTGAAGGATAAGAATTTATTGGTGACAAATTAAAGGAATAAATCAAAGACACGTGTTTTTTTTCTATAGTTTGTTGAGTGGGTGATTAGATGGGGGGATTGTTGGCGCCTAGATTTTGTAAAGTGCTGCGCTGCTAAGGGAATGAAATATTCTGTTAGTTGGGGCCTATGAAAGTTTTAATTTGGTTCTTACTTTTTACAAGGAATCATATAAAATATTTACAACGAAAAAATGTATCAGTGTTTCTTATATAAATATTTGTTTTTCATGATTTATGTGCATCAAATGTTCTAAAAGATAAAAATATTAAAAAATAATGAAATATTTATTCACCTTCATTTTCATTATTTCCAAAAAAATATCCCACATAGATATATACAACCTAACGCTACCCCACACCCCCAAAAAAATATAAAAGAAATGATACAACAATGTAATATAGATCTAGAGTGAGAGAGAGTATATAAATAATCTAGAATGTAAACAAGATATAGGGTCATTTCATGAACTTATAAGGAATGCAAACATATAGTATCAATATAGAAAAATATAAATGCACAGATCAAATACTTAAGTAAAATAATGATTGTATATATTATCTAATTGAAGTGTAATTTGTAAGGTAATTATGCTCTATATCCAACACTCCTATATTTAATGAGATCCGATAATAAATCTTCAATCAATAAGAAATAATATATAAGAAATACTCCAATGTTTGTCTCTCCTATTTGCAACCCCCTTAAAAAATTTTATCCCTTGGGAAAGGATACAACTTAATTATATGTGTATGTTCAAGGAATATAACCATTTTCTCTATCAATAAAAAATTTCCCTACTCTAAGCTTTAAGATGTAGGAATCTTACAACCACTCTCACCTGTAGAGATTAAAACAACCTTAAAAGGTAACCTATCCTCCACAATTAAATCAAATATATCCAAAACTATAATTATATGTTAAATTACTTGTTGATTAACCTAATTATGATGGAGAGACCCCTAAAATTGTGGGTTATAAAACACCACGATATTTCTGTGTATAGATTTGTTAGTGAAACCCTTATTACCTTTTATCATGACCACACTTAGAAATAACTCCCACATAAGAAAACATATTACTACCATTTTTATGTTTTTGTGATCAAAACTATATTTGGCAGTTGTTTCTTACACTCTAAATATCTTACTACAAATTCTATCATCTAGTGATTGTGATCCTACTCGATGGTGGCATCCCACATATTCAAATAAAAAATTGTATAAAAAATCATGTTAAAATTGACAATAATCACACATTAGTGATGTTGACACTGCAAATACCTTCTTTGATATAGTCAATATTGAAGAAGAATATAGTTTTGGTAAACCAAGTACATAAACCATTCTTCATAGATTGTGTTGTAATAATGATAATATCATAGGCCATTTCTTCATGATCCAACTAGCATTATTATTTGGAAAGAAATATTTCTTTGAATCAATCTCAATATAACATCTTCTGAGGGTTACCATTTTTGCTTCACATTTTCATGCATTGATCAAGTGTCAATCATAGGGCACTATTGAGTTTCAATCCTTTTACATTTTTCAGTTTTACATAAATTATCTTTGAGGTCATCCTCACCATAATCCTTTCACTTGAGTGCATTTCCTTCTCATTTCCATTAGTGTCTCAAACTATTATAGATTTTATTTCCAAAATACCAACCTAATTGTAACATTATCATCACAAATAAATGACAGCATAACATGAAGTACATCAAGAATAAGTTGCAACTATATCTTCAAAAAGATAAAATTTTATCATACTTCGGATCACAAATGCTACAAAATAACTGGGAAGCATACACATTCTTTACAAAATATCATCATAAATAATATAAATCTTCAACACATTAATAGGCATGTGAAATAACAAGCATATATGTAACACCTCTCATTCCACCAGTTTTTTTATTTTTTTTCTTTCTTTCTTACCTTTTTTTTATATTTTTTTTTTCCGTCTTCACTTCACTATTATGTATTGTTAAAAACTCTATTTCATTTCTAACTTTTTCCTTTCAATCGTTCGTTACTTTTCGACGTACGATTAGCATTACTACCGACCTTGTCAATTTTTATTTAATACTTGTTAATAATAATAGTACTCTATCCATACATTGATCAGTTTGGTTTTCCTCTCCAATTGATACTCTCTTTATTTAGTAGAGAAATCGATACACAATATATATTGGTTTCTATTCTCGATAGAACCATTAACATTCTGGGTAACTAAAATTTGCATCCAAACTTTTACACATATATATATCTATATGGTGTCTTATTGATCATTTCTTTGTTTCTCCTTTCTATAGCTGATTTCCACATAGAATTTTAATATCTCGCATTTCAATACTTAATTAACCCTTTTCTTAAACTGAACTTACTCTTGTATTTCACATGTCGACTACAATTTTTTCCTTTATGGGAATTTCGTTTCCTTTTCATGTGTACATATCTTAACCTTAACCTTAATACATATAAAGGTGAAATGATATTTTGGTTGACAACCAACTATACCACTACCATTTCGTTACTTTATCAAACTGGCCCTACCAATTCACCTATACATCTTGCTCCTTCCTATTCGATATAGTTTCAACTATCGTTTGGATTTTATTTTTTATAATGAGAGTACTTACAATAATATAATTATGCATACCACAACCTAATACTAAAATCCTTCCTCCATACATTAATTTCTATGGCTCAGTACACGTCGTGGTACTTTATGGACAATAGCTATCGGTGGTGCTACCGTCCAGGATATTCTTGCATGATCTTGCATCGTTCATCATTTAATGAGACTTAGGCATCTCGATATTAAATATGCCAAATATCCATGTGAATTTTTCTCAAGACACTATGACATTAAGTTTCTTGTACTCATTTACCTAGCTATTTTTGGCGTGCATTACATAGCATTGATCCGAGTGAGGACCCTTAATCAGTCACCGCATGGATGGAGATGAGAAGGGTAGGATTTAGGGTTTTCATGGTATATAGATTTGTGTTTTTTTGTTACGGTCTTCATTTCGATGTTGACACTTTCTTGCTACGTTTTTGTCGAAGTTTAGAAATTGAGAGAGATGGAAAAAAGTCCATTTACGGAGAGGGCTTTCCACCGTTATATCACATGTATAAACTTATCTACCCCTAGGTTACTCTACTATTATTTGGTGCCATTAATTCTTTTTAAACCCTCATTCCATATTTTTTCTGCTATTGAACCTTCTGTATTGGTTTTATGCAAAGAGGAATGATGTGAAATTGACGAGAAAATTCTAGCATACTCATACTCAGGGTTTCGCTATCCCTGCTCTCATTCTTCACTAAAATCGAGCTCATTTAAACCTCAATGTCACTCATAAGAATTATTACCAACATCATGGTTGCTTGCTTGACTTTAATCTTTGTTTATTCGATTTACAATGGCCAGAAAGTTTAAATTTGGGTGGACTGGTTATTGATAATTTAATCCCAATTATTTACTATGGTTTTTAACTTTCGTTCTTTCCATTTAGTTTTTTTTTTCGCATTTGCTTGAATATTTCGCTGCTTATCACTTCATAGCATTTTTATTCACGATTTCCAGGATGAGACTAAATTTATTCCTGTATGTGTTTTTAGTTGTTGGAGATGTCAGCATTGTATGCCAACAAGGTATGGGATGTTTTTAGTTCTCAGTTGATTTGATTTTAGTTCTATACTCCTTATAAATTTTCGTATGCTACATATTATGGTATTTTCATGTACATGTGAGCACCCAAAGCCACCATACTTCTGCAATCCAATTCAAATTTCTCTTTCTCGATTTGGGGTTTCCCATTTGGTTTAATCACTACTCTGTTATTATATATAGGTTGGTCACCAACGATCATGACAACTTTGACATTTAATTATGGTGTCGTGTTCTAAAATTCCCCTTTGTGTATTTTGTTTTTCCAGAACTTAGTTTCAGGAACGATAAAATGTAATTACATATTGCTTCAATGTAATAGTATATACTTTATTTGAAATTCTGGGTTGATGTGCCTTAATATCATATACTTGTACTATATATATCACCCTTTTTGTTTCAATTTTTCCATTGTTGCGGTCAAAGGTCTTTTATTGTAGATAAAAGGAACTTAGCTAATTTATTTTGCTACATATTTATCAGTTTCCTTTATTACCAAGTAATTTTTTTCCCTTAGGTACACTTATTCTCTTTCCCACTATCTTCTATCTCTATTAAATTTGTATATTTGAAATAAAAGTATGATCATATTTCTATGTGACCCATAATTTCAAATTAGTTGGTGTCTCTCTGGCAGATTCGTAAGAATTTTATACTCATATGTTTGTTCACATCATAGTTTCAAATAGTATTTTACATCAACTCGTATGATGCACTTTATATACTACTTATTACTACACCAACATATTTTTGGTTAACAGTACTATTGAATACCTATTATATTTATATGCATACCAACTTTAAAATATATGTATATATATTTCCATGGATTTAATTTTATATATATATATATATACATGTAGCTTTAGTAATATTTCTGGATCAATACTAATTAAGGAAGACAGTCAACAACTACATACACATATATATATATATGTGTGTGTAAATTTCTGTTCATATTGCTTCTTCATAATTTTCTTTTTTATCGGATACCTTATCTAACTTAGTATATAATGTCTGAATGTATTATTCAGATACATTGGATTTTCTTTTGGTATCATCTACATGATTACATAATAGCTAACAGTATGCATTTTCAATTTTATGTTCCTAGCTAATTCTTCAAGAAAAAGATATATATATATCTATATATATATATATATATATATATATATATATATATATATATATATATATATATATATATATATATATATATATATATATATATATATATATCAAGCTTTACCACAGTTACCTTAGCTTTTATATTTTAGGCATAGTTATTTCCATATGTTTCTAGAATAAGAACGCCTTGTCTTTACATTATTATTTCAAATTATGTTTAGTGTTGATGTACCATTTCATGTTATTTCGGTATCTCTAATGTTCAATTCTGCACTATTTTCTGTATTTAATACAATGAGATATGAGTGTACTGTAGATTCTATATCTAACTGTAATGAAATTATTTACCGTAGATCTGTACCTTAATTTAGATTACCCAATGTGATTTTTTTTCCTTTGATAATCAAATCAGTTTTATAATAGAATTCTAATTTACTCCACTAAAGGCAATAGATATTTTGTGAGGTGCCTTGTAACATCTCTCCTTGACACCACTCAACAATTTTTTTTTTTTTTTTGTCTTCACTGGCCTATCAATATAGGCATTTTACTTCCAAAGGATTTATCTAGTTGTCCAATTTGTAACTCTTTTATTTCATTACTAACATTGGACCTCCTGCACTTACCATGTGCTCTACCATACCCACGAAAGTTTTAATTAAATATTTAGCTCTCTCTCTCTCTCTCTCTCTCTCTCTCTATATATATATATATATATATGTGTGTGTGTGTGTGTATATATATATATATATATATATATATATATATATCCATATATATCCTCGTTTTAACTCCTCTATATAGTAAATTGTCATTTAAATAACTTTGTGCTACTAATTCCTATGGTTTAAATTCCATGCGTTCTCTTTTCTATGATCTATTGCTAGTCCACCCATCACAACCATATATCGAATTTCAATACTTGTAACTTGCTTTGGGTCAACCCAGCGTAAGAGATCATTATGTACTTTCATCCCATCATGATTAAGGGATATATAAATTTAACCTTAGTTCTAATTTCAATTCCTTTCCACGAATGATTCGATTCCATATACGTATCGATTTAATGCTTCGAATACTTTCACATGTCGAATTAACTTACTCATTTAGTAATTAACTCTCAATGCCAACTTTTAGAAGTCTTACTACTATACCATTTTTGTTCACAGTTTATCAAATAATGAAATGTTTTATACACCATCATTGGTAAGATCAAACATTGGTATTCACATTTACTTGGTCATGGTTGATGTGGTTTGTTATTCACGTTACCCTGCCATGATACATGGTATTAATTGGCTATTTATTCTCTCATGCCAACTTCGTGTTTATGGATTGGGTTATTAGTACCCTTGATATGACATGCATCTCCGGTATTTAAATTTTTTTCATTGAAGTTTTGGTACTCGGAGTACATGTTCGATTTTTTTTTCAAAGATATTATTTCGAGGGTAGAACTCCTCTCGAGGTGAGTTAATTTTTTTGTACTGATTCATTAAATTGTGGCTAGCAATAGATCTACGTCTCGGGATTTCTTGATGTCCTTTCTGCTCTTTTGTGATTTCTCACCCTCGATCTATTCAACCCAAATTTGGACCGTGGATCTCGTTTGAGATTTAGGGTTTCTCTATCTTGTTTTCAAAAGTAGTTGTTCCCCTTAGTGAAATTCTTTTGCGTTTCATTTTGTTTGGTCGCCTATCTCTTCAGCGCCGAGGAAGAGAAATTGGGGTTTAGCCTTCAGTGTCTGAATGTCGACATAGACGCATTGACTCCAAGTTACAGGTAATCCTCTTCTTAGTGGGAGATATCGCCTGCGCTGTTGTTTATGTCAACGCTGTCTCTATTTGATTTTGCTTCAGGGTATTTTTTTTCTTTCTGAACATGAACATTTTCTAGTTGCAAGTATTATTGTTTGATTTGTGAACTATTAACGTGTCAATCTCCAGTTTTTTTTGCATCGTCGTTTTATAGGGGAATAATACTCATTACCTTGGCTATGCCTACGACTAATATATCCTTCTATTATTTGTTGGCCAAGAGTATAGGTTCCAATGAGGAAATCAAGGCATTCGAGGGTTGCTGAAGAATGCTATCCCTTGGTTCGAGTTATCCTCACAAAACGCGGTGGTTGATACCTCCTTCTTTCATATTCGAAATGGTAAGTTGTCAATTCTGACATTGTTGGAAATTTTTATAATATCGCTCTATAGTTTTATACTTGAACTCATTTATTTACCATGCTGGCTTTCATTTTGACTGTGTTATTCCTCATAGGAATGCATTCGACGTCAATGCTTTCGACCTCAACCAGGTATCTAACCTTCTCATTTTTCTCTCGATTTTTTTGCGTCGAGGTTTATTTAACTCCTGTATAAATTTTATGTTGTCTATTTCTCTTTTAATTTCGTTTACATTGTTTGAATGTAGGTAACCCCTGTCACACAATCTCGTGAAATTTCTCTGCGACTTCCATGGTAGGTTCATCGACTAACCTCTGAATTTTCATTTTGAAATATACAGGGTTGATTCTCCACATGCTCTGTTTCTCTAATGGCTTCTTCCATCGAGTAAGACCCACTAGGGGTTCCCGGAAATTTTTAATTTTTGTTGTTTTTTGTACAGCATATGAATTTGGATCACTGTATATGAACGTTAAATTTAAATACTCAATTTTCAATTGACTATCTTCCGGAGAAAACCCTAACAAACGTTTTCCAATATTTGACTGCTCAGTTATGCATGTCGGACTTCCTGCATACTTATTAATTCTTATCTGACCTTGTTGGTTAAAATTGACTATGAGAAGAATAAATTGCTTTTTTTTCACGCAATAAGTTTTTTACTTCTATTTCCCTTCTGTCCATTATTCGCACATTTTTAAGCCATTGGTAAATTTATCTATTTACAGTGGTATAGCCTCTGGGATTTGATAGTTAGCTATATGAATGATAAATTTATGCTTTCTTTTACAATTGAATTTTGGCCGTAGTTAATATTTGTTAACCGTGACATTTGGATTAATAATAATAGAAATCTGAATTAAGATCCCTATTTTTATTTTCAGTTTTTTTACATTTCAAGGTGATAGGGTTTGAAAATACTCTCTTGTATTTACTCCCATAAAAATAATTGCTATATATATATTTCACCTTCTGGGAAGTAGAATGGTTATATTAACAATTATTATCTTAGGTTCATGCTTCACTTTGTGTTTTTACTTCTGTAAGTAGATACAATATAACTGCTAGGATTTTTTTTCATCCTTCAATAATATTTACTCTTCCAGTCAATAATTTCTGAGAATTATTTATATGGAATTAAAATTAACTATTATTTCAAAACAACTGATATGGAAGCATTTGTCACTCATCCTCCTTTCAATCAGTAATCTACAATTCAGATAAAAAAATTATGTCTAATCATGCTTAGCTTTAGCTTGCAACCTTATGTTAAATAACTATGTATACATGTAAATTTCTAACAGAGATTTGACTGTTTTAAATCACTATCCAGTCTACTCTCATGGACTGTTCACCTCACTGTAATTGGTAGACAGCTAACCTGGCCTTCAGATTGCTCTCTTATTCATAAACTTGGAAATAGTTAATCATATTCAACAACCATGCCTTAGCATCTTCCTCCTTCTCCCCAACATAGGAGGGAGGCTTAATCTTCCGAAATTTTCCCTGTAATTTCTTTCTCTGTTTAGATTAATGTCTAGTAGTATCGTCTTCCTTAGATTCATCAAAGAAGTTATCTTTCTTCCTCTTTCCAGAACCTTCACCTTCCTGCCTGTTCCTCGAAGTCACTTCTCTAATGAGCTTCTCCTGCTGCTCACTGGCCAATGACAACTTATCATTCTAGATTCTTAACTCAGCTATATCCCATTGCAACCCATGCAACATAGCCATCAAAGGAGCATTGGGATCTGGTGTATTATCTTCATCACGCAGATCCACATAAATTTCATCTCCTTCAGCCATTAACCTTTCAATTCCTTTACCACTGTACACTAAACAAAACAAAATCAGTGACAAAAAAAAAAATTCTAACAGAAAATAATATATACAGTGAGCACAACAATAGCCCAGATTTGCTACCATGGGCTCCGATATCATTTGTAACATCTCTCCTTGACACCACTCAACAATTTTTTATTTTTATTTTTTGTCTTCACTGGCCTATCAATATAGGAATTTTACTTCCAGAGGATTTATCTAGTTTTCCAATTTGTAACTCTTTTATTTCATTACTAGCATTGAACCTCCTCCACTTACCATCTGCTCTACCATACCCATGAAATTTTTAATTAAATATTTAGCTCTCTCTCTCTCTCTCTCTCTCTCTCTCTCTCTCTCTCTATCTATCTATATATATATATATATATATATATATATATATACATATATATCCTCATTTTAACTCCTCTATATAGTAAATTGTCATTTAAATCACTTTATGCTACTAGTTCCTATGGTTTTAATTCCATGCGTTCTCTTTTATATGATATATTACTAGTCAACCCATCACAACCATATATCGAATTTCAATACTTGTAACATGCTTTGGGTTAACCCGGCGTAAGAGATCATTATGTACTTCGATCCCATCATGATTAAGGGATATATAACTTTAGCCTTAGTTCTAATTTCAATTCCTTTACATGAATGATTCAATTCCATATACATATCGATTTAATGCTTCGAATACTTTCACATGTCAAATTAACTTAATCATTTAGTAATTAACTCTCAATGCCAACTTTTAGCAGTCTTACTACTATACCACTTTTGTTCACAGTTTATCAAATAATGAAATGTTTTATACACCATCATTGGTAAGATCAGACTTTGGTATTCGCATGTACTTCGTCATGGTTGATGTGGTTTGTTATTCACGTTACCCTGCCACGATACATGGTATTAATTGGCTATTTATTCTCTCACGCCGACTTCATGTTCATGGATTGGGTTATTAGTACCCTTGATATGACATGCATCTCTCGTATTTAAAATTTTTTCATTGAAGTTCTGGTACTCGGAGTACATGTTCGATTTTATTTTCAAAGATATTATTTTGAGGGTGGAACTCCTCGAGGCGAGTTAATTTTTTTGTACCCATTCATTAAATTGTGGCTAGCAGTAGATCTACGTCTCGGGATTTATTGATGTCCTTTCTGCTCTTTCATGATTTCTCACCCTCGATCTATTCAACCCAAATTTGGACCATGGATCTCATTCAAGATTTAGGGTTTCTCTATCTTGTTTTTAAAAGCAGTTGTTCCCCTTGGTGAAAGTCTTCTACGTTTCATTTTGTTTGGCCGCCTATTGCTTCAGCATTGAGGAAGAGAAATTGGGTTTTAGCCTTCAGTGCCTGAATGTCGACATAGACACATCGAATCCAAATTATAGGTAATCCTCTTCTTATTAGGAGATATCGCCTGTGTTGCGGTTTATGTCAACACTGTCTCTATTTGATTTTGCTTCAGGGTTTTTTTTTTCTTTCTGAACATCAACATTTTCTAGTTGAAAGTATTATTGTTCGATTTCCAAACTATTAACGCGTCAATCTCCAATTTTTTTTTCATCGTCATTTTATAGGGGAATAACACTCATTACCTTGGCTATGCCTATAGGTAATATATCCTTCTATTATTTGCTGGCCAACAGTATAGGTTCCAATGACAAAATCAAGGAGTTCCAGGGTTGCTGAAGAATTTTATCCCTTGGTTCGATTTACCCTCAAAAAACGTGGTGGTTGATACCTCCTTCTTTGATAGTTGAAATGGTAAGTTTTCAAGTCTGACATCGTTGGAAATTTTTATAATATCGCTCTATAGGTTTATACTTGAACTCATTTATTTACCATGATGACTTTCATTTTGACTGTGTTATTCCTCACAGGAATGCATTCAACATCAATGCTTTTGACCTCAACCAGGTATCTAACCTTCTCGTTTTTCTCTCGATTTGATTTGCGTCGAGGTTTATTTAACTCCTATAGAAATTTTATGTTTTCTATTTCTCTTTTAATTTCGTTTACTTTGTGTGAATGCAGGTAATCCCTGTCACATAGTCTCATGAAATTTATCTGCGACCTCCATGGTAGGTTCATCGACTGACCTCTGAATTTTCTTTTTGAAATATACACGGTTGATTCTCCACTGGCTCTGTTTCTCTAAGTGCTTCCCCTTCCGACGACTAAGACACACTAGGGGTTCCCAGAGATTTTTAATTTTTTTGTTGTTTGTACAACATATGAATTTGGATCATTGTATATGAACGTTAAATTTAAAGACTCAATTGTAAATTGAGTATCTTCTGGAGAAAAACCTAACAAAATTTTTCCAATATTTGACTGCTCAGTTATGCATGTCGGAATTCCTTCATACATATTAATTCTTGTCTCACCTTGCCGGTTAAAATTGACTGTGAGGAGAATAAATTGTTTTTTTTTCACGCAATAAGTGTATTACTTCTATTTCCCTTCTTTCCATTATTCGCACACTTTTAAGCCACTGGTAAATTTATGTATTTACAGTGGTAGAGCCTCTGGGATTTCACAGTTAGCTGTATGAATGATAAATGTATGCTTTCTTTTACAATTGAATTTTGGTCATAGTTAATATTTGTTATCCGTGAAATTTGGATTAATGTTAATAGAAATTTGAACTAAGATCCCTATTTTTATTTTCATATTTTTTACATCTCAAGGTGATAGGGGTTTAAAACCTCTCTTGTATTTACTCCCATAAAAATAATTGCTATATATATATATATATCTCCTTCTGGGAAGTAGAATGGTTCTATTAACAATTAATATCTTAGGTTCATGCTTCACTTTGTGTTTTTACTTCTGTAAGTAGATACAATAATACTGCTAGGATTTTTTTCATCCTTCAATAATATTTACTCTTCCAGTCAATAATTTTTTAGAATTCTTTATATGGAATTAAAATTAACTATTACTTCAAAACAACTGATATGGAAGCATTTGTCACTCATCCTTCTTTCAATCAGTAATCTACAATTCAGATAAAAAAATTATGTCTAATCATGCTTAGCTTTAGCTTGCAGCCTTATGTTAAATAACTATGTATACATGTAAATTTCTAATAGATATTTGAATGTTTTAAATCACTAGGCAGTCTACTCTCATGGACTGTTCACTTCACTGTAACCTATGTTTACATCATTAATTTATGGAAATAGATTCGTATATGCAGTAATTAAATTTTTCTTTTGCTTCCATTTGTATAAAGATTGTGCATTTAACATAGGATCTTATTTGTTTTCTATCATCTCCTACATAACTCAGGTTACAGTTTATCTATTTTTTCTTTGAGATATATGATCATGTAATCTCATCCTGCTTTCTTTATATATATATATATATATATATATATATATATATATATATATATATCACAGTCATTTTATTAAACCAGAAGCAGATTAAAGTTAAATCACTAAATTATCTGCTGAGTAGCATGTATCCTCAGATTTAAACCACATTGCTTTAGAGACTCTGCTGGATTCTTCCCACGGATTGTTATTCCTAAAACTCTACATAATTAAGGGGGTTGATTTCCTTTATAAAATTTTGTTAAATGTAGGGAACAGCAAGTCCAATATTTTAGTCTACCAAAATATGTATGACCAATTGATGCAGTAACAGGTACTTAAAATATTCATAATACTTAGGAACATACCACTTCTCCAATTGACCGACCTCCGAACCTTAGAGTTCTTCTGTCCTCCAGAACTCACTCCCGAGCTGAGATCATCTCCTAGAACAGACCAACCCCAATATGTTCTGTAGTAGATTATTTAAGCTTATGCTCCCCAAAGCATTTTTCTTATTCTGCATCCAGAATTATAGGATGCTTTTCTTCCTGTTTGCCTAGGCTTCCCTTATTTAGGGACTTTTAAAGCTGCTTTCTACGTTTCCAACTTTTTACCTCTTCCCAACTACTCTCCACCTCATTGGGGAAAATGTAGATTTTTCCTCAAAATCTAAATTAGAAATAAATTCTTTCAAGGGTTTTTGAAAGATTTTTGGGGAAAGTCTTAGCCTCTTTCCATACCTCATGGATTTGGCAAGAGATCTCATCATTCTCATTTGGTTAATATAAACACAATTATTTTATTAAATTTTCATAATCAATACTTAATTACATCCACACACTACTTATCCATTGGGGTCCACTTCCCTTTGGATTAAAGTTCAAATTTATAACTGACAAAAACATAAAACTAGGGGTGTTACATGCCTAACCTGATATTTAAACCCGTCGTCGGGCTTAGACATTCTGAGAAGTGGATCTCTATAGACTATGTCTATACAACCATACAAATTTTAGCATTTCTATTGTATCCAAATCTGCTAAATGTATAGGCCCTTCCTATATTACTGTAACTAATATTTTCTCAAATATATATATATATATATATATATATATATATATATATATATATATATGTATATATGTATATATATATATATATATACATTTTACAAATTTAATTTAACCAACATCACATTAACATAATTGTTCCCTAATCATTCACAAAGCATCACAACATTAAAATTTAAAAAAAACACCATTTCGAATTGAATGTGCATACGACTTAGGTTTGACTAATTACCTCCCAACCATAGAGTTATTTCTCAATAAATCACCCTCGAGCAGAGATCCTTTGCTCATCCATATACATCCCTTTTTCTATTCTAAAACAACTTATTTAATCTTTTCTTTCCCCAACCTTTTTCCATTAACTGTGTCTAGTTAATTCATGATGCTTTAGTCCTGTTTTGCCTAGGGCTTCTCTCTGTTTCTTCCACAGAGATACTTTTAAAGTTGTCTTTTCTGCTTTTCCCGCTTTATTCCACCTCTTCCCAATAATTTCCTCTTTATTGGAGAAATTAGATATTTATCTCCAAATCTAATTTTAATATCTTGCTTTATTCCTTCCAAGGATTTCTGGAAGCTGTGGGAAAGTCTTATCAGCCTATCCATCCTCATGGATTTGGTTTCCTGACATGAAATCTTAATTTAGTCATTGCCCATAACTTTTCCATTTTATTTTATTAATTTAAAATAATAAAATACTTCCACACAATTTTTTTCCATTAGGGTCCACTGTACCCTTTTGGACTTGTTCAATTGTCAAATAAAATCATAGCAACCTAGGGTATTACATATTGCCCCTCAAAAAACAAACACCTTCTTCGGTGTTGACAAAATAAATAACACAATAATTGTGTAAAAAGTGATGGATATTTTTCCATCATATCAGCCTCTCACTCCCAAGTAGCCTCTTCGGGTGTAAAGTGCCTCCAGTGCACATTCACCCTAGCCACTCTCTGGTTCTGAAGCTCAATTTCTTCCCACTCAAAAATTTGAAGCGGCTCTGGAAGGAATTCCCCTTCTAGTTCCACCTGAATCACATTCCAATCAATAACGTGAGTAGAATCACGAACATACTCTTTTAATAACGAAACGTGAAATACATCATGAACCTTAATGTGAATCGGTAAATCCATCTTATATGTCATTGAGCTAACTCTTTCGAGTAATTCAAAAGGCCCACAATATCCTAGAGCTAGCTTTTTACAGCTTCTAGTCTCAAAATTAGTCTTCTTAGGCTTAATCCTTAGATACACATGACTACCCACACTGAATTCTCTATGAATTCATTTTTTATCTACGTAATTTTTCTTCCTGTCTTGTGTTGTTTTGATGTTTTACTGAATCATTTTCACCACTTTTTCCATTTATTGTAAGGCTTCTGGTCCAAGTATTAGTTTCTCTTCAGGTTGACTCCAACTTATAGGGGTATGAAACTTTATGCCATAAAGTTCTTCAAAGGTGCTCATCCTTATGGAAGCTTGGTAGCTATTGTTGTAAGAAAATTCTACTAAGTTTAGATAGTATTCCCATTTTGTTGGCCTATCCATCACATACATCCTTAACATATCCTCTAGAATTTGATTCGTTGTTTCTATTTGACCATCAGTTTTAGGATGGTAGGTAGTTATAAAATTTAATTTGGTACCCATGCTTCCAAATAAACTCCTCTAGAAAGTTGTATTAAATTTTGCGCCTCTATCTAAAATGATCATTTTAGGAACACAATCAAATTTTACAATCTCCTTAATAAATACATTTTCCACTCGGGAAATACCAAAGTTAGATTGTACAGGTATAAAATATAGAGTCAAGTTAGTATTTCGTTCTTGGTAAACCAGTAACAAAATCCATGGAAACAATCTCCCACTTCCATTCTAGGATGGGTAAAGGATTCAACAACCCAGTTGGATGCTAATGTTCAACCTTTACTTGTTGAAATTATATAAATCTAACTAAGTAGTTTCCCACATATTTTTTCATACCAGGCAAAAACAGGTTCTTTATTAAAGCTGTAAGTAATTTCTGAAATCCAAGATGTCCAACATAGGGTATTTTATGGTACTCATCCAGAATTTCCTTCTTTAGGGAGTCTACATTAGGAATGTACAATCTGTCTCTAAAACAAATTAGCCCTCTTTGGTTCTGTGTATATCCTTTCATTTCCATTTTCAGCATTTCTGACTGAATTTTTTCATAGTTTTGGTCTTGATTCACCACTTCTTGTATTAGTCCCTCTATGTCAAAATTGGCACTACTCCCAACATTACTCACACTTTTCTAGGAATTTTTTCTTAAGGAATCCACAATATTGTTTTCCTTACCCTTAATATGTTTGATATCCATGTAAAACTCACTAAGGAAGGACAACCACCTATCTTGCCTAGCATTCAAATCTACTTGGGTGAAGAAATAATTTAATCTGATGTGATCTATCATCAACACAAATTTTTTCCCTAAAAGGTGATCTCTCCACATCTTGAGAGCATGTATTACAACAACTAGCTCAATATCATAAACACTATAATTCTATTCATGTTTCTTATGTTTTCTAGATTCATAGGCTATAACAGAATTTTCTTGTACTATCACTCCTCCTAATCCTTCTCCACAAGCATCTGTGCATACTACAAATTCCTGATCTGGATCAGTAATCTTTAAAATAGGTGTTGTTGTAAGTTTCAATTTTAGTTTCTCAAAGTTGTTTTGACATTTTTCAGTCCATTCAAACTTAACTCCTTTCCTTTGTAGGGATGTAATAGGGTAAGCTAAGGCTAGAAATATCTCCACAAACCTCCTATAGCATCTTGAAATTCCCATAAGAGATCTTACAACAAACACATAAGTAGGTATCGGCCACTTTCTGATTGCTTTTATCTTTTCTGGGTCCACTGCTAACCCTTGTTCTAAAATTATATGAACTAGGTATTGAATTTTATCTTTGAAAAATTCACATTTGCTAAACTTAGCATAAAATTTGTTTTCCACGAATGTTTGAAAAATAGTTCTCAGATGTTCTTTATGCTTGGCTTCATTTTTAGAATAAATCAGAATGTCATTAATAAATACTAGTACAAATTTGTCCAAGTATTTATTTAAGACACTATTGATTAAGCACATAAAAGGATCAGGTGCATTATTCAGCCCAAACAGTAGAACCATAAAATCATAGTGTCCATACATAGTTCTAAAGGATGTTTTAATTATATCTTCATCCTTAATCCTTAACTGATGGTAACCTGTCCTTAAATCAAATTTTGGAAAAACTCTTGCCCCTCTAACTTGGTCAAAAAGGTCATCTACCCTATGTAAAGGAAATATGTTTTTTATTGTCATATTGTTTAATTGACGGTAATAAATACACATTATAAAGGTACCTTATTTATTTTTCACAAACAACACCGATGCTCCCCATGGGGACACACAGTCTAATGTAACCTCGGTCCAACAACTCTTGTAATTTCATTTTCAACTCCATTAATTCTGGAGTACTAATTATGTATGGGGCCCTAGAAACTGGAGTGGCTCCTGGTACTAATTCAATTGAGAAATCAATCTCCCTCCTAGGGGTAAATGAGGAATTTCATTCGGAAACACATCTTTAAATTCTCTTATCATAGGTAATGTTTCCAAATGATTTTCCTCTTCGTGTTGTCCCAATTCCTCTACATAAAATAAATACACTTGATAACCCTTTCTAGAAATTCTCTTTAATTGAAGTGTTGAAATTTTCCTCACAGATATGGGCTTAGGTTTTCCTTTTACTATAAGAAATTTTCCCTCCTTGTATATACAATGTATGGTTTTGTCTAAACAATTCAACATAACCTTCTATTTCTCTAACCGGTCCATCCCTACTAGTACATCATAAGACCCTAAAGGAAGAATATTTAGATTGAATTCTATTTGGTATCCATTTAGTTTTATGGCTGTTTGGGGTAACGTTTGAATCACCTTCCATTTTTTACTAGTGGCTAACTGAGCTTACCAAGACTAATGAAATTTTTCTGACTTTAACTTACATTTTTCTACCATTTGAGGACTGATATAACTTAAAAATGCACCTGGATCTATTAAAACATAAAAAATTTGGTCAGCAATCATACCTTCTACTTTAACCATAGTGGACTGGTGTTCTTCTTGACGGTCTTCTAGAGCAGCACTAATTTTAGGGATATTTATTGCCACCTCATTTAAATTCATTTCTTCTCTCAATACTTGTAAGATCTCAATTTTTATGTGTGGAAAATCCTTCAATAAATGAGCTTGTCCACAACCCCATTATTTTAAAGGTTCTCTGATTTTAACTGTCCCCTCTCTCTTATTATTTCCATTCATCTATTTGGACCCTGTTTGTGATTGAGTAGTTTTATTTTCTCCTATTTTGTTGAACTTCTTTCTTTCGTGATTTCTCCCAAAGATTTTTAGATATGTTGGTTTTGTTTTCTTTCTGCTGGAATCACTCTTCTCTCTATTTGGCCAATTATTTTCTTGTTCAGCCTTACCCTTAGATTGCTGGTAAAAACCTCATCCATGGCCTTGGGATTATCACACTCTATCTTTTCCTTGTATATAGTAGGTAGACAGTGTAGAAAACGGTGTACCTTTGCCTTATATTCTCTTATATTGGGTACATAACGTAACAGATTAGTGAATTTGGTTACAAAATCATCTATCGAGATCTGTCCCAATCTGAGTTCGTGAAACTCTATGGCTCTATCATCATAATAGAGTTCATTCAGGTATAGATTTTTGAAATTGACTTGTAAATCCTCCCAAGCAACAGTTTTCTTATCAATGGCATGAACCATTTTTGTTTCTTCCCACAACAAGGTAGCCTTACCTTGCAACTGATAGATATCCAGCCTGGCTCTGAAGTTACTTTCATACTCATAAACCCGAAATTACTTTATCATATTCAGAAGCCATGCTTTATCATATTCCCCTTTCTCTCTATCATAGGAGGGAGGTTTAATCTTCTAGAATTGACCCTGCAATTCCATGTTCCTTCTAGACTGTTGTCTAGAGGCATCATATTCCTCA